>SJYV01019908.1:54194-105879 GCA_006410875.1 Neotragus pygmaeus
TGCTCTGTGATGACCTCGAGGGGTGGGATGGAGGTTGGGGTGGGAGGGGATTTCAAGAGGCAGGAGATGTATGTACACTTATAGCTGATTCACGCTGCTGTATGGCAGAAATCAACCAACACTGTAAAGCAAATATCTATCAGTTAAAAATATAAAAATGTTGTTGTGTATAAAATAAATCTATAACTACTCTTATAAGTATACATATTTTAAAGTTGCTATGAATTTGTATGATTACTTTATAATTATTTTTATATATTTACACTTTTAAAAGTGTGAAAAGCCTGATTTATTAATAAGTCATATAAATGTATAAAGTTTTTAAACATTTTTTGATTATCAAAATGTACTCATTTTAAATACAAACTTGGAAAACACATAAAAAGTATAAGAAAGAAAGAAAATAAACATCTCTTATAATCTCAGAATTCAGTTAATAATTCATTATTATTTCTTTCCAATTTTAGAACACACACAAACACAAAAATGTATGTAATTTGGATTATATTGCTTTGATTCCTGCTTTTTTCCACTTATTATATTTTATATATGTCCCTATATCATTAAAAATTCAATAAGGCATCATTTTAATAATTGCCCCATAAATGATTTAGTCCTTCTATAGTTGAACAGTTAGGTTGTCTCTAATTTTATACTCTAATAATGATGCATTGAATGCTTTGGGGCATGGATCTTCATCACATTTTTAATCATTTCCTCAGGAGGGGTTTCTAGAAATAAAATGGAGTTTTTATAAAAAAAACTCTTTAAGATTTTCAAGATACATAGTGACAACTCATAAGACTAACTTAAGGAGTACTTCCTGTGCCAAAAGGAGACAATAAATTTAAGGTTACCAAAGGAGAAATGTGTAGGGGTGGAGGTATAAATTAGGAGCTTGGGATTAACATACATACACACTACTGTATATAAAACAGATAACCAATAAGGACCTACTATACAGCACAGGGAACTGTATTCAATAGTCTATAATAACCTATATAAAAACAATCTGACAAAGAATGAATATATGTATATTTGTAACTGAATCATTCTGCTGTATACCTGAAACTAAAAAATCATTGTAAATCAACTATACTCCAATTAAATTAAAAAAATACCCCCAAACAAAAGAGACCTGTTAGTCAATCATCACTTGAGAGAGATGCCAGTACTGATTTCAACTTCTGTATCACTGAGCACTATGATTCCTGTGTGCACGATACCCCATGATCCTGAAATAGGTGTACTTCACCTATGCAGGTGAAAACGTGAAAAAAAAAGATATTTTTACACCAAATGCCACTGTCTGGCAGTAGGGTTAGGTGTCCTATTTTCGAGAGTCAGTGACCTCACTGAGTTTTCCTATGTACGTTCCTTTCCTGAATTCATCAAGGGGCCATTTACAGGTGGCCCAGGGAGACTGTTCTCCAAGCCCAGTAGAGCAGACATCACCAATGATTCCCATCCAGAGCTAGATCTTGCCAACCTCTTGAGTGGTCTGAGTTGCATGGAGATGAGACCTAATGCAATCCCTGATGCAATGTCACATACATTGCAGGTGTTGCTGATGTAATATCATTTGGAAGTGTAGGTTCAGCTGCTTAGTTGTGGGTACCTGTTATGTGAAGGGCAGAGATACGTTTGCTGTGTCTGACAGCCCATGGGAGGATATGTTCTGTATGTTCTACCTTGCAAGGTCATTCTTGGAGTCAATTATAAGTGTCAAAACATAGATTATGATGTTTCAGGAGAATAAAAAAGTAAGGCTTGGTCAGTGTCTCCCGTTAATTTTCTTGTTTCTAGATCCTTTGATACTGAAGTGTGGTCTGCTAATTGGCAGCAATGCCAACATCTGGAAGTCTGTTAGAAGTGCAGAATCTCAGAAGGTGGACTCTGCTACATGGAAGCAGGTCATGGGTTGGCTTGGGAATTGTCCCTCTAGTGGCCCCAAGAGGAGGCAAGATGTGCTGTCATAGAATACATTTTTTCCTCCCTGAATGCTAATAGAACATTACATAAACTATTCAACTTAGATTCAATCAGCTAGATTTGAAAGGAATGTTAAGAGATGGGCTATTTGTTCTGTTCATGTTAGGCCAAGAAGGTCAAGGAAGAGTCATATCCCTTGACNGGGTGGGGGAGGCTTGGAGGCTGGAGATGGATCAGCTGGTGGAGAAAGGAAGCAGGAAGGGGGTCCCCAGTACCAGAAAGGGACAGGGATCCCAGAGCCCCATTCTAGCACACCGGGCAGGGCTGCCCGACAACCTCTTTTCCTCAGGGGTTCATTCTTCCCTTTCTTGATGACTATGAGGACCACCAGAACCAGAGAGGGGTCTGGAGGGACGTGAGGACCCTGAGAGAGGTCTAGAAATCCGGGCAAATGGCTAAGGGCGGTGTTGGTAGCTGTGCCCATTTCTGAGAAAACCGGTGAGGACAGGTAGAACTAAAAGCCATTGACTGTCATGTATTGGTGGTAGGACCTACACCCCATTTTCCTGATGAGAGAACTGAGGCAGGGGAGGGAAGAGACCAGCTAGTGCCTCAGCCGCTTAGCGCAGAGCCCAGATTAGATTTTAGGACTAGGAGAGAAGACGTGACTATTCTCACACACAGGTCTCCATCGCAAATTCCAGCTGGAACTCTAACTTGGATCTCAACGGTGTTATCTCCCCCCAAGGGAGACCCCAATTCCCCCGTGCCTGCTCTCGGCATGCCAGAATTTCAAGGCTGGGGAGGTCGGCAGGATGGGCGAAACACGACCCCCCTATTCACGGCAGCATTTCCTCTACACAACTTTCCTCGGGCACCTTGGGCCCAACCTGACCACCCTGAGTGTGAAAACACACACACAACACCCACACCCATCTCCTGTGGAATATGGTGATCCCACCAACACCTGGACTGGAAATTGCCCTCCCAGCCCCAGCTCCTGAACACACAGTGACTGGCCTCTGACAAATACCCCGCACCCTCGGGACTAGCACTCACCGCCCGCGTCACTGACCAGCGCAGACGCACGGCCTGACGCACTCGCCTCTCGCGCCAGCTGCGCCTCCAGGTCTCAGCCTCCCATCAACTCCCACTTCCACTGCCTGCGCTGCTCCGGCCTTTGCGCGGGCGTTCCACCCAGCGCGGCCCGTGCGCCCCCCCTGGTGGCCGAGTCCAGACTTGCTGGATAGAGACCCGGGAAGAACAGAGAAAGTAAAAGAGAGACTCGATCCCTCACATGTCACCAGTGCGACAGCCCCACTTGTGAAACCGAGAGCAAGCGCTTGGAGACGTAGAGTCTAGGAGTGTTTCTTGCCTCTTTCGATATTTTGCGTTTCCCCTTTTCTTGGCCTGGGAAAAGTATACCCTATTTGACCACACCCCCTCTAGCACAGGGAGTCTGGGGACTGGGCATGGTTCTGACCTCATCTGCAATCAAATTGGGGTTGTCCCTGCTCTGATTCCAAAACTTCCAAACTGGACTTTACTCCTTGTGTTTTAGGGCCTTGTACTTTTGGCGTTCACCTTCACACACATCAGAATCCTGGACAGCAATTTCTCAACAGTGAAAAGAGAGACTCAAGGGGGACCCCAATACCGACATGCCTGCTCTCAACATGCCAGAATTTCAAGGCTGGGGAGGTCGGCAGGATGGGTGAAACATCACCCCCTATTCATGGCAGCATTTCCTCTACACAACTTTCCCCGGGCACCTTTGGCCCAACCTGACCACCCTGTCCACTCACGCGTTTGAGACTTCTTATTGAGCAACTTCTATGTGTTCCGCACTGTGCTAGGATGGAGAGAAACAACCGAAAACAAGACTTACACAGCCCCCGCCCCTTTAAATGGAGCTTACACTCTAGTACAAAAGGAAACACTCCATACAGCCATACGCAAAATGCTATAAAGAAAATAGGGTGATGTGAAGGACAGCAAATGTCAGGAACAGCGTGACCCAGGTGATGAAAGAGGAGCCAGCACGCCGAGACCTTGTGGCTCAGACACTCCAAGTGACAGGAACTGCCAGTGCAGGGGCCCTGAGGCTGGAGTGAGGACGGCAGTTTTGAGAAAGCGTGGAAGACGGCGTGGTTAGGCTTCTGGATCTGCAGCATCGGGATCTGGCCTGTGAGCCCCTTTAGTCACCAGAAGTTGGGTGGCACAGCACTCCAGGCTAATCCTGCTCCGACACTGGCTAGCTGTGTGGGTTTGGAAAAGGCCTGTACCTCTGGGGGCCTCTTCCACATTTCCACATGGTAAGTTCATCCAAACTCACCATGTTGGACTGTTGAGCCTATAAGGGAAGCACTTGGTTCATGAAGAAAATGAAGTATTAGTTCCTTTCTTTCTCACCCCTACACTTCTTCTGGCATACCCCCTTCATTGAGGAAAACACAATTTTGCCAGAAACTTTTGTGGCTCATCGACAGCCATGATGGTTAGGAAATTCTGCTGCAGGTTGTAAAGAAATTTCTTTCCTGGAACTTGCCTTTGGGCTCCAAGCCTTTCCCCTTAAATTTCCCCCTCCCCAGACCCTACCTTTCCCCTGCCCCCCTCCCACAATGCAGTGGGTTTGGGGTTAAGAGCCTAGGAGGCCGAGTTGTCCCTACTCCCTGGAGTCGGACTCTTTGTGACCCCTCAGACTGTAGCCCGCCAGGTTCCTCTGTCCATGGGATTCCCCCGGGGAAGAATACTGGAATGAGTTGCTATTTCCTACTCCAGGCGATCTTCCCGTCTTAGGGATCCTACCCCCTCTCTTGTGTCTCCTGCATCGGCAGGTGGATTCTTTACCACTGTACCAAGTTGGGAAACCAAGAGCCTAGGATCTATAGTCCAAACGGAAACCCCAGGGTCACACTTCATCTGGGCCGCTTCGCAGTTGTGACACCTCCCGGACTGCGTCCAGGTGTTACCCTCTGGGCCGCAGGATCTTCTGTGAAACGTCAGCCATTAGCAGCGTCTGCCTCAACAGATCGGTGCTAAAATTAGTTGAGATCACGCACGTAAAAGCTCTGAGCGGAGGGTGTGACCCGACCTAGGCGCTCAATAATCAGCTGCTAGCTCTCAGGCTGAAGTTGGAGCCGGGGGTCCCAGACCCAAGAGCTCTGCCTGGTGGCCGGCCGCGTCTCAGTTCCAGCCGCGCATCAGTCGAAAGCGTTTTTACCTACCTACTGCAGCGCATCACTAAGCAGGCAGCATCACTAGGAACAAAGCTAGTGAGACCGTGATGGAATTCCAGCTGAGCTATTTCAAATCCTAAAAGATGATGCTGTTAAAGTGCTGCACTCAATATGTTAGCAAATTTGGAAAATTCAACAGTGGGCACAGGACTGGAAAAAGTCAGTTTGCACTCCAATCCCAAAAAAAGGTAATGCCAAACAACGTCCAAACGACCGCCACTCCCTAAAAGCTTCGTAAATCCGTGCCTTCCCCCTGCGCTTCGTTCCCTGCGCTCAGCGCCATCTTGCGGCGAGTCTTGGTCATCGCCTCTTCTCAGCACCTTTCCGCAAGAAAGCTCTGGGAGCTCCGGCGCGGAGTCTGGGAACGCGAGCTTGAGAGGAGCACGGCCGCGATGGCCCGCCTTCCAGGGAAAAGAGGGCTGAGCGTCGTAGGAAGGTCGCTTGTGAGGAGCCTTGTCTACTTCCTCCCTAGCGTCGCCCCAAAGAGAAGCCTCGGCCTAGAGCTGAAGAAAAGGTGGAGTTTGGACGCTGGGAAAGCCTCAGCATCCCTAGTCGGGATAGCGCGGTCTTAGCGGGGTGGCCACGGGGTGGCCTGGCACCTCCATCCCTGAGGGTCTGGGCCAGCGAGGGTGCGCCTTGCCTGGCTCAGGCCCCCCAGAAAGAAAAAGCGGAGTCAGCCTCGGCTGTGGCCGGCCCCGGACGCGTGTCTCAGCACTTTCTATTGTCATCCCCGAGGGCTGGGCCAGGTCAGCGGCTGCGGGAAAGGCCTCGGCCCCACCCCCACCCCCCGGGGACACCAGAGCTGACCACAGACTGCCCGCTGACTCAGCTCCCCCCACCCGGGCGGGAGAGGGTGCGGGGAGGGGCCGAGGCCTGGTATAAAGGCCCGCACGCCCAGCCCTCGCGCAGCCTCTCCATTTCCGTCGGTACCGCGCTCACCCACCCACCTGGTGAATATTCGGAGCTGGGGCGGGGTCTCTTCGGGCGGGGAGGGCGAGATGGAAAAGAGCTGCTAGCAGCTCGGGTCCAACCCGCGGGTCCTTCACCTCCCAAGATGTGTATAAGAGACAGGTGAAACCGAGAGCAAGCGCTTGGAGACGTAGAGTCTAGGAGTGTTTCTTGCCTCTTTCGATATTTTGCGTTTCCCCTTTTCTTGGCCTGGGAAAAGTATACCCT
The DNA here is from genome assembly GCA_006410875.1 of Neotragus pygmaeus. Lineage (NCBI taxonomy): Eukaryota > Metazoa > Chordata > Mammalia > Artiodactyla > Bovidae > Neotragus > Neotragus pygmaeus. The sequence continues at coordinate 60,542 of SJYV01019908.1, forward strand.
ATTTGACCACACCCCCTCTAGCACAGGGAGTCTGGGGACTGGGCATGGTTCTGACCTCATCTGCAATCAAATTGGGGTTGTCCCTGCTCTGATTCCAAAACTTCCAAACTGGACTTTACTCCTTGTGTTTTAGGGCCTTGTACTTTTGGCGTTCACCTTCACACACATCAGAATCCTGGACAGCAATTTCTCAACAGTGAAAAGAGAGACTCAAGGGGGACCCCAATACCGACATGCCTGCTCTCAACATGCCAGAATTTCAAGGCTGGGGAGGTCGGCAGGATGGGTGAAACATCACCCCCTATTCATGGCAGCATTTCCTCTACACAACTTTCCCCGGGCACCTTTGGCCCAACCTGACCACCCTGTCCACTCACGCGTTTGAGACTTCTTATTGAGCAACTTCTATGTGTTCCGCACTGTGCTAGGATGGAGAGAAACAACCGAAAACAAGACTTACACAGCCCCCGCCCCTTTAAATGGAGCTTACACTCTAGTACAAAAGGAAACACTCCATACAGCCATACGCAAAATGCTATAAAGAAAATAGGGTGATGTGAAGGACAGCAAATGTCAGGAACAGCGTGACCCAGGTGATGAAAGAGGAGCCAGCACGCCGAGACCTTGTGGCTCAGACACTCCAAGTGACAGGAACTGCCAGTGCAGGGGCCCTGAGGCTGGAGTGAGGACGGCAGTTTTGAGAAAGCGTGGAAGACGGCGTGGTTAGGCTTCTGGATCTGCAGCATCGGGATCTGGCCTGTGAGCCCCTTTAGTCACCAGAAGTTGGGTGGCACAGCACTCCAGGCTAATNATCTCAGGAGATAAGGACTGGAATTCCACTGGGGAACTTTCCAAATCATGAAGAGTCTAGATATTTTCTTTAGAAAAAGTAGCAATTTAGAGGAATCACAGCCGATAGATCATGGAGGCTGCTTTTCTAATTCCAGTTTCTGTTCTCTTTCTACTGTTATAGGCTTTCCTTTGGGAAATATTATTCTCTTCAAGCAGTCTCTTCAAATTACTTTGGTTCCCAAATTGCAGTCTCTTTCAATAGAGAAGCTGCCTTTGAAGTGGAATTGGGGCTTTCAGATGCATTTCTGGCTATGAGTTAAATATATGTTTGGTTTAAGCCAATCTTGGGCTCTTAAGATTTCAGGAACTTATCCCTTTTGAGTGGACTGACCACACAGAGTCCAGAGGAACAGATCTGAGTGACCAGATCCTAGTGGTCAATGAACTAAGTGCAAACTTTCCTGACTACCCACCTCTATGCCATAGCTCACACCCTCCCATCTTTCCTACGGGGCCCAGAACCTTTCTTACCTTGGCAGCTCTTGGATACACCAGAGTCTGGTAGATCACAATTGGGCCTGGAGTCTGCACAGAGCTATCATTGAACGAGTACCAGTTGTGGAAGCTATCGCTATTCTGCACAGGTTGGTTTTCTACCCCTGTGCTCCAGTAGGTGTAGAGGCCGTCTGTGGGCTTGGCAGGTGCTGCGGACTGGGCTCGCCCATAGGCTTCCAGACCTATCTTGGTCTTCTCACAGGCAGGGGCATTGAAGGACAATAAGGAGGAGCTTCGCTGGTATATCTGCTTGTTGTTGAAGCTGTGGGTGCTGAAAGTGACCTTCCTGGCGATCATCATTTCTGACTGCAGGGGGTAGGGGGATGGCAGGGAGTCACCAGAGGAACACACCTTCTTGGGTCCTGTGGGGAAGAGCTCGTGAATGGCACTGGAGAGCTCAGCAAAGTCCAAGGGCATGCAGTTCAAGGAGTGTAGCCGGAGCTGTGGGTCGGGCCTATAAGTGCTCTGGATGCCATCCTCGATCTGGTCCACCAGGATCTTGGCTGACTGCAGGAATGCCACTTGGCCTGTCTCCTTCAGCGCCTCCTTGGAGTAGGCAATCAGGCCATCCATTTCGTTCACCTTCATGGTAGTGACGTACACATACTTTTCAATTTCCTTCTGCCTGGACACCTCCAGGTTCTCTATCTGCTCCATGATGGTTTTCTCTTTCTCCTGGAGAATGCTGCGCAGCTTGAGAAATCCATTTCTGATCTCTTTCCGCTTTACCTCCTTGTCAGCTTTAAAGCTGTTTTTTAAAATATTGAATTCCATGAGGTCATTATCAATTTCATAGCGGACTGCAAAACAATCAAGTTAGTTACTTCAGTTAAATCTTTCAGTTCCCCAGATATCAAAGCCAGTGGCAAACTGGAGCATACTAACTTGGGCTCCAAAGAAGTGGGTGGAAAGGGAGGAAAACCACTTGTTGCTGGGCTGAAAGATGCTAGCGTAGGTTTATAAAGTGACTCGACTCTGGACCCTCTCCACACACCCTTCTCTTCCTCTTTGAATAATATTTCCCTTGGGTATGACAGCCAGCCTTCCCTGGCATACTTCTATCTAATAATTCTTACAGCCTTGGGTCTAAAGGTGGAAGTTCAAGGCCACCCTTGATATTAGTTTTCACTCAACTCTACCTGTTAGCAAGTTGGACTTGAGAAGAGGTGATGTCACAAAGTGATGGATTTTCCCTATGTGAAAGCCTAAGCTTTTGCAGGGGTGGGAGAAGAAATAAATTTCTGATGACTACGTCTAAATATTGCTTTGTCTCGTTCACCAAAACCCAGCCTTAGACAAAGTGGCAAATCAGCAAATTTCCCCTTCACTGTGGGTTTTCTTTGACATGTCCTTTTCCTCTGCTGGGGGCTTTGACTCCCTTGGGTTCAGCTGGACTCCCTGTCTTGCCTACCCCACTTCCCACTTCCTTTCCAGCAAGAGTCTGCTGTTACAAGTCAAGGAAAATCAAGTTCATCCTGCAGCCTTGACATGGCATTTGGATTTTAAGTCCACTCAACCATTCAGTAACCATTTATGGGACACCTATTCCACATCATATACTTTTCTAAGCTCTAGGGATACAGATATGAATATGAGAGGCCACTGATGCTCTAGGAATGCACAAACCCAGTGATACTGCAGTACAGAGGATGCCAGGGCAGAGTGAGCATGTGGCCCACCTCTGTCTGTGAAATGGTAGTTTCATTGGCTTTACAGGGTTTTAGGCATTAGACAGCAATTTGAATACAGGTCAGCCTTCTGTGGCCTATTCTAGAGGTAAGGTCCTCTCTAGGAAAGGCTGACTTTGCAGTGAATTGATGGGCTACAATCCTTTCCAGATTTTACTCAGCCATGGGGGTGACCAAATCTTGGTTGATAACATGGTCCTGGATCCACAGTAAGTTGGATCTCTGTGGGTGGTGGCCTTTATGCCAATGACGTGCATTAAACCCTAGGGTTCTGGCAGACTGTGAGAACAGGACGACGACTGTCTTGGTTACCACCGTGATTAGGATACGTAGAGGTGCTGGAAAGGTGTTTGTTGAGTGTAAGCCATTCTGTTGTGTTTTCTAACATCTTCAGGGTGAATGTCAACAGTGTTGCTTTCTGGTCTACTTTCTGAAGCCCTCATTTCCTCTCCCCACCTCCTTCCTCACACGGGCCCAGAAGGGTGGATGGAGAGGCAGTACAGATGGGGGCTGAATAGGGGACTATCAGGATGTGATTGCAGTGGTGCTGAGAAATGCTCCCCGCCCTCCCCACACGCAAGCCCTGCTTGTGACTTAGGGCCCCAGAAATTCCACTTAATGATGCACTGATTCCTTTGACTCTTCAGCAGTTACTCACTGTTAAAGATATTTGAATAGGAAATTCCTTGCTTTATTAGGGATTAGTTAGGTATCTGTAGAGCAGAGTCCAGAGAGACAAGACAAAAATGTCCTGATGAGGGGGAAGGAGGTTTATCAGGAGAGGAGAAAAGAGAGGAGAGACCAGAAGCACTACCTGCCCCCACCCCCACCCCCTCACCAAATGTGGTTTTGCAAGAGCTCTTCTTAGAACAAATTCAGAGCAAGGTCTCTTTCAGGCACTGTATTTAATTAACTACTATTTATTAAATATTTACTATAGATCCAACCCATATATTATCGTGTATCGCACATTTAATCATATCCATATATTATTATACATTGCATATAGCTTCCTTTGAGGAAGATATCATTTCCATTTATAGAGGCCACTAAGGCTCAGAGAGGTTAAACGACTGTCCAGTGTCACACGGCAAGTAGAAACCGGGCCTGTCCCTAATTCTATTTGCCTAACTCCAGAGCCTTATGTTTTTAATTGCCCAAGTTGCCCTTCTCAGCCCTCTGTGAGCATCAGAATCAGCTGGGAAACTTAAAGAAATCTCTTAACTTTACCTGCTCAGTGAATCAGGCTGAGCTGAGGCTTAGGGATCCAGGTGAGACTGTCTGCAGCTAGATTTAGAATCTAATCCAGGGAACCTTCAGGAGGTCTTATTAAAACTGCAGATTCTGATGAGGGTGGGACCTGAGGCTCTGCATTTCTAATAGGATCCCAAGTGATTTCCATGCTTCTGGACTTGGACCACACTTTGAGTGGCAAGGCACTAAACTTCTGAGCTCCCTTTAAGCCAGTGGTTCTCAACACTGGTGTCACATTAGAATTACACGGGAGTTTTGAAAAATCCTCATTGTTTAGCCTATACCTCTATGGGGACAGGATACATATACCAGATGTTAGTAAAGCTTCCCACTGGTCCCAGTGAGCAGCCGGACACTACACAGCATCAACCCAAACTGAACCTTCTCTTCAGAGCCCAGAGCTTCTCAAAGTGTGTTTTCAGATCACCTGCTTTTAAATTATGTGGAGATCTGTTAACAATGCAGATTTACAGCACCTCCCTGAAAATAAATTGAGTCCTTAAGAACAAGTTTGAGCCCTGGTTTAAAAAATTTTTTTTTTAACAAGGATGGACAGGCTCAATTTTTCCCCTATATCTGAATGGATATGCCATAAAGGTGGCCCTATCCCAATGGCTGGGCTCATTGGAATTTGTAGCGATGTCCCCTCATTGTCTTGTTTTCCGGGTATCCTGGACTTTGAGAAAATGATCCCAGCATGACTTTGTTAAAGACCCAGGCTTTCTATGAATGCATGAGGCCCGTAGCAGGCTACATGCAGCATCCCCTTCCCTAAACCAAGGCTCTGGAGAACCCAGTCAAGCTCAGGCCATGAGTCCCACCTTAAAAAAACCCTTTAGGAACAAGTGGGGCTTCCATTGGCCTGGCAGCATGGCTCCTGTAGGATTTCTTTAATATAAGGGCTTCCCTGTTTCTGTTCCCAAACTTAATAAATGTTCATTGACAAACCATGTTTCTAGGCATGGAGCAATTGAGAAATCAAGGTGTTCCTGAAATAAGATGGTGAGAAGTCCTGAGAGGCATAATTAGCAAAGTCTGTCTCTGACCCACCTCTCTGTCCAATGGAACCTTTCTGTGCAGTGCAGGGGAAAGCTGCCCTCCTTGTCATCTGTTCAGACATGCTTCTATGGACACTAGGGGAGGAGCTAGGCTGATCTGGGGCATCCTGGTCACTTGACTCTAGGCCACCAGTTAGAGGAAAAGGCCGCAGGTGGTGGCGGTTGTCGCTGCTGTTTTTCAATCTCTCTGTCTTTAGATTTTGGCCACTGTTTAGCAGAGTAGGTTGTCAAATGAGTGCTGTGGAATTAACACAAGTTTTGGACTCAGAGAGACTAGGTCACCATTTACGAGGGGCCTTGTGCCAATTACTTCTTGGAATTCCAATTGTCTTATTCATGGAGGGAATTTTAATGCCTGTACCATAAGATTATTGAAAAGATTAGGCAATTATTCTGAAAGGTTTAGGTAAAGTAGGCCTCTGTTCAAGGAAGCTATTCCCACTGATAAAAGGGCCTAAAAGAGTCAATGAGATCCTCTTGTCTACACTGGTGGATACACACACAGAAATTATTGGGCTCTTTGCTGATATCTGTAAAATATCATTGTACCGGGTTCCATCATGAGGACTTGAGTCAGTTTCCCTTATAGAAACTACAGCTATGGTATTGTAGTATTTACATATACCACAAGCAGGTATGCAGAGGAATAGCAAGCTGTGGACTAGAATATTATTGGCTATTTCTGGGTATTTGCTACCAGTTCATTTACTTTACTGCTTGCAGCTTTGGGGGAAATTGAAAATCGAAGTAACTCTCAACATCACTTAATTCTTTTCCCCTTCAAATTGGGAAAATACTTCAAGAAATCCATCCTTAAGGACAAAACATATTAGACAGGCTCACAGAACTTCATAATACTACAGGATGAAGTTCCTTCATTCTCCAAAGAGCAATATGAGGCCCAAGGTCATGAAAATTATAATCAAGATTATAGAATCAATGCATTTACTATGTGTGAGATCTGTTTTTACATGTTTTAGATAGAGTAATTCATTTAATCCTCACAAGGAGTTATTACTATTGTAACAGGGAAGAACAAATCTGACTCCATATTAGATCTGTTCCTTTCGTTTTGTGTTTTGTTAACCTGTGCTTAGTCCTGATGATGCACATTTTGTAAAAGAATATTGCCTGTAGCCTGAAATATACATGAGAGCCTATTCTCAAGACTGGGATCTTCAAGAGTCCATTCATATAGAGATTAAAAGTTGCAGAACAGAGAATAACATCTGTTTTGTTGCAGGTTTGCAAGAACATGGTGACCTGTTCTAGGTGGAAAGTTGCAAGAACAAAGGATATAGACACCAAGAAGTTTGCAGCACCCAGCCTTGCCCCTCCCTTACTCTGCCTTTAGAAAAGTGCTTTGCTGAAACCCTTTGGAGAACTCGGGAGTTGGGTAGGGCAGGAGCCACCTGTCTCCTTGCATAACCCTGCAATAAACCTTTCTTTGTTCCAAACTCCAACATTTCGTTGGTTTGCTTGGCCTCACTGTGCGCTGGGCACATGAGCTTGCATTGGGTAACACTATTATCCCCATTTTCCAGCTGAGAAAACCAAGGCACAGGGAGTTAAATGGCTGGCAGTAGCTGCTAGATGTGAATACCAGGCCACTGATTTGCAGACTGGCTCAGTGTCTCCCAGGGCTTGGACCCCTCCACCAGGTGGAGCTACGACTCTGGTAAACGGATCCTCCCACATCGCCGTCCCCATCAGTTCCTGAACTAGGAGTAGTGGAGGGAGAAAAGGGGATCAGGACCTGCTTTGAACTTGGCGATGGCGCTGAAGAGCGCGGCGGCCCTCTCCGAGCAGGCGTCGATGAGGCTGAGGGTGTCGTGGCCGCTGTGGAGGGCGCTCTTGCAGAAGCCGCAGAGCAGCTCGTCGTCGTTGCGGCAGTACTCTATGATGCGGCTGGACGGGTGGTGGATGCAGATCTTCTCGTCCTGGTCCTCCGTGCTGGTATCCACGAACACGTGGTCCTGCATGGCCACGTCCGAATGGAAAGTCTTGAGGCACTCGTTGCACAGATTGAGGCGGCAGGTGAGGCAACGCTTGTAGGCAACGCGCTGGCTGCGGCAGACCTGGCAGACGATGGGCCCGCTGGAGCGGTCGAAGCGCCACTTGAGGTAGCCGTGCTGCTGCATGTAGCGCTTGGTGAGGCGGCCGCGCAGATAGTTCTCGGGTAGCTGCATCTTGTGGCTGTAGGGCATGCAGTGCGAGCGGTTGCACACCGGGCAGATGAGGATGAAGAAGTTCTCGGTGACCTCGGCCTGCTTCTGCAGCCGCCGCAGGCACTTCTCACACAGGCTGTGGTGGCAGGGCAGCATGAAGGAGTGCAGGCGCAGGCGGCCGCAGATGGGGCACGACAGGTGGCTCACCAGATTGCTGTTGGCCGTCGGCATCATCTTCACCTCCTCCAGCTGCGTGTCGCTGCTGCCGATGCGCAGCGCCGTCTTGGAGCTGCAAGGAGAAGCAAACGTGCGAACTCAGGAGGCAGCCTCTGTTTCTCCCTCTCGGAAGGAACAGGTGCATTGCTGAGTCGCAGCGCGGTGTGAAGGGGAGGAGCACGGGTTGTCTGGCAAACCTGGTTCTAAAGCCGCCTCCACCATCCTTTAGCTGGGCTCACGCATGCATTTAAGTTAATTAACCTCTGTCTGCCTGTTTCCTCACTATAGAATCACTTGATGGGGCTTCTTGAGAAACTTAAACTGGAACTGAAAACCTGGATGGCCTTTGAGCAGTCCCTGGAATGCTGTACCTGATATGCAACTGCTTGTTGTTATTTTTGAGCAAGAGAAAAACAGCCCAGAGGGGCAGGCACTTTCAGCTGGGTATTGGGATTCTGTTGGCCATAGATAATATCACAGAACACCCACAGCAGACAAGGCCATTCTGGGATTGTGGTGAAGCAAAGCAGAAACAAATCACTTCCTCATGTTTGAACTCAGAAGCAAGAACATTGTCCAAACCACAAAAATCACCAAACATCCCCTGTCCTGATTAAAAGCAGTGACTGCTGCTTTTTTTTTTTTTTAACCAATAACAGGGTCAACCCAGTTATTTCCATCTTCTACGGAAGGTTTATTAAGATACCCAATTGGAGATTTACCCCTGTGTCCTCACCTACCATGAGCATAAATCCTGTAATAACTCAGTGATGCCTTCCTACTGAGACAACTCACAGTTGCTCATGGTGTCTCTCTCTCTTGTTTCAGTGGGACAGTAAATTCAATCTCCTCCAGCTACAGGTGTGTTCTTCATGGGTTTTACCTAGAGGACACTGGCATCATTATTATTGTTATGTGTGAGGGGGAACACAGAGATGGGCAGAGTGTTCTCCCCAGGACACCAGGTGGTCAGTCTCCCAGCCAAGCCCAGAACTTGAGTGTTCTAATGATCAGACCACAACTGTGGCTTAAGGGGGTAGAAGCTCCCTTAAGGTCGCACATGATGGAATGCACTGCTTTAGAGCTGCACCACTGAGGTGTGTCATCACCTCTCTCATCCTCAGCTTCCTCCTCTATAAATCAAAGCTCACAATACTACTTCCTTCTGAGGATTTTAAAGTCTCCATGGGATAATCCATGATGAGTGCTTAACTGCCTGGACACAGTAAGCATTCAATAAATGTGCACTATAATGACTTCATTCTGCTCCTAGCCAGCCCATGTCCACAGCAGAGAAAGACAATGGTCAAGTCTGTGAGAAGTGTATATTTCTACTGTATCTGTCTGTTGAACCTTTGTCTAATATCGGAAGCTGATTTCATATATTGTAAGAAATGTGGATGAAGTAAGTGCGTACTTGTAAAACTCAAGTGCCTGTTCTAAGAAACTACAATCAGGGCAGAAGCAGAAGTGAATTAGATGGAAGTATGATAGGATACTTAATTTGTGACTATTCCGATCTCTCTTATCCTCTGTATTAGTGATGTCTGGGAGTTGAGTTTGACATTGTGCCTGTTTTTTTTTTTTTAACTTTTGCCTTCTTGCAGTCGCTATATGCCCCTGGCTTCTTCCCCCTTCCCCTAGGTCTCAGAGCCCAGAGAGTCAAGTGTGATGCCCAAACACGCTGGAACGGAGTGGCCTTTTGGTGACAGTGTCCCTGTGGAGACTTGGGCACCTGGGAAGTTCTCTCTTGGAGATTGGGATGCTGGTATCCAAGCCTGCTAGCCTCAGTGTTTCAGTCTCATTCCTTCTCTGCTTTCCCAGCCTGTCTGCGTTCTCCTGCCCAGGTCCTGAAGGGGTCACCTGGAGAAGCAGGCTAGTTTTACATATGGCAGCTGGATAGACTACTCCAGTTTGATAAGGTGGGACTCTGAGAATCAGGGTGTGATATAAAGAGAAATAGCAAGAGAATTCAGAAAGAGAGAGGGAGAGACAAGGGTGTTGGTGGAAGAGGCAAAGAGAACATGTTGAGGAGACAGGTGTTAATGGCCCAGGGAGCTGGCATGGAGATGAAAATGGGAAAAGGAGATGAGTGAGGCAAGGAGGGATGAATGAGCTCAGAGTGAGGTGTGATGAAGAAGATGCTGAGCAGGAAGCAGTGATGAAGAACAGGGAAGGCAGGGATCAGACCCCAGGAGGGAGGCCAGATGGAAGGCATATGTCTCAGTGTACCCAGCACAAGCTGCCTGACACTTGTGGTAGCATCTCTGACCATCATCAGAAAGCCTCAGGCCTGGACTCGGGCATTCAGTGACCATCATTCCTGCCAAAACAGTTACCAAGCCAAGCAGCCTCATCTTCTTGTTGAGATAACGGCCTCTGCTCCCCTGTACAATGACTGCCTGCTCCCAGATTTAAGCCTGTTCTTTTTGTACTTGGGTTCCCATCATATCACCTGCAAGTCTCCTGGCTTCCCTTCTTGTTCCCTCCAGGCCATTCTGAACTGTAGCATCACCTGGGAGTCGGGGAGGAGCTTTTCAAATCCTGATGTCCAGGTCCTACCCCAAGCCAATGAAGTCAGAATGTCTGGAGGTGGGGGTCAGGCATCAGTAATTTGTAAAGATCCCCAGGTGACTCTCATACAAAACAAAGTTTGGGAGTTTCTGGTCTAAGCATCCCCCCAAAGACCAATGTCATCCCCCTCTTGTTGGAATGGCTCCAAGATGCTCCATTGCTGATTTGCAGAAAATGGGGCAGTTGAGAGGAGAGAGGGGGTGGAAGCTACTTTCTGCTCCTTAGACCTTCGGGACTTGCATTGAGAACCCCTGGGTTCTCTACTCATGCAAAAATCACAAGAGATGAGTTGAGAGTAACCTTTACTAAGCATCTACGAAGTGCTGACCTGTGAGAGAGAGCGTATCCTTCCCTGAATTAACTGAACCTTTGCTCATAGGATTGTTCTTCCAGCCTTGAAAGGCTTCCAGCCTGCCTCCCATCTTTCTGCCTTTCCAAATGCTGTCGTCCTAGAGGGCTGAGTTTTGGTCTTTCTCCTGTAAGAAGTGTGTCTCTGCCACTCCAGACAAAGTGACAGAGACTGCTGTGGTCAGAGCAGGAAAAGGATGTTCAGTGCCTGACACAGCTGGTTAATGCCCTAAGTGAGTAATTGAGACTCTCAATACTATGACATCTGGTTAGGAACAAAGAGAAGGCTGGCAGGAGTTCACGGCCATTTGGGGTATTTACTCAGGCCATAGCCTGGTAGGCTACAGTCCACCGGGTCACAAAGAGTCGGACACGACTGAGCGACTTCACCTAGGGTCAAAAGCAGCCTGTGGAAGCTATTGCTTTTCCAAGAAGTGTTGCAGATATGAAGGGTTCAGAAGAGGAAGAGGAAGAGCAATTTATATTTTTATATCACAAAACAGATTTCAAAACGATATTAATCCTCATACCCCCTGAATCACTGCAGGTACCATACTCTGCATTTTGAAAGACAGCATTTCAATTTAATTTAAATTTAAGCACACAAACTCTGCGTTCAGATTCTGACTACATCTTACTAGTGGTGTGATCTTGGGTCATTCAATGTCTTAAATGCTCAGTTTCCTCATAGGTGTGGTGGCCATGGGGCAGGGATTATCTGGAGTCATGCACATGGGTCCTGGCAAGTTGTTTTTGCACTAAGCATCAGCTATTATTATTTTGTAAAGGTGAGAGAGGTGGAGTTCAGGAGAGCTCAGCACTCATATGGGGTGGGGCTTGGTTTGGAACTTAGGTCTATACTGGTTAGTGACTGTTTAGGGACACCTACACTTCATTGCTACAAAATTCTTTTTTGAAGTTAAAGTAATTTTTATTGCTACATTTTGAAATGCAAACAAAGATATTTAAAATAATAAAATCATTCAATATATATTTTTATTGTTACATTAAGCACAAAACAGATTATTTGTAGTATTTTTTAACTCTTTTTTTCACCTTCTAGTTTTATTGAAATGTAGTTGACATTTAACAATGTATAAGGTGTAGAACATAATGATTTTATTTACAAACATCGGGAAGTGATTATCACAGTAAATTTAGTGACCATCCATCTTCCCCAACAGATTAAAAATTAAAGAAATGGAAAAAATATTAAAAATTTTTCTTGTGCTAAGAACTCTTAGGAGTTATTCTCTGAACAACTTTCATATATTACTGACAGCAGCATTAATTATGTTCATCCTCTTGTATATGATATCCCTAGTACATATCTTTTTTAAATTTTATTTTAATTGGAGGATAATAACTTTACAGTATTGTGATGGCCTCTGTCATAAATCAACATGAATCAGCCATAGGTATAGACGTGTCCCCTCCCTCCTGAACCTCCCCACCACCCNCTGTGGCCACTGCTGAGTTTTCCAAATTTGCTGGCATACTGAGTGCAGCACTTTCACAGCATCATCTTTTAGGATTTGAAGTTGTTCAACTGGGATTGCATCACTTCCACTAGCTTTGTTTGTAGTGATACTTCCTGAGGCCCACTTGACTTTGCATTCCAGGATGTCTGGCTCTAGGTGACTGATCACATCATAATGGTTATCTGGGTCATGAAGATCTTTTTTGTACTGTTCTTCTGTGTATTCTTGCCACCTCTTCTTAATATCTTCTGCTTCTGTTAGGTCCATACCATTTCTGTCCTTTATTGAGCCCATTTTTACATGAAATGTTCCCTTGGTATCTCCAATTTTCTTGAGATCTCTAGTCTTTGCCATTCTATTGTTTTCCTCTATTTCTTTGCATTGATCATTGAGGAAGGCTTTCTTATCTCTCCTTGCTATTCTTTGGAAGTCTGCATTCAAATGGATATATCTTTCCTTTTCTCCTTTGCCTTAGCTTCTCTTCTTTTCTCAGCTATTTGTAAGGCCTCCTCAGACAACCATTTGCCTTTTTGTCTTTCTTTTTCTTGGAGATGGTCTTGATGATTGCCTATTGTACAATGTCACAAACCTCCATCCATAGTTCTTCAGGCACTCTGTATGTCAGATCTAATCCCTTGAATCTGTTTGTCACTTCCACTGAATTTAGGTCATACCTGAATGGTCTAGTGGTTTTCCCTATTTTCTTCAATTTAAGTCTGAATTTTGCAATAAGGAGTTCATGATCTGAGCCACAGTCAGCTCCCCGTCTTGTTTTTCTGACTGTATAGAGCTTCTCTATCTTTGATTGCAAAGAATAGAATCAGTCTGATTTTGGTATTGACCATCTGGTGATGTCCATGTGTAGAGTCTTTCCTTGTGTTGTTGGAAGAGGGTGTTTGCTATGACCTGTGCATTCTCTTGGCAAAACTCTATTAGCCTTTGACCTGCTTCATTCTGTACTCCAAGGCCAAATTTGCCTGTTACTCCATGTGTTTCTTGACGTCCTACTTTTGAATTCTAGTCCCCTATAATGAAAAGGACATATTTTTTGGGTGTTAGTTTTAAAGGGTCTTGTAGGTCTTCATAGAACCATTCAACTTTAGCTTCCTCAGTATTACTGTTTGGGGCATAGGCTTGGATTACTGTGATATTGAATGGTTTGCCTTGGAAACGAACAGAGATCATTCTGTTGTTTTTGAGATTGCATCTAGGTACTGCATTTTGGATTCTTTTGTTGACCATGAGGACTACTCCATTTCTTCTAAGGGATTCTTGCCCATAGTAGTAGATATAATGGTCATCTGAGTTAAATTCACCCATTCCTGTCCATTTCAGTTCATTGATTCCTAAAATGTCGACGTTCACTCTTGCCATCTCCTGTTTGACCACCTCCAATTTACCTTGATTCATGGACCTAACATTCCAGGTTAATGAATCCTCTTGTTGCCTAGATTATGGTCTCTGAATTTCAGCAAAATGAACCAAGACTTTTCAGACAAATGGATGGTCCTAGGTCTAGGGCAGGAAATGCATAAAACAAATGTGGATTTGGATATACATTTTACAAAAGTCAAGTCCTCTTTTGGCACTAGCTCATTTAGCCTTGCTAGAGGATACAGGGCAAGAAGAAAAGCATGTCAGGGGCAGGGGCCAGTATGACAGCTCATGTACAAAGGAATGAAACCAAATGAGTGGGTACAATTATGCTGTAATGCACTATCCATGTATCTTTGTTAAGATTGAGATACTCACTCCTCTTATTGGCTGCAGTCCACACCTGAATCTTTCTTTGAGAATTGCTTTCAGTGGAGGAGCACTGCCTTGCCCAAGATTAAGTTCCAATTCAGGGAGCAGTTCTGCCTAAATTGGAGCCACCACAGTTACTGAGGCTTTCCTGATAGCTCAGTTGGTAAAGAATCTGCCTGCAGTGCAGGAGACCCTGGTTTGATTCCTGGGTCAGGAAGATCCCCTGGAGAAGAGATAGGCTACCCACTCCAGCATTCTTGGGCTTCCCTTGTGGCTCAGCTGGTAAAGAATCCACCTGCAATGTGGGAAACCTGGGTTCAATCCCTGGGTTGGAAAGATCCCCTGGAGAAGGGAAAGGCTACCCACCCCAGTATTCTGCCCTGGAGTATACAATGGACTGTATAGTCCATGGGGTCGCAAAGAGTTGGACACAACTGAGCGACATTCAGTCACCAGCTACTGAGGAAGTCCAATTGGATTGACTGAGGTTTCCAGTTTCAATTATGTTACAGTTTAACTTTACAATCCCGCTATACAACCCTATACAATCCTGTTCCCCTCACTCCCCATGAGCCCTCTCCAGTACACTTCTAGTGCATAAATTTCCATCTCATAGTCTGTTTCTTGGGGAACCTGGCCTAACTGATGGGTATGGGTGCCATCCCAGCTTATGAGTGCCATTTCTCTTATGAAACAATATGTTTCACTTCCTCCCAGGGGAATAGTTTTCAGGGGTCCTAGCAAGGGACATGCAGTTACAAGAATGCACTGCATTCAGAGAAGCTCAAACTATGGATCCCATTTAGACATTTATAGTTAATTCACAATCCTCCAAGGCCAGGTGTAGTTTACTAATTAGAAGTCATTTTATAAGCAATGTTGCCTGGTAACATAGATGACTTCCAGCTTTATTATGTTTCCAGGGGAACAGAGCTAGGAAGTTAACTCAAGGTCATTTTTCTGGAGAGGAAAAAGGGCGAGTTTGTTAACCATTCACATTTAAAGATAATCACAAAGATAACTGAAACAAAAGAAAAAAAAATCCCAACAACCCTCACTTGGATGATACTAGGAGACTAACTTATTTTGAGACCTGGTAAATAAAGGGAGAGAATAATTTATATAGATTTTGCTATATGAACTGTATAAGGAGAATTTTCTCTTCACAGAAGCATCCTGGCTTTTGTGAGGATCGAAGAGGGATTGAATTGTGATATCATCCATTGCAACTCCTACTGAAAAGGTGACTCTAGACAGGGGTCCCCAACCTCCAGGATCTAACACCTGATGATCAGAGGTAG
The DNA here is from genome assembly GCA_006410875.1 of Neotragus pygmaeus. NCBI lineage: Eukaryota > Metazoa > Chordata > Mammalia > Artiodactyla > Bovidae > Neotragus > Neotragus pygmaeus. The sequence continues at coordinate 75,723 of SJYV01019908.1, forward strand.
AGCTGATGTAATGGCAGTAGAAATAAAGTACACAATAAATGTGATGCCCTTGAATCATCCCCAAACCATCCCCCATCCTCCTGGTCTATGGGAAAATTGTGTTCCATGAAACCGGTCCCTGGTGTCAAAAAATCTGGGGACTACTGATCTAGACAATATCACCAGGGACAGCCAATAGTTCCAAAGACCATCAGACTTTGTGCACCCCCTGGATGCAAGTACACAGCACAACCTATAATGTGTTGCAAAAAGTTCTCACCTGAATTTGACCAGACTTCTAGATCTATCTGCCAGTTGTTCAAGACAGCTGATATCAAGGTGAAACAGTTTGCAAAATGCAGATTGTGGAAAACACAATGACTTAGTTTCTTCAACAGAGACTTTGCAAGGGAGACACAGAAATTACAGATATAAAGGTGAAAATTTCTGATTTAAAAGAGACCTAAGACGCAAGAGACATATAATCCAATTGTACTTCTTGAGTCTATGATCCTGATTTGAACAAGTTGTAAAACTATTTATTATTCATGATTCAACTGAGGGATTTGAATACTGCTGGAAGATTGGATGATAGGAAGAAGTGATTATTAATTTTTCAGGTTTGATAATGGTATTGTGGTTATGTTATTTAGAAGAGCCTTAAGTTTTACAGGTAAAGACAGATACATTTATAGATTAAATGATAAAATATCTGTTCCCCTTTCCCCAAATAATCTAGACTGTAGCGAAGTGGGTAAGAGATTACATGAAAGAGATGAAAGTGGGTGAGAGATTACAGACTGGTCATGACCTGATAACTGCTGAAGCTGGCCAGTAGGTTTATGGGGGTTCTTTATACTATTTCCATGATCTTTATATGGTTGAAAATTTTAATTATAACACATAGAAGCCTATACACATTTACTTTTTAATGTAATCATCTCACTCCTGGAAATCTTCCATAGGTCCAAGGATTCTTAATGTAGCAACACTAACAAATGCAAAAGAAACCCTGGAAGTAAAATGAATACCCAAAAGTGACATATGGTTGAATGAATTGTGATTGTGAACCGTCATTAAAAAGAATAATTTAGAGCCAGCCCAGTTCACCTGGAGGAGTTTTGGGGAATAATGTTGAATGAGAAAAGCAAGACGCACACAGGAGTATATAAGACCTCATTTTTTGAAAGAAAAAAAGACTTGTGCCTATTTGTCTGCTATGCGTAGCGTATTTTAGAGGGTGTCCAGAGGAGTGTTCACACGGTTTCCTTGAGGTTGGGGAGTGAGAAAGTGTGGGCCCCGGTTGTGCCTATTTGTCTGCTATGCATAGCGTATATTAGAGAGTGTTCACACGGTTTCCTTGGGGTTGGGGAGTGAGAAAGTGTGGGCCCCGGTTGTGCCTATTTGTCTGCTATGCGTAGCGTATATTAGAGGGTGTTCACACGGTTTCCTTGGGGTTGGGGAGTGAGAAAGTGTGAGCCCCGGTTGCGGATTCAGACTGTGTTCTGGTCCAACTTTGTCACCAGTGGCGTCACTTAGGAGAGTTCAGCAGAGTTCATGGAGCACTTCCTGTGTGCCCGGCTGGCCTAGCAGCTGACGATACAGCAATATAGATGCTGTTCCTGTGACTTCCCTGGAGGTCTAGTGGTTAAGAATCCACCATCCAGTGCAGGGGCCACATATTCACCCCTGCTCAGGGAACTAAGATCCAACATGCCTTGGAGCAACTAAGCCCATGTTGAAAATAACCAAGCCTGCATGCCTCCAAGAAGATCCAGCTTAGCCAGAAAAAAAAGAGAAAATGCTGTTCTTATCTCTGGGAAGCTGCCATGTTGAGGAGGGGAGGTTGAAATGTGAAAAGCATAAATTGCAGGATGCTGTGGGCATATTGCTTAACTTTTATGAACCTCAGTTTTCTTATTTGTGAAATGGGATTATGACATATGCTTCATAGGGCAATTTTGAGGTTTAAATATGTGCAACATGAATCTAATTGCACCATCTTGGGCCACAATCTTCTCATTGTAAGGTCCTAGCAACCTGCTGGTATTGTCCCCAGGGGCAGAAAGATGGACCCTGAGACACTGTAAGGTGAGGGAGGGTGTTGGTCAGGCAGTCAGTCTGAGAGCTAAGACAGAAGAGTGAGGTAGAACTGTATTATGGTTTCTTGAGAACATAGAAGAAAGGAGGCAAATATGGCGTTTATCCTTCATTTGAAAACACTCACTTAATCTGTGTGTGGGGTCTTCCTCAGTGTGCAGACGGTAAAGAGTCTGCCTGCAATATGAGAGACCCGAGTTCGATCCCTGGGTTGGGAAGATCCCCTCACGAAGGAAATGGCAACCCACTCCAGTATTCTTGCCTGGAGAATCCCATGGACAGAGAGCCTGGCAGGTTACAACCCATGGGGTCGCAAGTAGTCAGACATGACTAAGGGACTATAACACTCAATAACTGAATGTGTGTGTTAGTCACTCAGCCATGTCCGACTCTTTGTGACCCTGTAGACTAGCTTGCCAGGCTCCCCTGTTCATTGGCTTCTCCAGGCAAGAATACTGGCATGGGGTGCAATTCGTTTCTCCAGGGAATTTTCCTGACCCAGGGATTGAACCCAGGTCTCCTGCATAGTGGACAGATTGTTTACCATCTGAGCCACCAGGGAGGCCCATTCACTTATATTAATACCTTATACACGAGTGAACAAAGCAGACGAAGCCCTGCCCTTCAGAAGTGATGGTCCAAAAAGGGGAGACAGACACTAGACATTAAAAGGAAGAAGTGAGTAAATCTGATGATTCGCTGAAGTTTCACGGGAAAGAGGAAAAATAGAGCAGAGGAAGTAAATTAGTTAGGTAGGGCTGCTGTAACAAAGTGTCAGCATGTGACATAAACAACAGAAATGTGTTGTCTCACTGGTCTGGAGCCTGAAGGTCTGGGATCAAGACCACGCTTCCTCTGCCAAATCTAGAGAAGGATCTGTTCCAGGGACCTCTTCCAGCTTCTGGCAGTTCCCTGGCTTGTAGCAGCTTAACTGCAATCCTTACCTGGCATTCTTCCTCTATGCACGTGTGTCTCAGTGTCCAAATTTTATCTTTTTCTAAGGACACCAGTCAGATTAGGGGCCACTCTACTCCAGTGTGACTTCATCTTAACTAATTACATTGACAATGACCCTATTTCCATATAAGGTCCCGTTTGGAGTTATTGGGGGTTGAGACTTCAACAAACAAATTTATGGGACAGGAAGGGATGTGGAAGTGCCCAAGATAGTGGGCAGCCTGCAGTATTAAATTGGGAAACTTGGTGAGAAGAGGACATTGGAGAGAATGTTTGAAGAAGGTAGGGAATGGGCCATGTGGCTATCTGGGGAACTGAAGACTATCCCAGGTAGAGAGGACAACCAACGCAAAGACACCTTGGCAGGCGTGTGCTTGAGCTTTTCTAGGAGCAGGAAGACACTGTGGCTGCAGCAGAGAAGGAGTGAACAGGAGATGTCAGATGGGATCAGGCCCTAAGCATGCGGCCCTTGGACACTCGTGATGGACTTTGGCTTTTACTTGAAATGTAACGATCGGTGGTTCTGGGCAGACTGGCTATGTTGATAGACACAGTAGATAGGTGGGGAAGCCATGTCTGTGATCCATGTGGGAAATACCTGAATTAGGAGAGAGGGGAGAATTGCTGGAGCAACCTCCTGAGTAGAGAAGGGGAATCGGTCCAGTGCATAAGCAGAAGGATTGGCATGGGTCCTGGGCCTTGGTGAATATATTTAATTTAAATACTTTCCCCTTATTGCATATTTAAAGAATCTAGCAAAGTATGTGGTGGACAGAAGATTCTCAGTACAGGTTAGTTTTTCTTTCCTCTCCCTTCCATCCCAGAATCTGGTCTCCTCAGCACCCACCCATCATTCTCCATTCCCATCACTCAATTAGCTCTCTGTTAGTTCTTTAATCCTCAAAGAATGTGAGCTGGTAGTGGCTATTAGAAATGTTTTGAATGGTTGCTCAATGAATCCTAGGTTTTGGAGTAGAACCCTGGGGCCATGTAAGAGTTTAGGAAATCCTAAATGGAGGAACTCCAATTCCTGTCCATTCCCATGCCTACTCCATTTCTCACTTTATCCAGAAAATTCAATATCTATGGTTTGTATGAAAGTATTAGTTGCTCAGTTTTATCCAATTCTTTGTGACCCCATGGACTCTAGCTTGCCAGGCTCCTCTCTCCATGGAATTCTCCAGGCAAGAATACTGGAATGGGTAGTCATTCTTTTCTCTAGGGTATCTTCCTGATTTAGGGATCAAAACTGGGTCTTATACATTGCAGCCAGATTCTTTACAGCCACCAAGGAAGCCCCATGGTTTGTACTGAGGGTCACATTCAAGAATTTCATTTAAAAGCAAGAAGATTTCTGCTTTTTAAAAGTAACCCATTGCCTCAGAGTATTTCTTTTGTCTGAGATATTTTAAAACCCTCTAACTCAAAAGAAATAAATCTCCAATGGTAGAATTTTAGATCATGGTTCTACTTGTTTTGTGGCAAACAGATTTTTTTCTGACTTCATCCAATAATGATGATGATGACAATGATAACCAATATTAATTCAGGGCTAAACTTGCCCTTGTTTAGGATCCTGCCAAAGAATTATAAAGAACGAAGTTATTTATAGTCAAAGCATAGATTTGTGAAGCCATTATGTTAGAGCTTGGAGAGCTCTTAACAATACTCTAGTTTCAACCCTTTCATTTTATTAACAAATAACTGAGAGAGATGTTTATTTGATCAAGTTCATCTAAAGGTGGCTGGGTCTAGAATCCAAGCAACCTATGTCCCAGGTCCCCAATTTTCTCATTTTATCCTGCTAGAAGGCAGATGTCCTCAGATTAAGGATAAGGAGTGCCATATCACAGCTGTTGAAACAAAGGGTAGACATGAAATGAATACTGAAGACATTTGATGTGACATTTACTGTCTCTGGGAGTTCACGTTTATAAGCTCCACCACATTTAAGAGCCTTTTAAAGTCTCTAATTGCTCATTTATCTGATGTTGCAAAAACAGTCTCCACAGATACAAAGTGGCAGGTAAATAGGTTGTTGAGAATTTATTTAAAGTGATAAACTAGCATAATACATCTTCCCTTGAGAGAATTATCAAAAGCACAGGATTATACCACCATTTGTAGTCATATTTCTTTTGGAGTCATTATTGGCTGTGGCCTTCTAATTTTCTTGGGGAAATATTTCATTTCTTACTCCATGAACGACAGCACTGTAAATAAACCTGCCAGCTCCCATGGGGACATGTGAATCAGAGCAACCTGGTGAAGGGTAAAGAATCTGGGGGTTGGCCAGATGTGGCTGTGGATTCTACCTCTGCCTCTTAGATCTCTCTTACTTGAGGTGAGTACTTTAGTTCTGGATGCCTTAATTTTCTCTTTGGTAAAATGGGAATTATACTATCTGCCTCATAGGATGGTTGTGGGGATTAAGGGAATGAAGGCTGTAGGCCATCTTATGCCATGGCTGGCTATGGGGGTGGTTTAGCTGCTAAGTTGTGTCCGACTCTTGCAATCCCACAGACGGTAGCCCACTAGGCTCCTCTGTCCATGGGATTTCCCAGGCAAGCATGCTGGAGTGGGTTGCCATTCTCTTCTGCAGAGGATCTTCCCAACCCAGGGATTGAACCCAAGTCTCCTTCACTGCAGGCAGTTTCCTGCATTGCAGACACATTCTTTACTGACTGAGCCACAGGAAAAGCCATGGCTGGGTGTGGTAGGTGATAAACAGTGAACTGCTCTGTTGGGAGGAGAGATGTGACTTACAGGCCAAGTATTGCCCCTGGACCAGCAGTTCCAGTGTGGGGGCTTCGGCATCAGTCTGGTTGGATTCAAGCTTCAGTGTGGTTAGTAATTAGCTATGTAGCTTTGGGTGAAATCACTTTCTTAAAGTTGATGTTTGTTCACCTATGAAATGGGAAGGATGACTATACAAGTACCTATTTTGTGGATCATTTTTACCTACCAGTGAGATGTTGCAGTCTCTCACCCTGGCTGGCATTTGAGGAATCACTATTAGAATTTTCTAGAGCCTGCTGTCCAGAAGCAGTAAGCCTGTGGTGAAAGAAAGTGAAAGTGAAGTCGTTCAGTCGTGTCCGACTCTTTGCGACCCCATGGACACCAGGCTCCTCCGTCCATGGGATTTTCTAGGCAAGGGTACCGGCCTGTGGTAAATAAAACTAATATGACAGTTAGGGGAAAGGAAAGCTATTTCTGTGTTCCTATTTCAAATCAAAGTATGAGATGGATCTTTGGTTTCCAAACCACAGTCTACCACATTTATGTTAGCACTAAGTCGTAACAGTGATTAGTGTACTTCTGGAGCAGTTGCAGAGGAGTTAAGGGGGTGAGAGGGCTGGAAGTTGGCTCAAGCTAACAACAGGCTTGTATCAGCAGGACTGGAATAGACCTCAGTGGCCATCTGCTCCAGGCCCTGTTGATATGGGAACACTCCCCCAGCTTCCCTGACTCATGAACCCTCAGTTTCTCCTTGTACTCCTCTGGTGTTGGGGAACTTATTCCTTCTGCCAAAAAAGGTCCATTTTTGTTCAATTTGTGAGGTCTCTGATTGGGAAGTTCTTTTAAGTTAAGAGGTTCAGTTCAGTTCAGTTGCTCAGTCATGTTCAACTCTTTGCAATCCCATTGACTGCAGCACACCAGGCTTTTCTGTCCATCACTAACTCCCAGAGCTTGCTCAAACTCATGCCCATCAAATCAGTGATGGCATCCAACCATCTAATCCTCTATCATCCCCTTCTCCTCCTGCCTTCAATTTTTCCCAGTTAAGATGTAGAAAGTTAAGATGTAGTAAGGCTCAAAGAAACATTGAGTCAGTTTGGAATTGCTGTACACTGTTTGTGTCACCACCAGAATTCATACATTAAAAGCTTATCTCCAGTGGGATGGTATTTGGAGATGGCGTCTTGGGAGGTGATTAGGTCATGAGAGCAGAGAGTTCACAAGTGGGATTAGTACCCTTAAAAAGAGACCAAACAACCCTTTGCCCCTCCTGCCATGTTGAGAACACAGCAAAGACTGCTGTCCTCAACATGGCAGGAGTGGGTCCTCCCCAGATCCCACATCTGGGCATTGATCTTCGACTTCCCAGCCTCCAGAACTGTGAGAGATAAATGTTTGTTATTTAAGCCACTCCGTCTATGGTATTTTTGGTTATAGCAGTGTGAATGGACTAAGACAGGGACTATGTCTCAGGGTTGGGAACCAGGTTTTCCAGTGTGATGTTTCCGTCTTATGAAATCATTCTAGTGTTATTTTTATTCATTAACCAATCTTGGGGGACATTTATACTCTCAAAAGGTGAGCCACATTTTTTAATGACATATTCATATGTTTAATTTGCAAGGAAAGGTTTTGAATTCCACAGGAAAATAAGCACTTTCTTGATTGAATTAAGTAAATAAACTATTTACTTTGTATTAGCCCCAAGCTACTCTCAAAACCTCAAATTTCTCTTGTGCTGATTATATGAAAGGGAACATTATTAGCCTTATTATTCAGAGCCCTCATTTTATGATGGTCCTGACTTAGCGTAACAGTATCTGGTCAATGTCATTTACTGGAACAATCTGAATCCTTGCCAGTACTGCAAACCCTGTCTTTACTGGGTAGACAAGGTTTAGTACTTGGGTTACAGGCATTGGTGCTCCTTGTGGCAACCAGATTTCTCCTCAATAGATAGGATTAATCATTCCAGACAGAATTGTGATCCATTTCTTTGCCTGTTGGATCACCAGCATGCAGAGTCCAACCCAATCAGATCTCCATCTTGACTTCTAAGTCAAAGGAAATGTGGTGTCACGTAGCAGCAAGATTTCCCTCTTAAATCTAAGACTATTTAAGCTAGTGAAGCCCAAAGGTGTAAGGACAGCAAGTAAAAATTCTCTTAAGTGGATTATCAGGTATACTAATGAGAAGGACTACTCCTATTTCACCTTATGATTCTCAGAGGCAGGTACACTACCTATGGGGAAAACTACCATCTATCAGATGTTTACCCTCCTAAAACATCCTTCAGGAGGGTACCCCAATCTTGTAAGGTATTGTTTCCCAGCTGGCTCTGTGGTGAGTCTTCAGCAAGCTGTTCCATGATTCTATGAGTCCAGTTGCTTCTGGGTGATGGGGTAGGTGCTAGCATGTGTGGGAATTCTGTGAGCATGAGCCAATTGTACTTCTTTGGCCATGAAAATGAGTTATTTGGTCAGAAACCATGTGGTGATGGTTAAGAGAGAGTGAATAAACATTTAAGTTCACAGATGGCTGTGTGCTCAGCAGGGCTGATCTGGATTCAGTAGAAAGACCTGTTTCAGTGAGGTCATATTGTCCCTCTAGGATGGAAGGGCAGCACCGCAATCCCTGTACCAACGGGTGACTGGATTACTCTGCAGGGAACAGTGCCATGTTGGGGTTTCGGCACTGATCTCTGCTGTTGTTCAGGTCACTCTCAGCAGTAGTTTAGGTGGGTTAGGTGGGTTAGGATTGGTAGAGAAGGTCCATTTGGAGCTTACATATAGCCTCCATCCTTGCCACTGTATTCAGGAGCCCATTGAGCAAGTACTGAAGTGGCCGTGGAAAGAGGCTGGCGATCAACAGATTCTATTGGGTTGGCTAAAAATTCATTTAGAGTTTTCATGTAACATCTTCCTGAAAAGCCTGAATGAATATTTTGGCCAACCCAATATTTTGTCCACTTGATTATAACAACCACCTTTGAATGAGTAGTCACATGGAACATAAATATCCAGATTTTGTACCCATTTTAAGAGAACCATTCATATATTTTCCCCGCAGACCTCCTGGTCACCAATTCTTTTCTTTCCCAACACTGACCTTATAGCCAGACTTATAGCCACTGCTTCTGAATCAATGTAGGCTTTAACTTTCTGTAATGGGATTCATCAGGCTTGTTTTTGCCTGAACTAGAGTGTAGATAACACTAATTCCTCAGTAGGTTGTCAAACTCTTTCATTCCAAGGAATGCTGTGATCAGTTATCCATTGCCAAAAGTCCCATGGAGTCAAGACATTGGTAGTCCCTTTATCTCTGTTTCCCCTCAAAGTGGTTACACCAACTTTGTTTCTGGTGATTAATTTCTACCACCTGGCTCCTCTGCCTCTTCCAGATACCATTATTTCCATTAAAATAATGGAATCATTAAAATGGCAGTGGTATTCCACATATTTTATTAAATATATTCTTAAAGGAATAAGTTTGTTGACTGAATTGTAATAAAAAACTTTAATTTCATTTTCCAATTATTTTCTGCTGAGCCTGATTTTAGTATGTTGAATTTGTTTCCTGTGAACTCACTAAATTCACTTACTAACCCTAATAAGTTTCATGGTAGATTTCTTAAGATTTTCTATGCTATCATGTCATCTGTACATAAATATTTTACTTTTTCCATCTCATTCTTTTCTTTCTTATTGCACTGACTGGAACTTCCAGTACAATGCTGAACAGAGGTGGTGATAGTGGACATGCTTCCCTTGTTCCCAATCTTAGGGAGAAAGGATTCTTTTACACCTGATAGTGATATTGACTGTAGTTCTGTTGCTATTGCCTGTAGTTTTAAAATTGTATTACTTTTATACGTTTCTTCTATTCCAAGTTTTAAAGTTGTTAATGGATGTTATTTTATCAAACATTTTCCTGCTTTTATTGAGACAATAAATGGTATTAAAAATGTTTTTAATTCATGAATGAGACCATCTGTCCTTCACTACAGGAACTTTTTATTGTTTTTACTATAAATTCAATGTCTCTAAGATGTGTATAAGAGACAGCCCACAGNAAACTAGTACAGCCACTGTGGAAAACAGTGTGGAGATTCCTTAAAAAATTGCAAATAGAACTGCCTTATGACCCAGCAATCCCACTGCTGGGCATACACACCAAGGAAACCAGAATTGAAAGAGACACATGTACCCCAATGTTCATTGCAGCACTGTTTATAATAGCCAGGACATGGAAACAACCTAGATGTCCATCAGCAGATGAATGGATAAGCAAGCCGTGGTACATATACACTATGGAGTATTACTCAGCCATTAAAAAGAATACATTTGAATCAGTTCTAATGAGATGGATGAAACTGGAGCCTATTATACAGAGTGAAGTAAGCCAGAAAGAAAAACACCAATACAGTATACTGACACATATATATGGAATTTAGAAAGATAGTAGTGATGACCCTGTATGTGAGACAACAAAAGAGACACAGACATATAGAATGGACTTTTGGCCTCTGAGGGAGAGGGAGAGGGTGGGATGATTCGAGAGAATGGCATTGAAGCATGTATACTATCATGTAAGAAATGAGGCGCCAGTCTATGTTCAATGCAGGATGCAGGATGCTTGGGGCTGGTGCACTGGGATGATCCAGAGAGATGATGTGGGGTGTGAGGTGGGAGGGGCATACCGGAATGGGAGTTCATATACACCTGTGGTGGATTCATGTCGATGTATGGCAAAACCAATACAATATTGTAAAGTAGAATAAAGTAAAAATTAATAAAATAAAATAAAATGATTGAAAAAAGAATAAAGAAAAAAATAAAAAAATGTACTCTTTTATATAAACAGGAATGATATCATGTATCAAAATTATATATACTGGAGAAGGAAATGACAACCAAATCCAGTATTCTTGTCTGCGAAATCACATGGACAAGAACCTTGCAGGCTACAGTCCATGGAGTCTCAAAACAGTCAGAAATGTCAAAGAGACTAAAACCAACAAAAACAAACTATATATCTCTACTTCTACAGAGATCTACCATTACAGTTATCTTTCTTCAATCTTGGAACATATGACAGAATTAATCATAATCCAAGTTACATAAAATCTAGGATTGTAAACCTACAGCAAAAGTAAGAGCATTAGTTATTAGCATTATTATCATGGAGCCTCATACTTTCTTTTGGAAGCGTTTTCCCAGTGTACATTATACTCTCCTGAACATTTCAGTGTCTCGCGATGATCATTTTGGGGGATGGACATGAGCTTGAGTGAACTCCAGGAGTTGGTGATGGACAGGGAGGCATGATATGCTGCGACTCATGGAGTCTCAAAGAGTCGGACACGACTGAGCGACTGAACCGAACTGAACTGAAGAGCTTTTATAAATATATAGTCTCTAGCGTTTCTTGGTGCCACAAAGTGAGCCAGTCAGAACTAAACCACTCATTCTATAAAACCTACCCCAGTGTCTAACAGTTTTTCATTTAACAAAATTTTGAGTACATTCCCCTCAGATCATGCTACTGGGCTTGTAACCGGATTCCTACCCCATCCCTGTGTTTTTACATCAACACTTTTGCCTTCTGGAAAACAAAGTGTCCTATCCAAAGCTGTTAATTCTTATTAAAAGAGAAGTCAAAACCAGAAAAAGACTGACAACTAATCAAAATGATTCAAACAGTTGATATACAGATGTGCAATCTCTTGTTAAGGCTTAGCTGAAAAACACCCGTTAGACGTGAAGCATTCATTGAGGATGTTCACTAGAGCAAAGATAAGATTGAAGAGGAGACCTGGAGAGGCCTCAGGTCAATAGGCATCACTATTTTTGTGAAGAAGAGTCAAACATAATGCACCTATTCTGATATTTTGCATTATTTATCAACAATTTTTTACAGTGGCTCGACTCTTGATTCTATTGAGATGACTATTCAGGAAAGTTTATGAAACTATTTTTAGTTCAGTCACTCAGTCATGTCTGACTCTTTGCGACCCCATGAACCACACACCAGGCCTCCCTGTCCATCACCAACTCCTGGAGTTCACCGAAACCCATGTCCTTTGGGTCGGTGATGCCATCTAACTATCTCATCCTCTGTTGTCCCCTACTCCTCCCACCCTCAATCTTTCTCAGAATCAAGGGCCTTTCAAATGAGTCAGCTCTTCACATCAGGTGGCCAAAGTACTGGATTTGCAGCTTCAGCATCAGTCCTTTCAATGAACAATCAGGATTGATCTCCTTTAGGATGGACTGGTTGGATCTCCTTGCAGTCCAAGGGACTCTCAAGAGTCTTCTCCAACACCACAGTTCAAAAGCATCAATTCTTCAGTGCTCAGCTTTCTTCACAGTCCAAGTCTCACATCCATACATGACCACTGGAAAAACCATAGCCTNGCACATGGACTGAGCATGGGAGGGAGTGGTTCCCCAGAGAAATACAGGGATGGGGTGGGGTTACCAGCACCAGCGGAGGTAGATGGTAAGGAGAAAAAGTACAGATACCACACCTGAACTGACCAAGAATTTTGAACTTCCAAACTTAAAGCCAGATTGAGAGAAGTAATATGATGCCAGTGTATTGTCATTTCTGGAACATATTTTTCGTTCAGTGACAAGCCTGTCACAGAGTATCAGTGATTTATGGTCACTGAACTGTTACCTCAGCCCCTATGGTCTTTATACTTATTTGGTAATATCCCCCAGGGGAAACCAACAGAGGAAAAAACCCAGTCTCACCCAGTCTAGACAATGTTGGAAATTTTAAGAGAGATTGTTTTGAAAACCTATTTATTATATGGGCTGAGAGCCTATAAATTGCTCTCAGTGTTTTCCAGAGAAGTGTGAAGTGCCCTGAAGGCTGCCAACAAAATGTCAAGTCAGCCAGAGAAAGAGAAACCTTTGGAAAAGACGTTATTGTTTCCCATTAGCTTTCATTCCATCTGAATCTGAGTAGGTGACCTGAGGAAGGAAAGAGAGAGAAGAAAGGCATGGAATGCTGAATAAGCCCTTTACCAATAGTTTCAAAGGGAGAGAGGCCACCTTCATCATTATAATTCTAAGGGAAGCAATCATGGTTTCAAAGACTTTGGAGTGTCTCTGCTTGCAGAACAGAACTTTATAATGTGAAAAAGAGACTTCAGCACAAATTTTGGGTTGGTGGGGAGGGAACATCTTTTATAAGTAAACGCGAGCTAATCAAGTGATTTCCTCCAGAGCTCATCAGATTTCTAAGAAGGCAAGAAAAATTATTAATCATGGCACATATTTTAGAGTGAACACAGAACAGTGAATTTGTTCCATAGTGATCTGATAGTGCTGGGGAGAGAGAACCAGGCTGCATAGACCAGAAAGCAAGGGAGCAGAGGAAGGGATACAGGTGAGTGGAAGCCATTTAGTTCAGGAGTCTCCCTGAGAAACTTCCGTTCCACTAGAGGAAGGGTCTCCCTGCCACCAAAAGGAAGTACTTGGCAAATTCATTAAAGACAAAACCTTGGTAGTTCCTAGAGAATCATAGGCCCATAAACTTTGAGGGGACTTGTCTCTTGGGGCCTCGGGTGGCAAAAACACTGAGCTGGGTGGTTTTTGTTTTTCATTTTTTTTTAAACATTTTTTTTTTAATTTGACTTTACAATACTCTATTGGGTTTGCCATACATCAACATGAATCCACCACAGTCATTTTGTTTTTATAAATTAATTAACATGATGTATTACTTTTTGGAAAAGTTTTATGTCAAAAGGCCAAAGGTCATTCCTATGGTCCTGAGGTCTTCTAAAGGACAAGTTTAGGGACTTAGGTGGCCAAGAAAAAAAATTTAAAGCAGAAGATGTTAGTGGCCTTATGTGATCTAGAACTGTACGTCCTAAAGAACTTGCCAAGTTTTCTCTCTCCTTTCCCACTTCTCTCATGTCCCTACATGTAAAGGTCAGGGCACCTTCTGCCTGGAAAGGGCCTCACCTAGAGAAGGCCTGGGTGGTGACCTGAGAAGGCCAGTTCTACTCTCCGTGTTAGAAATTTCTTTCCAGCTATTTTTGGGGTGGCTTCTTTTGAGAATACCTTTCTTCCCCTTTGGAGAGAGGTAAGACCCTAAAAGGAAGCATCTCAGATGAATTTAGTTACAACTACATCTTTCTCAGGTGACGGAAGTCCTCTCCATGGTTCAGCCTAGTTTACTGAATGAAACTTGGGGCCATAGTCTCATGATTACACATAACATGTCTCTATAGGAGGCTGCTCCTGGGAATATGACTCCTGGGATATATGTAGGCAGAAGGGGAAACTGAGACAGATGAATATGCAGAAATGGATCCTGAATATCTTGTACTCTCATTCAGACACATTCAGCCTCTTTGCATCATTCACAATTACCCTAAGTTGAATTTAAACCCAAGTCAGTCTGATGTCAAACTCATGCCCTTTTCCTTTGCTACTCAGGAGTAGGGCCTTGAAGTACAGGCAGAATTTAGAAAAGCAGAGGGATGGGGAAAGAAGATCCAGCAGAGGGCAGAGGAGCAAGAACAGGCAGAAGGATGAGAAGGCCCCAGGTGTGCTAAGGGTGAAAGGTAGAAGGCCGATTGAGGAAGACGTCGATGCTGGGACAGGAGGCCCATGGAACAGTGGAAGTGAAAAGTCATGGTGGAGAAAAGGCGACCAGGATGGGACTCTATCTTTAGGAAGCAGATGGATAGTCTGGGAGCTTTGAACAGATGGGGGATGTGATGGCAACAGAATGTCAAGGGCAGCAGCTTACTGACCACAGTGGTGGACACCTTTACAGACATGAAGCCTATCCACTGGGCTCCATTTCCATTATTGCCTCAGAGAAGTCTGTGCTGTTGACTCTTCCTGCTGCCTTGGGCCCATGCCTGAGGAGGTGCAGCTCCCGGCCTGCCCTCAGCACTGTCAGTCAGAGGAAGCTGAGAGTCCCAGGGCTCTTGGTGGATGTTCCAAAGTCCCCACAGTCATGTTATGGCTAGATTTAGTCAAATCTTAAATGTGAAAGAGATCTTGAAAATAGAAGAAAGGGTTTAGAAAGGAAAAAAAAAAAAGGTTCTTTATTAGCTGCTGCTGCTGCTGCTAAGTCATTTCAGTTGTGTCTGACTCTGTGAGATCCCATAGACAGCAGCCCACCAGGCTCCCCCATCCCTGGGATTCTCCAGGCAAGAATACTGGAGTGGGTTGCCATTTCCTTCTCCAATGCATGAAAGTGAAAAGTGAAAATGAAGTCACTCAGTTGTGTCTGACTCTTAGCGACCCCATGGACTGCAGCCTACCAGGCTCCTCCGTCCATGGATTTTCCAGGCAGGAGTAGTGGAGTGGGATGCCATTGCCTTGTCTACTGCAAATGTGCCAAGACAGTTCCTGGAGGTAGGGTGGCATTCTGGATAAACAAATGGGGAAAATGGCTTCCAAGACATAAATTGCCTCCACCCCACTTCCTACTTATTTTTAGCACGTTGGGACTAGTGTGGCAAAGATACATTTTGTTTCAGGTAATGTGGGAAAAAAAAGACTGGCTTTAACAAATAGTGACTTGCATGACTGAAATGTCTAGAGGTAGAAAATTCCATTTTCAGGCTCAGTCTGACCAGGGTGCTGGCTGCATCTCTCCAGCATTTCTTCTGCTCTGCTGTGGATCAACTGCATTCTCAGACTGGATTGCTTGAGTTCAGCCTGACAGCAGCAGTTGTAGGCTTCATATCCATACACCACTCCATCCAGAGAAAAAGAGCTGTTCTTTTCCAAATTATCCAAAGCCCTGAGTTGTATATTAATTGGATCAGTTACTGTAGTGATGAGGAGGGAGTATCCTGATAGATTTAGGACATTTGGGGCCGATATCAGGAATGAGGGGCTTCCCAGGTGACTCTAGGTGGCCTGCCAACACAGGAGATATAACAGACCCAGTTTGGATCCCTGGGTTGGGAAGATCCCCCAGAGGGCACAGCAATCCACTCCAATATTCTTGCCTGGAGAATCCCATGGACAGAGGAGCCTGACAGGCTATGGTTCATTGGGTTGCAAAGAATTGGACATGATTGATGTGACTTAGTGTGCACACAGACACAGACACAGACACAGACACACACACACACCAGGAATGAGAGTGGTAGGTCAACCTTAGTCAGACCCTATGCCTACTAATACAGTGGGATAGTGAGCGATAGATATTGTGGGTGGAGGGGGTAACTAACAATGTCCTGTGCAAGGATGGTCACTTTCTCATTAGGGTAGAGGACAAGTACATCCATTTTACGATGAATGTGTGGAAGAGATTACCAAAAAAAAAAAAAAAAACCCACCCATGTTTATACCAATACAGATCCAGGACCACAGGTGGAATGGGTATGCATTGCAATGGAAATGCCATACAGTTCACAATGCATCATTCTTTTTTGAAACTAGTGAACTGCCTTATAAACATAGTAAAAGTAAAAGTGTTAGTCCCTTAGTCAAGTCTAACTCTTTGCAACCCCATAGACTGTAGCCTGCCAGGCTCCTCTGTCCCTGGAATTCTCCAGACAAGAATACTGGAGTGGGTAGCCATTCTCTTCTCCAGGGGATCTTTCTGACCCAAGGATCAAATCCAGGTCTCCTGCATTGCAGGCAGATTCTTTACCATCTGAGCCAGCAGAATTCATATTAAATAGTTGGTCTAGATGTGTCATTTACAGATGAGCTGTTTGCTCAACATAAGTTATTACTTGAGTATATAATGGTATTTGCCAAGTCATTGAATACTTAAAGTGAGTAACAAAAATTTACTATGAAAATGAAGTATCTAAATAAATAATATTTTCTTTTTTTCCCACAAAATATACCATTTGCAGCAAAAGCAATGATACAGAATTATCTGCTCTATGACGACACTTCCATACCCTTGTTATAGAGACAGATAAATTGATGGATAAGTTGAATTATCTCCCTTTACCATGTTTTTCCTAAAGATCTTGATAGATATAGGCTTCTGGTTGCTTCTTTTTTGATGAGACACAGAAAAGTTGATGACAGCTGTTCACCTACCAAGCTAGAACACAGCATCTCTCTATGTAAAATTAATTTGAAAACTAGTATGTTTTCGTTGGGGCTTCCCTCATAGCTCAGTTAGTAAAGAATCCACCTGCGATGCAGGGGACCCTGGTTCTATTCCTTGGTTGGGAAGAACCACTGGAGAAGGGATAGACTACTCACTCCAGTATTCCTGGGCTTCCCTTGTGGCTCAGCTGGTAAAGAATCTGCCTGTGATACAGGAGACCTGGGTTCAATGCCTGGGTTGGGAAGATCCCCTGGAGAAGGGAAAGGCTGCTGCTGCTGCTGCTAAGTCACTTCAGTCATGTCTGACTCTGTGCGACCACATAGATGGCAGCCCACCTGGCTCCCCCGTCCCTGGGATTCTCCAGGCAAGAACACTGGAGTAGGTTGCCATTTCCTTCTCCAATGCATGAAAGCGAAAAGTGAAAGTGAAGTCACTCAGTTGCATCCGACCCTCAGCGACCTCATGGACTGCAGCCTACCAGGCTCCTCCATCCATGGGATTTTCCAGGTAAGAGTACTGGAGTGGGGTGCCATTGCCTTCTCCAAGGGAAAGGCTACCCACTCCAATATTCTGGCCTAAAGAATTCCATGGACTATGCAGTCCATAGGGTCGCAGAGAGTCAGATACAACTGAGCGACTTTCACTTCACTTCACTTCACATTTTCCTTGGGCTTCCCAGGTGGTACTAGTGGTAAAGAATCCATCTGCCAATTCAAGAGACATAAGAGATGCGGGTTCAATCCTGGGTCAGGAAGATACACTGGAGGAGGGCCTGGCAACCCACTCCAGTATTCTTGCCTAGAGAATTCCCTGGACAGAGGAGCCTGGCAGGCTACACTCCATGAAGTCAAAAAGAGTCGAAC
This sequence comes from Neotragus pygmaeus, assembly GCA_006410875.1. Classification (NCBI taxonomy): domain Eukaryota; kingdom Metazoa; phylum Chordata; class Mammalia; order Artiodactyla; family Bovidae; genus Neotragus; species Neotragus pygmaeus. Next base: position 93,419 of record SJYV01019908.1, read on the forward strand.
ATATGTACACATGTTTTGTTTAGCACACACATACACACGTTTCCCTTGCTCTCTCTCTTTAAGGCGATTCGATACAGGTAGAAAAAGTATTGCAATAGGCCCAGCAGGTGCAACAGAAGACCCGCAGGTCCCTCACTTCTTCAGGGGATGAAGAAACTTAAGATGGATCTTTCCTGTTTCAGGTGTGGAGAGGCTTCCTTTACGTGCTCAAGGAGATCAAAATGAGAGGAGTTTGCAATGGTGTTGGATTTTTAAGCTCCTTTGGAATGTGCTGTTCCATAATGTTGGGATATAATCATCAACATCAACAAAATAGCACCTCTAAAGAGACGGGACTGAGCCATGCGCTGGGGACAGAACAGTGCAACAAATCACCTAGATGATAGACTTTGACAGTTTGTAGCTTTAGGTCATCAAGGACATGCTTTTTTTCTTTCTCATCTGTGGAAGAGCTCCATAGAGCACCTGGGATCTGAAATCTGTCCCTTACTAGTCTGTCTCAGGAGCTGAAATTTCATTTAAAATAATTTATTTTTTTGTCCTTGAGACCCATGTACTTAGACTTTGTTGATTACACCCTTCAGCTCAAGGCACATTATTATCCCCTGTTTGGTGCAAACTCTCTTTCATTTATTTTATCTCCATTTTCTGCTTTTATCCCACAAGCCCACTTCATTTCTCTTATTCTGTAGGAGCCCATTCTAGAATATTTTATGTCCATCCATTCAATCCACCTTCCATGTGTTTATTCAGATAAGTATGTCCTTAAAGATCTATAATGCAGTTTCTTTTTATTTATGTGATTGGTTCTGTGCTGTAGATCTCCTTTTGTTGTTTACCTTTTCCACTCAATATGTTGTTTAGACTTATCCATGTTGCTGTGTTAAAATCAAATCTATTCCTTTCTCCTTCTTTAGAACATTCTATCACAGGCAAATTCCACAATTATTTACCCAGAGGGACAACTAGGTTGTTTTCTCCTCTTTGTTATCATAAACAATATAGTGATAAAGATTTTTGCATGTTTCTTCTTATACTTGGATTTATGTAAGAGCTTCCCCCAGATAAACATCAAGATATGGGGTACTTCTTGTCATTCAGACCTTCAAGATTGTCCTCAAACATGACAACACCAGTTACTCTTCCCAGCCAGGCACTAGGTGGTAGTGGTTTAATTTATGTCAATAACTGGGTGTTTTATCACAGAAGAACTCGTGTGTCCCACTGAGAGGGAAGCAACCAGAAGCTTGTGGCTCATTGGGTAAAACATGGTGTTTTCTTTCTTTTTCTTTTCTTTATTTTTTCATTTGGCTGAGAGGTACTTCATTGCAGCACGCATGGGCTTCTCTTGTCTTGGTGAGCGGGCTTGTCTAGGTATGGAGCACAGGCTCTGGAACGCATGTGCAAGCTCAGTGGCTGTGGTGGGTGAGATTCTCTAGTTGCAGTGGGCAGCTTAGTTGCCCTGTGGCTTGTGGGATCTTAGTTACCTGATCAGAGACTGAACCTGCACGCCTGCATTGGGAAGTGGATCACCAGGAAAATCCAATGTTTAACCACTGGATCACCAGGGAAGTCTAGTGTTTTCTTATTTTAAAGTGCAATTCTCTGATTACCAGTGAGATTGAGAATTTCTTCATATACTCATCAGCAATTTGTGGTTCCCTTCTTGTGGTTTTCCCACATCATTTGTCTACATTTGTTCTTAGGTTTCTTACCTTTCTATCACTGATATGTAGGGAAAATAAGGGGGAAGGGTATGTGCAAACTACCATATGTTTAACCATTATGCTATCGACATGTGGTCATTTCCAGCTTAGGATAAAGCAGCAAGTTGGTTTATTTAAAATCGTTCAGTGTAATTCACATATTAGTAACAGACTAGCACAGAAAAAAATTTTTTCTCTTAATAGACACAGAAAATATATTTGACAAAATTACAACAACACATGATGAAAACACTCAGAAAATTAGGAATAGGGAGTTCCCTGGTGGTCCAGTGGTTAAGAATCTGCCTTCCAATGCAGGGTATGTAGGCTTGATCCCTTGTTGGGGAACTAAGGTCCCACATGCCACAGGGCAGCTAAGCCAGCACACTGCAACTAAAGAAAGCCCACATGCTACAAAGAAGAGCCAGCACAGCCAAAAGAAAAAGAACAAGAAAATTAGGAATAAATGGAATTTCCTAAACCGGATGGAGCACTTACAAAACCCCTACAGTTAACATCGTACTCAGTGTTGAGAGACTGAATGATTTCCCCTAAGTTTAGGAAGCAAGGGAAGCATGACCCCTCTCACCACATCTCTTTAACATCGTACTGGAAGTCATAGCCAGTGCAATAAGGCAGGAAAAAAGAAGTAAGAAGAATTTAAATTGGGAAAGAAGTAAAAATGTTTTTATTCAAGGATAACATTATTGTCGCCATAGAAAATCTTAATAGACCTATTAAAAAGCTATTAAACTAAAAGAATTTACAGGCTTGCAGGACAGTATGTCAATGCACAAAAGTAAATTGTATTTCTATATACTAGCTTTCCTAGTGGCTCAGACGGTAAAGAATCTACCTGCAATGCAAGAGCCCTGAGTTTGATCCCTGGGATGTGAAGATCCCCTGGAGAAAGGATTGGCAACCCACTCCAGCATTCTTGCCTGGAAGAATTCCATAGACAGAGGAGCCTGGTAGGCAAGAGTCCGTAGGGTCACAAAGAGTCAGACACGACTAAGCAACTAACATTTATACTAGCAACGAACACATCAGAATTAAAATTAAAAATGTTATTTAAAATAGTATTGAAAACACAACAGTATTTAGAGAAAATATAGAACACTGAGGGGAAATTTAAAAATACACACAAAATCTGTATATACTGAATATATATTTAGTATACTGGAAAATTATTGCTGGGAAAAAATTTAGAAGACTTAAGAGACTTCTAGTTTCTGGTTCTGCATGTAAGGAGTTCAGACATAATTGTTCCAGGGTTTCCCTGGGGACTCTGTAGTAGAGACTCCATCTGCCAATTCAGAAGACATGAGTTCCATCCCTGGTTGAGAAGAGGAAACTCTTATGAAACTCTTATTTGCCACAGGGCAAATAAGCCTATGCACCAGGACTGCTGAGCCTGTGCTCTAGAGCCCAGGAGCTGCAACTAATGAGCACATGTGCCACACCTACTGAAGTCCACGTGCCCTAGAGCCTACGCTCCACAAGAGAAGCCACCGCAATGAGAAGCCTGCACACGGCAGCTGGAGAGTAGCCCCTGCTCGCTGCAACTAGATAAGAGCCCTTGAAGCAACCAAGGCCTAGCACAGCCAAAAATAAAATAAATAAACAAAATCATAAAGGAAGTCATCACTTAACGACAGGTAAAAAACTGGCCAGACTGAAAAACAACTCTCCTTGAATCTGTAAAAGAGAAGAGGAGACAAGGAAAACTGCTGCCCCCAAGACTGAAGAGACAGGAATGCAGACGGTCATAGCTCACTGCAGCGGAGACTCAACTAGTGGAAATTGCCAAGGGAACCAGTGCTTGGGAGTAGGAAAACTTGAACTGTAATTGACTAATTGCCAGAAGCATCCTGTGGACAAATCTGAAAGTTAAAATCTCTGAAAGAACGCAGTCATAGGGTAATGTGAGATTTACCTCCAGGAGCTTGACCAGCTTCCCGCAGTAAGTAGAGAAAACTCCCTTGTGCTTCCCAGAGGAGCAGGGGAAAGGAGTCATTTTGAAATCTGCAGATCACTTTGTTTTTCCTAACAAAGCTTGCATTCATGGGAAACTAGTTCATAAGAGCTTAACCTGCTGGGGTGTTTTCAGAGCCCAGCTGACTTAGGGACAGAAAAACAAGTCAGGCTAGCTCTGGCCTATCCTGTCCCACCTAATGGAGGAGAAAAAAATGGAGAAACTCTTATGAAATTCGCAGACCAGGAACACTGTACAGTTGAACACTTCCCCTCCCCCACACCTTCCCACTGCATCTCTAAGGGTCTATTTACTAGAGCTTCTTTCACCCTGTAAATCATGTGCAGCTGTCAGGGAAAAAAATCACAAAGCATACTTTTTGCATGCCTTTGCCTCTTTGGCAAAAAACACAATTTGAAGAGACAGAGCAAGCAGCAGAACCAGGCATGGCAGGGATGTTGAAATTATCAGACCAAGAATTTAAAACAAATATGATCAATAATGTATGGGTCCTATGGATAAAGTAGACAGAATTAAAGAACAATGACNCAAATATGAATATGTTTGTGAATCTTAACCTGTTTGCTGCATAAAAGCAGATCACTGTAGCCATTATTATGCACTTTGCTTTTTTAAATTTACCAATCTAAGTTTTTCCTCATTCTTTTTTTACTTCTGTAGAGTAGCCATTGTATGCATATTACTTGGCCAGTCCTCTAGAGATGGAAATTTTTTTTTTTTTTTTTTTTTTTTTTGGCCACATGGCAGCGAGATCTTCCCTGACCAGGGATTGAGCTCATGTTCCTGTATTCACTGGGAGCTCAGAATCTTCACCACTGGACCACCAGGGAAGTCCAAAGAGATGGAAATCATAAGTTAGAAACAAAAATAAATGCTAGAGATAAACCCCCCTGTAACAGAAATGAAGAATGACTTTGATGGGCTTATTAGTAGACTGGACATGATTGAGGGAAGAATCTTTGAGCTAGAGGATGTAACAAAAGAAGCTTTGGGAACTGAAAGGCAAAGAGAACAAAGACTGGAAAAAAGAAAGAACAGAATATCTGAGGACTGTGGGACAACTACAGAAAGACGAGCATCTATGAAATGGGAATACATGAAGGAGATAAAAGGAGGGAACCAAAGAGATATCTTAAATGATAATGACTAGACTTGCCCCAAATTAATGTCAGACACCAAACTACAGATCCAGGAAGCTCAGAAAACAAAATTATACATAGGCATATCATTTTCAAACTACAGAAAGTAAGAGAGAATAAATAAAATCCTGAAAGAAGCCAGAGGGGGGAAAATGTTATCTATGGAGGAACAAAGACAAGGAATTACATCTAACTTCTCAGAAACTATGAAAGAAATGAGAGTGGAGAGAAATATTTAAAGTACTAGAAGAAAAATCCATCAAACTAGAATTTTATACTCTGTGGAATTAATCTTCACGAATGAAGGAGAAATTAAGACAAACAAAAATTCATTTCTCAGACAAAAATTAAGAGAACTTGTGGCCAGTAGTAGTCTTACTTACAAGAAGTTCTTTAGAGAAAAGGAACAACAAGAATCAGTAACTTGGGTCTACATAAAGTAAGGAAGCACACCGAAGAAGAAATACATGAAGATGAAATAAAAGCTTAAATTTTTCTTATTCTTAATTGATTGAATATATGACAGTTATATTTGAAATAATACCCACAATGTATTTGATTATGTATATATATATGTATTTGCTTATGTATATATTAAATTATTTGTATATATATGCTTATATATACTTTAAAAAGACACAAGAAATGGAATAATATACTATATCAATTTGAAGACTCAATATTAAGAGGTCAGTTCTCCAGAAATTGATCTATAGATCCAAAGCAATTCCAACTGAGATCCTAGAAGGTTCTTTATAGTTTCTTTAAGAAGCAGATTCTACGATTTTTATAGAAATGCAAGGAACTTAGAATAGCCAAAGCTACTTTTATACAGTAGAATAACAAGGGAGGACACACAGTACTTACTTTCCAGACTTATTACATAAAGCTACAATAATCAGGGTAGTTTGGATTTGGCATAAAGATAGACATGTAACTCAATGAAATAGCATGAAGAGTCCAAAAATGGACCAATGTATATATGGTCAATTGATTTTCAACAAAGGTGTGATGATAATTCAATGAAGGAAAGCTAGTCTTTCCAACAAATGGAGTGGAACCAGTTAGCTAGTCATTTGGAGAAATAAATGAACCTTGATCCTCCTTTCACACTATCTGTAAAAATTAAACTCTAACAGAACATATTATAATCTAAAAGCTGAAACCATACCTTTTCCAGAAGTAAATATAGGAGAAAATGTTTATGACCATGGCTGAGATAGATTTCCTAGATAAAACACAAAAAGCAGAAACTATGAAAGAAAAAATTTGATCAGTTGGACTTCATGAAAATTAAGGATTTGCCCTTTGGCAGCCCTGTTAAGAAATAAAAATGCAAGTCTCAGGCTGGGAGAAAAACTTTGTCAGCCATGTATTGGGTAAAGGACTTGCATCCAGAATATATAAAGAACTCTTAAAACTTAGTTTTCAGAGTTCAAAGAACCCAATTTTTAAAAAAATTAACAAATATTTGATGACCCTTTACCAAAGAAGATAAAGAAATGGCAAATAAGCATATAAAAAGGTACCTAATATCATTTATCAGAAAATAAATTCAAATTAAAAGCTCAACGAAATATCACTACACACAATTTAGCATAGCTGGATTGAAAAGCTGATATTAATAACACCAACTGTTAGAGAGGATGTAGAACTGGAACACACAAATTATGGGAGAGGAAGATGGCATAGCCACTATGGAAAAGAGTTTGGTGCTTTTGTACAAAGTTAAACATATATGTACCACAGACTCAATGATTCCAACTCTAGATTTTTATCCTAGCAGAATTGAAGTATATTCCACATAAGTATCTGTACATAAAGTTCATAGCAACTTCATTCAAAATCGGCAAAAACTAAGAACAATGTAAATGTCCCTCAACAGGTGAATGGACAAATGGTGATATGTGCGTGCAATGGAATTATACTCAGTAATAAAAAGAAACAGTCTGATGATAGATGCAACAACACAGTTGACACTTATAAAATATTTATTTATCAGTATTTTATTTGTTTGACAGTGCCAGATTTTAGTTGCAACATGTGGGACCTTCCATCTTTGTTGTGGCAGGCAGAATCTTCAGTTGTGGCACATGAACTCTTGGTTGCAGCACATGGGATCTAGTTCCCTCATCAAACTGGAGCCCCCTGCCTTAGGAATGTGGAGTCTTAGCCACTGGACCACCAGGGAAGGCCCCGAATCTTAAAAGCATTGTGCTGAATGAAAGAAGACTCCAAAGAACATACACCCTATTCTTCCATTTTAGAACATTCTAGAAAGAGCTAAACTGTAGTGACAGGATGAAGATTGTGGTGGCCTGAAGCCAGGAACTTTGGGGGGTGCCACAGGGAACTTTGGGGGATGATGAAAATATTCTATATCTTCACTGTGGGGGTCGTTACAAGATAGTATACTTCTGTCGAAACTTCTCACACTGTGCACTTAAAACAGGTGACATGATCAATGTTAGACTTTAATAAATCTGATTTTCCAACCACTGTAGTGTTCGCTGTGTTGTAATGTTTCCATATTGTTGGACAGTGGATCCAGCATCAGAATGCTGGAGGGCTTGGGATACGGCATACGGGGAGTACTTTGCAGAAAGGGAAGCAGCTTGGGCTGGGAAGGTGTCCACAGCTTTAGGGAAGCCTCTGACATCAGGCCTATCATTACCAAATGCAGTATGGCTTCTGTCTGAATAAACTAATCATATAGATAACTATCAGGCCTCCCAGGTGGTACTAGTGGTAAAATATCCACATGTCAATGCAGGAGACATAAGAGACACAGGTTCGATCCTTGGATCAGGAAGATCCTCTGGAGTAGGAATAGGAAATGGCAACCCACTCCATTCTCGCCTGGAGAATCCCATGGACAAAGGAGCCTGGTGGGCTATGGTCCATAGGGTCATAAAGAGTTGGACACAACTGAAGTGATTTAGCACACAGGCATGCTGTGCAAACATTATACAATTTAATCCTCTTTACATCATGTGGGATCTGTATNATTCTCGCCTGGAGAATCCCATGGACAAAGGAGCCTGGTGGGCTATGGTCCATAGGGTCATAAAGAGTTGGACACGACTGAAGTGATTTAGCACACAGGCATGCTGTGCAAACATTATACAATTTAATCCTCTTTACATCATGTGGGATCTGTATCATAAGCCTCATTTTTCTCAGGAAAAAAATGAAGCTCCTGATAGTTATAGACCTGTCAAGTCACTTGGACAGTGAGCTCTGACTGGAGTGAAGGACCATTAGGAAAGCAGGACACGCTCTCTTTTTTCCTTCTAGTTTTATCCTGGCTTTGTTACTGTCATCAAGAAGAGCAAACCTAAATGCCTTTAGTTGCCAGGTAGGTAGGTCATGTGGAAGAGGCGGGTGAGGAGCGGGGCTGGGTATCAGACTGCTTAAAGGGGGGAGTTGTGAGGAACATGCCCCATCTAAAGAGCCAGGAGCTTGTCAGCTCCAGCCAAGTTCTGCCAAGCAGGGGTGCCAGCTCCATGTGGCCAGCTCTTGTTTTCCAGGAGAAGCACAAATCTGAATTTAAAAGTAATCTTTAAAGTGAAATATCCTGAGTTCTAATTTATAGCTTAAAAATTAAGAACAATTTTATATGGACCTAGCTAAACACATTATGGATTAGGTTGGGCCCTAAATTTTACAAGATCTGTCCAATATAATTTTCTTTGAATCTAAGATTAAGAACCAAAAGAAGGAATTTTTTTTTGCCATATGCTATATTCAAAGATCTGGAAGAGTGTATTGAATTTTTGGATGACATGCTACTTTAAACCATCTTGGCAGTTGCATTAGTCAGAATTTTCCAGAGAAGCAAGAACCAACATATATGAGATATATAAACTTATTTTAAGGAATTAGTTCATGTGATTATGAATACCCAGGAAAGAGCCAAAGTTGCAGTTCAAGTCTGACAAATTCCTGCAGAATTCCTTCTTGTTCAGGGGAGGTCAGTCTTTTTTTTTTTCTTTCCCCATTTAGGCCTTCAACTGATTGTATGAGGCCCACCACTCTATGGAGGACATTGTGCTTCACTCTAAGTTTACTGATTTAAATGTTAATCTCATCCAAAAAAGAAAGAAATNACATTAAGTTTTTATTCACAGGCCTCTCTCTCTGGCTTGGTTGTGGAATTAAAACCACAAACTCAGATGTTTTTGCTGTGTGGGTTTGGATCCTGGCTGTGTTACTGTGGGCAATAACTTAATCTTTCTGGTCTTCATTCCTAAAATGTAGTAGAAGGAATAATAATAATAATATCTGCTTCATGGAGATATTTTGATGAGTAAATACACCTATCCTGAAAACTCTTGTCATTAAGTGAATACAATTATTTTTAAAAATCCACTGAATTACATGAGAAATATTCTATTGCAACTAGGCAGCTCCCTAAACATGAAGTGCTTAAGAGACACATCCTCTTTTATAGCATTTCTATCATGGAATTAAAATTCTATTAATTTATAATGCATGTATGTGATAAGTCATTTCAGTCATGCCCGACTCTTTGTGACACTGTGGACTGTAGCCCCCCCAGGCTCCTTTGTCCATGGGGACTCTCCAGGCAAGAATACTGGAATGGGTTGCCATGCCCTCCTCTGGATTCTTTGCCACTAGCACCACCTGGGAAGCCCAAGACCTGTGGGACAGTTTGAAGAAGCCATTGAAAAAACTTAGGATACATTATGAGTTAAATGTTTAAAGCTACTGAAAAGATCAAACGTTTCTACCACTTTAGAAGCATCTCTTAACTAATAAATTAATAATGTGCCAATTGATGTATTAATTAGGTATACTAAGTATAATTTGAGAGTTTTTTTAAAGAAACAATTGAAATAGGTAAAAGACTTTAAGCTGAAATGCAAAATCCACACTTAAATTATGAGTTATTAACTTTAATGTATCAAATAATCATATAATGATATAATATATAAAGAAAAATCAAATATAACTGAAGAGAANTTTTTTTAAAGAAACAATTGAAATAGGTAAAAGACTTTAAGCTGAAATGCAAAATCCACACTTAAATTATGAGTTATTAACTTTAATGTATCAAATAATCATATAATGATATAATATATAAAGAAAAATCAAATATAACTGAAGAGAGACATAGCTGTTGAAAACTTTGGCCTCTCTTCTCCATGAGAAATCAAGTAGTCAAAAATAAATAGCATTATATAGAGAATAAGAGAAATATAACAGGATTGCAAAATATACAATTATAGGCCAACCCTTTTCATAACACCTGGGGATATTTATTAAAATAATTATAAAAAGGACTCAAAAAATTTAATAAACTTTGCAGATAAATATATTTTCTAAAGTAAAATGATGCTCTCTTAAATAACTCTTGAGCTAACGGTACTGAGATATTTAGTGGCAATGATAACCTTAATATATACACAAAAGTGAAAGTCACGCAGTCATGTCTGACTCTTTGCAACCCCATGAACTGTATATTCTAGCCTGAATTCTCCAGGCCAGAATACTGGAGGGGGTAGCCTTTCCCTTCTCCAGGGGATCTTCCCAACCCAGGAATCGAACTGGGGTCTCCTGCATTGCAGGCGGATTCTTTACCAACTGAACTATCAGGGAAGCTCTAATATATACAGACTGCTTACAAATTAAGCAGAGAAATCATGATTATTCTATTTTNTCCCTTCTCCAGGGGATCTTCCCAACCCAGGAATCGAACTGGGGTCTCCTGCATTGCAGGCGGATTCTTTACCAACTGAACTATCAGGGAAGCTCTAATATATACAGACTGCTTACAAATTAAGCAGAGAAATCATGATTATTCTATTTTCCAAAAGGTGTAAAAGACTTGAACATGAATTTTATAAAAATCAAGCGGATAATAAGCCTATTGAAAGTTAGAAAATATTTAATAAAAGACACTTTTTAAAGTTAATTTTTGTACCTGCTTTGAAGCAAATGCATTTTTATAAAATAGAGTTGGCTTTGCTTATTTATCTTATTATTTCTGGCTGTGCTGGGTCTTCATTGCTACATGTGAGCTTTCTCTAGTTGCAGCAAGCCGGGGATCCTTTCTAGTTGCAGTGTAGGCTTCTCTCTGCAGTGGGTTCTTTTCTTGTGGGTCGTGAGCTCAAGGGCATGTGGGCTTAGTTGCCCTGTGGCATGTGGAGTCTTCCTGGAACAGGGATTGAACCCATGTCCCTTGCTTTGGCAGGCAGCTTCTTAATCACTGGATGACCAAGGAAGTCCACCAAGGCTTTTTAATATAATATTCAGTGTATATAAATAAAGCAAAAAGGAGAGTGTAAATTAGTATAGCTTTTCTTATGACCAATTTGAAAACAATCCCTTAAAAATCTAGATATATTTTGAAACAGAAGTTCTACTTGTAAAAATTTCTCCTCTGGGGAGACAATTCAGTTTNTCAACATCACTCATCATCAGAGAAATGCAAATAAAGACCACAATGAGGTACCATTTCACACCAGTCAGCTTTCTTTATAGTCCAACTTTCAATCCATACGTGACCACTGGAAAAACCATAGCCTTGACTAGACGGAACTTTGCTGGTCAAGTTATGTCTCTGCTTTTTAATATACTGTCTAGGTTAGTCATAACTTTCCTTCCAAGGAGACAAAAGATCAAAAAATATTTTGACTTTTTTGATAAAATATCAAAATTTAACAAAATAAGCTGAATTATTTCTGCCTTTTAAGTACAGACAACTGTCAATAAAGCTGTTGTTTTTTAAAGCAAAAATGAGCCTGAGAAACCTCTTTCCATCAAATTTTGCTTGTCATTTGAACTATTAACTTGCAGGTATCTCTGTGTCCACTTGATAGTTATACATTTTCATTCACAGGCACAATTTTCATTCAAAGTATTTTTATTTGTATAGAGATTACCTTTTATATTATACCCACAATTATCTTGGTGTTTTTAATCCAATTCAGTCAAATATGTATTAATTTATTCAGCTTTTACTATAACATGCCAAGGACTAAGCTGCTACTGCTAAGTCGCTTCAGTCATGTCCGACTCTGTGTGACCCCATAGACAGCAGCCCACCAGGCTTCCCCGTCCCTGGGATCCTCCAGGCAAGAACACTGGAGTGGGTTGCCATTTCCTTCTCCAATGCATGAAAGTGAAAAGTGAAAGGGAAGTCGTTCAGTCGTGTCTGATGCTCAGTGACCCCATGGACTACAGCCTACCAGGCNCCCTCAGTTCCACTGCATGGAGCACAGGTTTAATCCCTGGTCCAGGAACTAAGATCCCACAAGCTGTGCAGCACAACCAAATGAATAAATAAATATAAATAAAAACAAAGAAGTCAAAGCACAGGCGAATCAGAGAAGTCATTCCCAAAATCACCACCTCGCCCCTGAATTGCTCCTCTGAGAGCCATATCCTCTGGTGGTTAAAAGGCCTTTGGAGTGCTCAGATTCCCTCTGGATGAAAATGAGAGCCTGAAGATGGAGAAAGTCTTAGCATCACCCACCAATGGGGCCAGGGGATGGTGGGGGCAGGGCAGCAGGGAGGGCGAGCAGAGTGCTGGGATGAGATGTGTATAAGAGACAGGCAGAGTACATCATGTGAAATGCCAGGCTGGATGAAGCA
>SJYV01019908.1:105941-153037 GCA_006410875.1 Neotragus pygmaeus
TGTGGTGCTAGACAAGATTCTTGAGAGGCCCTTGGACTGCAAGGAGATCAAACCAGTCAATCCTAAAGGAAATCAGTCCTAAATATTCATTGGAAGGACTGATGCTGTAGCTGAAGCTCCAATACTTTTACCACCTGATGCGAGGAGCCGACTCACTAGAAAATACCCTGATACTGGGAAAGATGGAGAGCAGGAGGAAAAGGGGACGACAGAGGATAAGATGGTTGGATGGCATCACCAACTCGATGGACATGAGTTTGAACAAACTCCTGGAGATAGTGGAGGACAGGGGAGCCTGGCATGCTGCAGTCCATGAGGTCATAGAGTTGGACACAACTTAGTGACTGGATAACAATGACATACTTTAAAATTAGTAATTAAAATGGGCTTAATTACAGTAGCATCTTATTTTTTGATTTTGAATTAATCTTGAAATTTCTGAAAGCTGTGATTTGCAGCTCTTTAAAAGTACTTGCAATATAGGCCATTTTCCCCCTGGTCAAACATATTTATTTCTCAAGAATGCTGTTTTGAAGGAAATTTTTTAAAAACAATTTTACAAATGGGTTTTAGACATTCAATTACTGCTTTTATATTGGATATTTAAGAGATACCTTTACTTATCAAAGGGCGTTCCAAGTACTCAGTGGTAAAGAATCCACATGCCAAGGCAAGAGACACAAGAGACGGAGATTTAATCTCTCAGTCCAGAAGANTTAGACATTCAATTACTGCTTTTATATTGGATATTTAAGAGATACCTTTACTTATCAAGGGGCGTTCCAAGTACTCAGTGGTAAAGAATCCACATGCCAAGGCAAGAGACACAAGAGACGGAGATTTAATCTCTCAGTCCAGAAGATCCCCTGGAGGAGGAAACGGCAACCTGCTCTGGTATTCTTGCCTGCCACCCCTTCCAGTCCTCTCATCGCTGTTCCAGGCAGGAAGAAGAGAGAAGGGTAAAGTCGAAGGCTACCTCAGCCTTGCTTTTAATTCAGGAAAGAACATCTTCCTCAGGGTCTTCCAGCTACATCTAATTGCCCAAACTGAGTGAAGTGACCATGCTTAGCTGCAGGGACACAGGGAGGCTGTATAATTTTAACTGTTCTGTTCACAAGCAGGGAAGTGAGAGTGTTAACCATATAGGCAGTTAGTAACATTTGCTGAACTTACCTGAGTTAAAATAAAGCTACTCATGTAACTAAAAAATTAACGCGTACATATTTATTTGATCAGTGGATAACATTCAGTGTTATTTATAACTGGCCTTCCTGTAGAGAGCCATCTTGGAGCATTTCTCAGCTCCAGTCTTTATGTTTCTATATCTGACACCTGGGTATTTACCCTCTTTTAAATAAAATCATCTGTGGTTATTTTTAAAATCGAGTGAGGAGGACACTTTCGGTTAACCTATGAGATAACAAGGCAGATATAAACAGATCTAAGCAAGGAAATGCTAGAAACCTTAATGGAGCTTCCTAGGTGGCTCAATGGTAATGTGGCAAAGAATCTTCCTGCCAACAAAGGAGATGCAGGAGCTGTGGGTTCCATCCCTGGGTCAGGAAGATCTCCTGGAGAAGGAAATGGCAACCCACTCCAGTATTCTTGCCTGAAAGGTCCCATGGACAGAGGACCCTGGTGGGCTACAGTCTATGGGTTCACAAAAGAGTCAGACATGACTTAAGTGACTAAACAATAATAACAGCAGTCTTAACACAGATCCAAGTGTATCAAATGATTACCAGTCTTAAATGTTATATTTCCCAGCTTTGTTCAGTAATATGTTTTAATTTCTTTTGAACTTGCTCATGTCAAGTCCAAAGCAAGTGTTCCTATCAGTGGGCAGCTCTGCCTCAAGTGGTCCACCTCCTGTTTCTACCATCATCAACCATTGCTTCCAAGGATGCATATCAACCTGCACCCGATGGCAGAAGGGAAAGAACCTGCAGAACTGACTGTTCACAGCCAGTTTCTAACAGCCAGTTTCTAACAGTGGCTGGCTTCCTGTCCATGCACATGCCACTGGTTAGAACTTCATCTAGGACCCATTAAGAGCCCTGTTGCAAAGACGGGGCACTGTGAACTGTTTGCCAGGAAGAAGAGCAAAGGGGTTCCGAAAGAGAGCTGGGCTCTGTCACATAACTGATTTGCCTGGTCAACAATTACCTTTTGGTCTGGCAAGGTTGGTGGGGCTATATTTCTCTCCTCCACAATTTTGCTGCAGAAGAACCACAGAAACATGTTTTAAACTCAATCCTGATCAATGTACAAGAAGTCGCAAAACAGTCACATGAGCTCCGCTTGTAAAAAAGGAAGTTCTCACTCTCTATCCTTAATGACTGCTATGAATACTTTGAGTGAAAGTTTCACTCCTGGACAGACCCCCAAATACTCAAAATATTCTGATGGCAGGAGCAGCCAGCCATAAAGCTGGGGGGCTGGATGGAGTGCTCTGTAAAGTGGGTGCTCCCAGGACCAGGGAACTCTAGACCTTAGTGCTGGTCTGAAGGGAATGGGCTGCCATGCTTGCTTTCTTACTGTTTTTTTTTTTTTAATAATTTTGTTTATTTATGTTTTTGGCTGTGGAGGGTCTTTGTTGCTGTGCTCGGGTTTTCTCTGGTTGAGATGAGTGGGGGCTACTCCTCATTGCGGTGGTTTCTCTTGTTCTGGAGCACGGGTTTAGACGTACGGGATTCAGTTGTTGTGGTGCATGAGCTTAGCTGCCTTGCAGCATGCGGAATCTTTCTGCACCAGGGATGGAACCCGTGTCCCCTGCATTGGCAGGTGGATTCTTAACCACTGGACCACCAGGGAAGTCCTCTTACTGATTTTAATGCAGAGGCCATGGAGCTCCAAACCATCTCTGTGGGCAGCCATATATCCAGAACCGACCCTCATTTCATCAATTCAAATCCCTTTATTGTTATGAGTAATCGTAGCAGTAATACTAATTTGGACCTCAGGTGCAAAAGGGCACCCTTCAGCTCCTGCCATGCTGGCAACATTGTTCTCTGTTCAAAGTCCCGTTCCTCTCCTGTTCTCTTCTCCCTTGCATAGGTAATCCCTATGTTCTTTTATGTAATGTTCTTTTATCTGTATGTGTTCTTGAAAGCATGTATAGTTTTGTATGCCTTTTTAAAATTTTTATATTTACTCTATTAGGTTAGAGACTTTATTCTACTATTGTTCTTTTTTTTTTTTTTTTCTGCCCTTATCACTTTTCTTGCATGATTTGTTCTTACATATTGCTGTGCTTGTTGGGTTGGATTTCCCAGAAAACAGCCTATGAGATAGAAGATGAGCCTGAAAGAAGGTTACTTTGAATGTTCTGTGCTTCAGGATCAAGCCCTGGGAGAGTGGGGAGGAGGGAGGAGGGAGAGAAGCAGGACTGGGCAGGGGGAGGACCTGACCTGTACCCAGATGATGGGGACCTCATGGGGAGCTCTGGAGCTGGGACGTCCAGCCTCAAGGCATCAACTAGTTATTGGACCTGGGCTGCCCTGGGAACGTGACTGGGAGAGGGGCTTGCCCTGGCTGACAGCAATTGTTAGAGAGGTTTGAGGGTAAGAGTATCAGTGGCCAACAGTTCCAGGGGCTGGGGGACCTGTTCAGTTCTGAATGCTTCTGTTCTGACAGAGGCCACAGAGGGCCATCTGCCACACTGCACGCTAAGTCCAGGCTGTTCTTTCTCAGCTGTGCTTCACATCCCACCGTGTTTACTTGCATGGCTTCAGATGGCCTCGAATCCCTGGTACCAGAAATGATGTTGCAACAAACATCCCTACTTATCAGGTGAATCCAAGGTGTTTCCCTGGGGACTGTCAAATGGAGTCCCGAGTGATGGTGTTGGGTGCCTATATTCCCACCAGGGGTGCACAAGGGTATTTGGGGTTCATCAACTCAAAGTTATATAGCTCTCTAATTTCTGCCATTCCGATGGGTCTGTGATGTTTGAATTTGGTTTAAATTTGCATTTCTATCATTTTTAATGAGTTTGAGAATATCATTGTATGCCATTTAGCCCCCTGAGTTTCCTCCTTTTTGAATTGTCTGTTCACATTCTTTGTCCATTTCCTCTTGGGTTCTTAAAAATATTTCTGATCTCTCTTTAGCTGGTAAACAAACCTCCTGTATAGATTTTCATAATGATATCTAAAGAATTTAAGCAACCCTCCCTGGAGTGTGGATTCCTGTTCAGAATATTTCAATATTAACTAACTATTCTCTCTCTCTCTCTTTCTCTCTCACACACAAGGCTGTTTATTATGAAGTATTTTTGAAGATTATATAACAATTGTCCAGTTAATTTTAGCTGAAGATTTCTTTGGAGTGGCTGACAGTGTATGTGTGTGTGTTTAACTCTCACTGCTTTCTTTGTGCCTATTAGTAATCCTTTTACATCTAAATCTACAAAAATTTATAATATTTTCAACATTTGGGGGTTAGAACATCTCAACTTATAGTCAATTGAATCTGTAAAGGAGCTGAAGGAGGTAGAAAGACTGGTTTTTCTTCTCCTATTTTTCTTGCAGTCTCTTCTGCTCTCCTCTTTTCTCTCTCTGGTATATTGGTTAAAATAAGGTCTGGGAATCCCTGAATTCTATCATTTCTAAAAACCCTGAATGTTTTTAAGGTACATGATTTTATCTAAAACAGAATATCCTATAGCTGAGGGAAATGTTTTTCATCCCAGAATATGTAAAGCCTTTCCAGACACGTGATGTGCACACAAGTTGGGCCATGATCCTGAACAGGTTCATCTTTGACTCTCCTTCCATAGCTCAAATGGCAACCCACTCCAGTATTCTTGGCTGGGGAATCCCATGGACAGAGGAACTTGGTGGGCTACAGTCCATGGGGTCGCAAAGTGTTGGACTGGACAGCACTGAGCAACTAATGCGTTCTCTTCACTTTCAGAGCTCACCTCCCACATGGGGGAGAAATACCCTCGGGGTGGTCTGCTTCAGCTTTCCCCAGGGGAAGTTTATGTTGTGGGATGAATCTATTCACACCCATCTGTTTTGGGTTAAAATTTTCACTGAATACAGACCAAATCCTCTTGCGGTCTTGCCTGCAGAAGCCTGGGTTGTCTTTAAGAAGGGCTGATAGTGCAGACTGTGTCCTCTCACACCCAGGAAAACTCAGAGTAACTATTCCAGCTAGAGCACAATATTTAACAAATTCTTTCCCCCCTATTTTTGGGCCAGCTGCACGGCATGTGGAATCTTAGTTCCCTGACCAGGAATTGAACCCATGCAGTGAAAGCACAGTGTCTTAACCACGGGACCTCCAGGGGGGTCCCTAGTGCACAGTTCTGAAACTGGTATCTTAAATTCATTTCTAAGCTGGAAGTGGTTTCTATTTACCTCATTGATACCACCTTTATCCTTGAGTCTAGACACCATATTTCCTCTTGGATGAAGGAACTGGGAAAGTCTGGCAGGAATGGTGGACATGCACCCAGGTTGCTCATTTCAGAAAGAGCTCACCAGAGCCTCAAAGGCAATATTTTACTCTTCAAGGCTGGTTACTTCTTAGCTGCATGGGCAGACACCTGGTTCAGCAGCCCAAACACATTCTGAAACCCACATCTGTGTGGGAATCTGGATTCTGCCATTCACCAGCTGTGTGACCTTGACAGGAGACCTCCTCTCCTAGCTCCTTTGTGTATAGGATGAGAGTGGAGGTTCTTTCCACATGTGGCTATTGGAAGGATTGAGTTAGAAAATAGCAATGAAGTGCCTGATCCACAGCAAAATACCTTCGCTTTCTGAAAACCTCCACATCAAGGAGATAAAGTGGAGATACCTATTGAGAGTGTTGTTCAGGACAGACCCCAGCACCGCTAAATGAAGAGATGAAAGAATAGACAAAGGACCGACTGAATGAGTGAGGGTGTGACCCACAGTGTCTCTGACTAAGGGAGATTGGAGATCAAAACTGTGATGTAAATACTCAGTGAATGCCTGTAGAGCTGGCCATTGTGGTAGACTTTTTTTTAAATTGGAGTATAATTGCTTTTTAATGTTGTGCAAGTTTCTGCTGTCTAGTGAAGTGAGTCAACCATATGTATGCATATATCCCCTTCTACCTCCCTAATCCCACCCGTCTAGGTCATCACAGAGCACTGAGCTGAGCTCCCTGTGACTCACAGCAGGTTCCGCTCACCATCTATTTTACACATGATAGTGTATCTATGTCAGTTCCAATCTTCCAATTCATCCA
Source organism: Neotragus pygmaeus (assembly GCA_006410875.1). Taxonomy (NCBI): domain Eukaryota; kingdom Metazoa; phylum Chordata; class Mammalia; order Artiodactyla; family Bovidae; genus Neotragus; species Neotragus pygmaeus. The sequence continues at coordinate 112,167 of SJYV01019908.1, forward strand.
ACCCTCTTCCCCACACCCCGTCTCCCCATGCCTATTCTTTACATTTGAAAACAGGTTCGTCTGTATTATCCTTCTAGATTCCATATATGTGCGTTGATATGTGATATTTTCTCTTTCTGACTTACTTCATTCTGTTTGACAGACTCCCATTCATATCTCTACAAATGACCCACTTTCATTCCTTTTCATGGCTGAGTAATATTCCATTGTGTATATGTCATCTTCTTTATCCATTCATCTGTAGATGGGCATCTAGGTTGTTTCCATGTTCTGATTATTGTAAATAGTGCTGCAATGACATTGGGGTGCATGTGTCTTTTTGTTTGGTGTATTCTTAGTGGAAATTATCTCATTTAATTATCACAAACACCTTTTAAGAAAGGTATGATTATCACCATTTTGTAAATGAGGAAATGAAAGCTCATGGAGAAGGTCACATAAGAGTGGTGCCATGACTGGTAAGTGGTTTTACTAAAGAATCACAAAAATGGAAGGCCCTAGATATATACATGTGTGCATAGGGGTATTTTCAGGTATAAGTATGTGCCTATGGTGTTTAAGATCAGTCCTGGGTGTTCTTTGGAAGGAATGATGCTAAAGCTGAAACTCCAGTACTTTGGCCACCTCATGCGAAGAGTTGATTCATTGGAAAAGACTCTGATGCTGGGAGGGATTGAGNCCAGTTGAACCTGAGATATTGCCTTCATGTGCAAGATCAACAACATAGAAACTGAAGGGAATTCCCTGGTGGTCCCTTAAGACTCTGCATCTCCAATGCAGTGGGTGTGAATTTGACCCTCATCAGGGAACAAAGATCCCACACACCATGTGGCCAAGAAAAGAAAAAACGACCAAAAAAGAGGATTCACACTGGAAATTTAAAGTGTGATACTGAGTGGGCTGTTGGAGCAGATAGGTATTGAAGGAAGTGTAGCAGGGACTCAGAGGTGTCATGCTTGGGATGAAATTAACTGCTTGGTTCAGGATGGTTCCCTTGGATGAGTCACTAACAAAGGGAAGAACTGTGGGTCTGGGCTCCAGGTCCTCATCTCAGGCCAAAGGCAGCATTTCCCAAAGTGAATGCTGGTCAGAAGAATGCTTTAGGAGGCCNGGATGAAATTAACTGCTTGGTTCAGGATGGTTCCCTTGGATGAGTCACTAACAAAGGGAAGAACTGTGGGTCTGGGCTCCAGGTCCTCATCTCAGGCCAAAGGCAGCATTTCCCAAAGTGAATGCTGGTCAGAAGAATGCTTTAGGAGGCCAAGTATTCCACAGTCCAATCAGTTTGAGAAACTCTCTTTCTTACATTTGCTTCCAGATGATTCCCAATGCATGTTCTGAAAATTTCTGGCCTTAGGTTATGGGTACAGGTGCTCCTGGGGTCCTCTTGATAACTGAACTGTAAACAGTGGTATGTGAAAGTGGCCTTGAAAACACTATTAGGATCTCTTTCTAACTGTGACTTTAGTGATGTCATGTTGGTGGCTTCAGATCAGCCAGAGAGGGAGTAGTTACGTTATGGGAGTTAGCAAATGCTACAGATTTGAACTCTTCTCCCCAAACTGCTTGAAAGCCATCCTTGAGCACTCCATGGCCCAGAGACCTGCTCACCTTGGTCATGCCTTTGAGTATGCACACGGCTAACCATGACCCACGGGACCAAATAATCTGAATCAAGGTGGTGCGATGATTCTTTGTTTCTGAGGAATTGAATTCACCTGATCCACACTAATATGGTCTAGGATAGAGGTCACAAAATGGGCAACTGAGTCCTGAAGTCAGCCTGCTAGTCCATTTTTGGGGGGCGGGGGTGTGGTCCATACAGCATTTGTTAAAACCTAAGAATTAGTTGCCAAAATTTAAAATCTGATCTGTTTCACATGAAAACCCAGGTTTCTGATTGTCTTGAAAGAGAAAATCAGGAGCTCTGGCAATCATGAGCAATACCCTTGCACTGAGACAGGGGCTGGGGCTGGGGCTGAGAGGCAGTCATCCCCGTGGACTTGCACATATCTGTCTTTACACTGAAGATCTCATCCAGGTACCTGTGCTACCTTTGGCTGCCTTTACCTCTGCAGGCACGTGAGTTTGGCTTATAACAAAGAGCCAGTTCTGTGCTCTGTTCCTCCCGCAGTTGGCTTGAGGTGCTTTACAATAAGGTAGGCCATGCTCCAGGGTGCAGAGGTGGGGAGGATCACCTTCCGCTGGGGATATCAAAGTGGCATTACTGATCTATAGCCCTGAAGCTCAGGGGGAACTTTCTCTCAAAGGTCAGATTTCTGTGATCTTGGGTACGGGAGGATGGATGGCATTCCAGGTATTAGGACCAGCAGGAGCGAAAACGTGGTGATAAGAATGTTCCCATGTGCTTTGGGAATTCTAAGACCTAGGGTTCCTGCTGGGCAACTGGGTGATACAAGGGTGAAAGTGTAGACCAGGGCAGGTCACAGAGCCCCTTGGATCTGAGGCTTAATTCAGTTTAGCTTCATAAATGCTCTCTGAGGCCTTTCTAGCCCAGGTTCTCTACTAGAGCATGAACACAGGTCTGATTGAGGTGAAACCTCTGTCCAGGACTTTTATCCATAGTGTAGTCATTTATAAGTTGGTTTTTGTTGGGGGGTGTGTGTGTGCCACGGACCCTCATCAGGTTTACCTAACGTAAAGCCCTTTATTCAAACCTGATAGACCAGAACATTTTCAGTTTGAAAAAAATCTATCTCGTTTGGCCTGAGGAACAAGGAAAGCCCTGGAGCTCCAGGGGTCTTCCGTATGAAGGATAAGTTCCTAGAAGTCTCTGTAGCCTGTCTGCCTGGGAGGGCACCACCCAGTGGAGCTTCAATCTCATGTGGACACAGAGTCAGAGAGGGAGGCCAGCAGCAGGCCGTTGTGGAGGCTGAGGGGTGAGGGGATGTGTTTGAAAGAGTTGAGAGGGAATAGGCAGGAAAGAAAATGAAGGGTCTGTTTATCATACAGGAAGAACATGGGCCCAATTGTTTCAGGAACAAAGGAATAATGAGAACTGTCAAGGGCCCTCTATATAGAGGGCTCCACACATGCCCAAGGATAGGGGTATGTGTGTGTGTGTGTGTGTGTGTGTGTGTGTGTATGTGCACGTGCTTGTGTATATGTGTATTTGTGTGTGTTTTATCCAGGAAGGACCCCCAAACAGACAAAATCTCCTCAGGCTTCTTGCTGAGTTTCTGAGACATAATACAAAAAATATAGTTCATTGTGATAAATGTGCTGTCTTCACATGGAATAGAAGAGCTCCTCTTAGGGTGTGAAGAGCCTGTATTTGGGGGATCGTCATAGATGGGGAGACATGAGCAGGGGTAGGAAAGGAAAGGGTGGCAAGTGTAGGTAGATGGCATATGGCTGGAGGAGGGTAGCCAGAGCTGCTTTAAAAAAGGTGTCTATTCATAGAGATGGCTAACAAATACATGAAAAGATGCTCAACATCACTCATTATCAGAGAAATGCAAATCAAAACCACAATGAGGTACTATCTCATGCCAGTCAGAATGGCTGCTATCCAAAAGTTTACACACAATAAATGCTGGAGAGGGTGTGGAGAAAAGGGAACCCTCTTACACTGTTGGTGGGAATGTAAACTAGTACAGCCACTATGGAGAACAGTGTGGAAATTCCTTAAAAAACTGCAAATAGAACTGCCTTATGACCCAGCAATCCCACTACTGGGCATACACCAGCAGTATATTGAAAGAGACCAGAATTGAAAGAGACACATGAACCCAATGTTCATTGCAGCACTGTTTATAATAGCTAGGACATGGAAGCAACCTAGANTGGAAAACAGTGTGGAGATTCCTTAAAAAATTGCAAATAGAACTGCCTTATGACCCAGCAATCCCACTACTGGGCATACACCAGCAGTATATTGAAAGAGACCAGAATTGAAAGAGACACATGAACCCAATGTTCATTGCAGCACTGTTTATAATAGCTAGGACATGGAAGCAACCTAGATGTCCATCAGCAGATGAGTGGATAAGAAAGCTGTGGTACATATACACAATGGAGTCTTAGTCAGCCATTAAAAAGAATACATTTGAATTCGTTCTAATGAGGTGGATGAAACTGGAGCCTATTATACAGAGTGAAGTAAGCCAGAAAGAAAAACACCAATACAGTATACTAATGCATATATATGGAATTTAGAAAGATGGTAACAATAACCTTATATGTGAGACAGCAAAAGAGCTACGGATGTATAGAACAGTCTTTTGGACTCTGTGGGAGAAGGCGAGGGTGGAATTATTTGAGAGAATAACATTGAAACATGTAAATTATCATATGAGAAACAGATCGCCAGTCCAGGTTTGATGCATGAGACTGGGTGCTCAGGGCTGGTGCACTGGGATGATTCAGAGGGATGGGATGAGAGTTCAGGATGGGGAACACATGTACACCCATGGCTGATTCCTGTCAATGTATGGTAAAAAGCATTACAATATTGTAAAGTAATTAGCCTCCAATTAAAATAAATAAATTAAAAAAAAATATCCATTGGTGATGTTTGCTATGTTGCATGCCCCCTCCATGACCTCAAAACTTCCAAGAAAATTGACTTTTCCTTCCTTATTTCTGGAAGCAAAAGGTAAGACTTAACTTGTGGGTGGGCCCAACATAAATTAGAAGGGAGAGGCAGCTGTACCCTCGACTCACACAAAAGTCCTCTGGATGTCCAGTGGGTTTGGATGGGAAGACAGCCCATCTTCAGGTTTCAAAACAAGGTGGCCCTGACTAGCACCTGGGTGTAAGGGAAGGTCAGCAGGAATGGAAGAGCAGGAAGCAATGGGCTGGAGAGAGAGAGAAGAGGAGAGTGCTGGGCTCAGCCGCACCTGCCCTCTTCAGTGCCCCCAGCTCCCTTGGGTCTCATCTTCATCTTAATTAAGATCACACACATAGAGTTCCAGCGCTTTGTAGATGCTCAGTAAATACCTTAGCATCGCACTGGATTGGTCTCCAGTAACAGTGCTGCCCAATTCTGCTCTGGGGGTAACAGGGTGCCCCGACAGAGCCCAGATAGGGGCCAATTTGCCATGTCACCATTCCTCACGTAGTCCCATGTTCCTCTCTCCCCCAGGCATGGATTTAGGACAGAGTCCCAGAGACTACTGACCCAGTCAAAGCTGTTCTTAGCATCTCACCTCACCAGATAGTCTCGAGAATAAAAGCTCTCCGAGGTCAACTTTACTGTGAAATTTGAAAATCATATTTATTCACCAATTCACAGAAAGTGTCATAATGACCACCAACATGAATCAGTTTGTAGGCATTTACAAGCCAAGGCTGAAAATAAATATCTGTCTGTGTTGAATAGGCATTTAACAAATTACTTGGAAACAGCAAGAATCTGAATTGTTAGAAATTTAGTTTGTGATTCACACACGGGTAAGATCATAGTCATGGGAAGGAGCCCAGCAGATTCCTATGATGGTTCTTATTTCTTCTTATATCTTTATATACACAAAGCTTCTTGGTGCCCCTCACTGTGTGACAGCCTGGAATGGATCTGACAGCTTAATTACGCAGGGGAGGGGAGCTGAAAGAGGGTGCGGCGAGGCAAAAGGGCATTTTCCTCTGTGACTGGGCAATCTCGTTCAATGAGCAAGATGACTGCATGATCTCCTGAAATTAGATTCAGTATAAATGCATCCTTCTAATGAGATAGTCCAGAGTTTGCCTTGTGTCACACGCATACACACACAATAGTATATTTAGTAAATAAACCCACTTTCTAAATTGAAGACATTCACTCTGAGACAGCGGAAGATCTCAGAAGTCTGACACGTGTCAGGTACACACTGGCCCAGCCATGGCGCTGCAGATGGCCAGGGCAAGAGGCACTCTGGCCGCACTGGCAGAAACTGTCCAGACAGTAAAGGTGATCAAAGGGGATTCTATAGCATGATGCTGCTGGCCCTTCCGTTGTCTACAGTGTCAACACCACAGAGGTTCTGAGGAGAGAAAGCTCACAGGATCTTTCCCCCACCCACTGTGGTTAGGCAGATTGGAATAAACAGTTATCCAAGGCTTCTAAATGCTGGTGGCAGCTCCAGATAAGGGAGAAGAAATCTGTAGATGCTTCAGATCAGCTGAGCCCAGAACCTTTTCATTTAGCTCCAGAACTGAAGTTGGCAAAATTCAACAGCATTTCATTGAGCATTTAGGAAATGGCAGAGACCATAGGAAGAGAGCCCCTAGCCCCATTCCCTGTAGAAATATCTTGCTGGGAGTTATGCAGATGTGGCTTTGGTAGTACTAACCACTTACTGTAACATTCTGTCACTGATCACTACCAGAGAGCCCGACCCAAGACCTGCAGCTGGCTGGCAGGATGCCGAATCTGAATCTGAATCCAAAAGCTTCTCTTCTGGCAGCTGTGATGATCTACAAGGGGGATGTGGCTGGCCTGCTTCTCTGCAACTCATTTAACTTGGGGTGTGTTGATTCTAGGGCTTCCCAGGTGACTGAGTGGTGAAGAATCCACCTGCCAAGCAGGAGATGCAGGTTCCATCCCTGGGTTGGGAAGATCCCCTGGAGAAGGAAATGGCAACTCACTCCAGTGTTCTTGTCTGGGAAATCCCATGGACAGAGGAGCCCAGCAGGCTACAGTCCCTGGGGTCGCAAAGAGTCAGACATGACTTAGTGACTAGGCAGCAGCAGCAGCATGGTGATACTACTGTCTACTGAGTGGCAACAAGCTGGACCTTCAATTTCTAAGCACTTACCAAACTCTTACTGTGTGCCAGTGTTTTGAGAGCAAGAATAACAGTAAGAAAAAGCATAACATCCAAACCAGTGCTTCTAAGGAATTTAAACTGTGAGCCATTGACATCTTCATTCTACATCTCACTTATTTCATTTTATTGTGTGTGTGTGTGTGTGTGTGTGTGTGACACATATGTAGCTGTCCTTAGCTACTTGTCTGAAAATGTATATTTAATATATTAATTTTCCAAACATATGTCCCAACAAATCATTCTCTTACCTTACTGACATTATAACGTCCATACCAATATAACATAGCCACTTTACTACCTATAGATGTCTTTGAAAACTACTGATTTCTGCAAGCAGTTTCTTTTCTAAACTCATCAACTGTTTTTCTTCAATCTCCTATCAAGCCTGTCCAGTAGAGACCACTAACCACCCCTTTTGGAAGCCACTGAGGTCAGGCTGGAAGCAGTCAAGTGGACTGATCCATAATAACTAGTTCATCTAGAACTGAAATCAGCTTCAAACGACTCGGAGTTTGGAAGCAACTGATTTGCTTGCATCAGCAGTCACATGACCAGACTCACCCATACTTGGCTGAACCTTGGATACTACAGCTCTCAATCTAGAGCAATCCTCTGGCTTCCCCAGGGACCCATGTCCCTCTTGCTGTCACTCTTACTCAGCCTCACCTGTTTCCTCTCCCAACCCTGAGTCACCTTTCCCCTCAATCTCTTCTCTTGTTTTTTGAGTAGTCAGTCCTGGGTAGCAAGTCTGGCTTTCTGATCTCCTGAATGCTTCTGCTTTATTTCCAGCATTTGAAATTAGTGAAAATGGGCACGACCTCTCCCGAATCCCACATGTCAGAGCCTCCTCTGCAGCCATGTAAGGGAGTTGGGGGTGGGGGTGGGGCCCCTGATTCTTGCGTTCCATATCCACCAGGATGGATGTACTTTTGTCTCTGAGGTGGATGTGTACCATTACATTCACATCTGTGACCTGCCCCCTCCCTCAGGCACAGGCAGAGACCCACATCAAAGGGCTATTAACCCTTTCCCAGGGTTGATGCCTCCTCCTCCTCTTCACTCCCTTTTCTGCATGAGGGCTGGAGCCTGTAGCTGAGACTCATGGTTGGTTCTCTGCTTCTGCAAATACACACAACCTGTGGGCTCATTTCTCTGATAGTTCTTCCCATTGGGGAAAAAGAACCCTCCAAATTGTGTGTGTGTGCATATGCATGCATGTGTGTGTCCCATTTCTGTTCTGAAATGCTCAGGAAAAAAAGGTCTTGGCAGTCGAGATGCATTTTTGTTTCAAGATAAAAGCAAACAGACATTAGAGCTGACATGTTTCTCTTGCCTGTGATTAATACACACCGTCTGCCTTTCAGCTCTTCTCATGTCTGTTGCCCTCTTTTCATTAGTCTATTGGGAACTGAGCTTCATCTTGATGAATCTCCTCTGCAGTGAATCTGATAAAAAGGACCTGAAGAGCAGCACAGACATTAACAGAGTATGACTTTCTCTCCTTGGTCAGAATGCTGCCCATGACCTTTGGGGCAAAGCCAGTTGGCTCATCAAGGCCCACCTACCCTGGCTCCTTGCCTAGGGTCTCCTGTTACTGGTTATAGCTGGGAGAGGGTCCCTCTCCAAAAAACCCCACTCTCTTCTTTTTCCACTGGGGAAGCAGGAATGCTCCTCTTCCTCTACTGCACTTCTGTCCTCCTCCACCTGAATTTATAAAGGACCCGAACTTGTATATGGAGAGAAAAAATGGAGCCATCTTCCTCCATTGTAGTATCTTAATTTTTCAAACCCCATGAATTCATGGAGGTTAAGCAAAATCTGCTATTCTGTGTACTTTAGCACTTATAGAGCACACGCTGTGGCCGAGGTGCTTTGCTAGACACCCAGGGTGTTGCAATAGAGAAATTTCTCTTCTTGCTTTGAGGAGGGGGCCTGGGGCAGAAGAGGAGGCCAGAGTCAGGCAGCCGTACTAGCTTTACACAAGCATGCTTTCTAGTGTCCTAGTCACCCCATCTGGTGCCTGGAAAACGAGGGCTGTGGTTCCTTTTCACTCAGTGGAAAGTTTTCATGGAGTGGGCCCCTGATGCTGGAGATGCGGCACCTCAGCAGTCCAGAGGCACCAGCTCCCCCCTGCTCCTCAAGATGGGAGGAACTGCTAGTATTGAGACACGATTTTCTCTAGTGTTTCTGGCTAATGTAAACGGCTGTTATGTCCTACCCAGTGCCACACTGTGTGCGTCCCACCTGTATCCAGGACTTCAATGAACTCCCCCTTATTCACTCACTCTACCTGACGTCATGGCTGGATCTGAGTCCTCACCCTCAGTTCATGGTGTGTCCCTGTCCTGCCTGCAAACAAGAACAAAACCCCCCCTGCTCCTGGAACTACTGAAGCCTTCTCCATCCTCTTTCTGCCCCCCACGGGAGCTTTGGTCCCACGGGAGCCTTTGTAATAAGTGACTAACCTCAGGGGAACATATAACGTTGCCTTAAGGTCATGGGCGAGAAATGTTTCATGAGAGAACGCACAAAGAGAGGCCAGCTCTGAACAGAGGCTCTCCTGGATCTAAGTGATATGAAAGAATGCTGTACCTTCCCCTCTTGGGTCTGGCTGGTTCTCCCCCTTTTCTCCCCCCAGCACACAACTGGCCAGGCCATTCATCCTTGTTAGTATATTCTAATCTATGAGAGATGAGTAATTCCCGATAGGATCTCTGTGGTCTTAGGACACTGGACATTTAATTAGAAGATCTTTTCCAAGCTGGATTGGAGAAACAGAGGTGTCCTGGGGAGGGGGAGTGGCACTTGGGAGGTATCAGCAAGGAGATGGCTGAGAGGACCAGGAATGAGTCCAATCAGGAGGGGATGGGGGTTTGTAGGAGTTAAACAGTAGACGCTGGATGTTTGAGGTCATGTATCTGGGCTCCTTCCCAGCCCATTTCTCCTCTGTGCTTCCGCCCCAAGGCCCAGCACCCCATTCTCTGATTCCCAAAAATCCATACATGAAGACAGACTCAGTACCCCAGAGCTAGGTGTAAATGACTAATAGGGCACCAACAAGTTCCTTCCAAAGGTTTGTGGACCTTCACAGTTTAAGCCTAAATCAAGAAGCGAAATCAATAGAAGGTGGACGTCAGGGATCCAGTTGATGGGGGAAAAGGGCACTGGTGGAGCTTGGCACATTTGCAGGTCTTAGAAATTCGAGGGCCAAGACATTGTCTGTAGGGAAGGCTGTAGGCTTGTTTTGGGGTTTTGTTTTCTACTTTCAGTAGCATCCAGAGTGAGTTACTGCCCTTCCAAGAAAAGCCATTCATTCACCATCCGATTTAGTGGCTGCATGTGACACTGCATGGCCCTGTCTCATTACAAATGGAGCTATGCTACAATCACCTGGCTGTGTCCTTAACTGACCCGGCTCCACTCTGCCAGCGTACTGCAGTTTAATTGTTGCCCTTTAAATACAGACGTGGAGGAGGCCACTCAGCTTATAGGACCCTGGAAGGTGGCCTTCCTGGGGCTGGGTGGCCTCACTGCAGCTTCTCCTGGGCTGGCTTTCTCCAGAATGAGTGGGGCCAGACCAGCAGGGAGTAGTTCATGCCCTAGGGGAGGAGTGGAATGAGGACTAGGACCAGGGTTCCCTGAAACCACTGACTCAGAGAGAGTGGATTAGAGCCTGGAGGGCCCAGGAGGGAGGTAGGGCAGTCTGCTTCAGCATTCTCATCAGTACACATTTTTTTTTTTCTTTTAAATCTTGTTAATAGTCATCGGCTCCCAATGCCAGCTTTGATCTTTCTTCTCATCCTCTGAATCAGTGGCTCTGAAACCTTAGCATGCATCAGAATCAGAGAGCTCCTTAAAACACAGGTGCCAGATACCACCCCAGTTTCTGGTTCAGCAGGTCTTGGGTGGGGCCCAGGAATTTGTATTTATCATTTGATCCCAGGTGATGCTACTGCCTTGGCCTAAAGACACTTTGAGAGCCTGGATTCTATAGGATGGGGTGTGAACCCACAGTAGGCCCTCCCAACTCAGCCATTTTTCCTTCTCCAGCTCTAACCTGGGACCTCTGAGCCCCAGGCTGTTCCATGGCTGTAGATCTAGGCTCATGCTGGCTCCCGGACCTGGGTTACCCTTCCTAACTTCCAATGTCTGGCTGCCTGGTGTTTCTACATAAGAGCTTCCTTTGGCTGGTTTCACTGAAACTCAGCTCTTGGCCATGCTATTTCTGCCCTGTAGGCAGGGTGACTGGCTTCCATCTACAGGTGAGCTGAATCAACCTGGGGTGGAATTAAGAAACATGTAGGATAGGACTGCCTACATCTCTAGAAAGTTCTCCACTTGGCCTCAGCAATGTGTGACAGCGTTTCCATCTACCACCTGACACAGTTGGAGAACTGCCAAAGCAAGTTATCCCTCTCTCCCAATCCCAACTTCTGTCCCCACCATCCTGACTGCTTGTGGACAGCCTCCAACAGGGCAGAAGAAACATCCCAGCAACTCGAAAGATTCTCACGGGTAGGGCCACCGCTCATCCATCCTCCCTTCCCCATTCCTGGCACAGGGCCTGGCATGCCACAGGGACTGAGCAAGGGTTTGCTGAATTACATTGAACAAGAGCTGCAAACACAGAATCCCATCTGTTTGCTCATGGCATACAGGGGGTGTCTGATTGCTTTCTGGGGCGCTCATGAAGGTAACATCTTCTGTCTCTTTTCGTCTCCCTGGAAGAGTCAAGTTTGGCTTTTAACCCACTTCTTACCAAGCCAACTTTTCTTTCTGGTTGGCGCCCCGAGGAAAACCAGAGCAAGATCTATAAAGCAGGTACAGAATAAATTTATGAAGTAAAGCAAATAAGGGCAGGAAAATGAAGGTTCTGGAGTAGACTTCAAAACGTCTATTACTCACTGCCTTTGCCTACAGCTGGACAACAGAGAGTGGTTACATGAAATTTAAATTGTGCCCAGGGCTTTGGCTTCTCAGCCTTGATAAATGGCTGATGCCAATGGAGAATGCTATAGTATCCACAGCCTGCCAGAGTGCATCCCAGTAGGCTTTGAGGTCCTCCAAAGGCCTCAGGATGGTCTTCCCTGAAAAGCATCTATATTGCACTGGTACATTTTTTCCAAAGGATTAGACCAGCTCTCTCGGTGTGTGTGTTTTTTTTTCTTTTTTTTTAGTAAAACTGATTTGGTTAATTCAAATAAGGGGCTGGTTAAGAAGAATGTTCTCCTGTTCTCCTTTTCTTCCTTTGGCTAATGTTGACTCATACAGCCGAGAAGACTGCTAATTTTGAAGTGTGCTCAGCTGGGCTTTCTACTGATTATGCTGTATTGATTTAAACAGTCACAAGTCTTTAAGATCATTTTTATAGCAATGGCACGAGCAGGGCTGAATGGAAATCAGTCTGAGATAATGAACATTCCTGCTTAGAAATCATTACAGGCTGAGTTGTTGGGGGAATGCCCTGCACCTGGGAATCAGCACTTAGCTCAGTGGGCTTCACGCTCAGTGGTCAGTGGGGTCCTGAATCCCAGGCTTTTGGCTCTTGACAAATGCTTGCCCGAGCTTGAGTCAATTCAACAAGTAACAAGTTATTTTTTGGTTTTGGTTTTTGTTTTCCCTCTGGAACATGGATTTTAAAAACAGTTTAGATAAGGACTATGCATTGTTTGCTGTTCATTTTGGAGGCAAAGACCCCTGAGCAGTTTATGGGAGGGCCTAAGATACCTGCTTTTTCTTGGCAAATGAAAGGCTGGAAGGCTGCTTCCCACACACACATGGTTGAGGTGTGCAAACTGTGGCCCCAGTGCCAAATCTGGCCGGCTGCTAGTTTTTGTAAGGCCCATGCAAGGAGATCTAACCAGTCCATCCTAAAGGAAATCAGTCCTGGGTGTTCATTGGAAGGACTGATGTTGAAGCTGAAACTCCGATATTTTGGCCACCTGATGCCAAGAGCTGACTCATTTGAAAAGACCCTGATGTTGGGAAAGATTGAAGGCGGGAGGAGAAGGGGATGACAGAAGATGAGATGGTTAGATGGCATCACTGACTTAATGGACATGAGTTTGAGTAAACTCTGGGAGTTGGTGATGGACAGGGAGGCCTGGCATGCTGCGGTTCATGGGATTGCAAAGAGTCGGACATGACTGAGTGACTGAACTGAACTGATGGACTCAGAAAGTTATTTCTGTTTTTAAATACTGGAAAATAAAAGTCAAGTAATAAATTTTTGTGACATCTGACAATAATATGAATTCAAATTGCCTGATTCTTTTAGTGTTCATAATTTTTTTAAAAAATATAGCCATATTCATCCATTTAAGTGTCTTGTCTGTGGCTGGTTCATGCTACCATGGCAGGGTAGAATACTTGTGACAGAGACGTTATGGCCTGACAAATCCAAAATATCTACCAACTGGCTCCTTCCAGGTGAAGTTTGCCAGTCCTGCCATATGTATAACAGGATACATTACTTCCCTTCCAGGAGTCCATCTCCCTACAGGGTCCAGTTCTGCCAGGCCACACCCCGTACTACAAGCAGAGCTGTGTGGGCTAAGCCCTGCTTGATAGAATAATTGTATATATTTAAGACAGAGATGGTGAAAGCAGAACCCACTGAAATCACATTTTTGGTAACTAGACGAACTGAGGCCTCAGTCAGATTTAAAGCACTTGATTAAACTTACTAGAGTGTACTTAGTATTATTTAATGCAGGTGGCCAACTACTCGATTGCTTTACTCCACTAAGGCAACTCATTCTGTAGTAGCCTTTTCCATCAATCTCATCCTTCTCTTCTTGTCACCTGAGGTTTCAGCCTATGCGTTTCCAACCTCCAGAGAGCAGGATCTGATCATCTGCTCGGCAAGACGAGCAAAAGTCTATCCTGTGGACAAATTGGTCAGCTGTTCCTCCCTGTGCAGATGGACATCTGCTGCTGCTGCTGTTTGGGTGAGAGGCCACAGGGTATCCAGCCATCTGGGAGTTTGGGTTCCCAGATGCCAGCAGATGGAGACTGGAAAACTCTGGGCTGATGAATGGCATTTTTCACCTGTGGTTAGAATCCCTGGGAGATGGCAAGTTATGTTACTCACCACTCACCTGGATACTCCCGGAAGCTTCTGCTACTTTTATATAATTGCCCCTTGTTCTCACCTGTGGTGCTGAGGTCGGTACTGGGAACACTCTAAATGCCCACAGACCCAGCAGCATCATCTCAAGTGCCTCGTCCTCAGGGCTGGCAATGCAGGCTGATCTCCCACAGTGGGAGGAGACAGAACCCCACTGTTTCTCTACATATGAGTCCTGTCACAAGTGAATCAACTTCGCTTCCCTGGCCAAGTGCCACTTTCACCTGCTCCCTTCCCTCCCAAAGCCCCCAAACGTATAACGGTTTCATGTGCCCCAAACAGCTCGCTCAGCCATAAATAAGTGATGTAGCCACTGGAGGCAGTGGAGGGCATGGGGACCACCTTCCCCACCCGAGCCAAACTGAAAGACCTAGCAGAAGAAAGCACTCTCCTGAACACCAGACTTAAATATTTTAAACAAAAATCCAATTCCAAAATAATTGGCTTTAAACATACCCATACAGTATTCATTTTACTGTTATAATTTTGCAAGAATTCTGTTAGCTCTTGAAGGCCCAACTAAAGGATCTCTTTATTTAACTAAGGGAATTGTAAGGAGTAAAAACCCAAGATTTTCTTCTTGTAGATGCATAGACCCAGCCTGATAGAAAAGGGCTATTGGGGAAATTCACAGAGGCATCTATCTCCATTCAACGAATAGAAAACCCCAAACTTCTGCCGGCGTTTCTTCTAAGAAGGGAAAAATGAGAGCATGGGTTGAGTTTGCAAATGAGTCCCTCTTCTTCCTGTGGCTTCTCCCTCTCCCTCTGCACTCGTCTCTTACATGATTTCTATGCCTATTTCTCCTCTGCAGCTCTCAAGTCCTCTAAGGGTAGGAGGGGTTTATTGTCTGCTTTCTTCCTTTCCCACAGCTGCTGGCAGAGCGCTTAGCACACAGCAGATTCCCAGCAATGCCTCTTAGTCCATGAACACAATAAGTAGAATCAGAGTGGCAGGCCCTAGGCAAGGAGTGGATGGTGGGGAGTCTCATCTAGCTGATGCGTCAGAAAAACTCTGAGCAAGATGCTGAATCTCTGAAGCTCAGTTTACAAACATGAAAATGGGTCTAATAATAGATGTCTCCACTACCTCATGGGATTATTGGAGCCTCGAAGGAGAGAAGAGATGCAAAAATCACTCTAGGTGATAGAAAAAGCTGCCGAAGGTGGTTCCCTCAAGTCAGAAGTTTTCCTCGAATCAGAAAGACCCATCATAGATCCTCACTGGGTGGAGGTCAGACTAAAGGACACTGACAGTGGTCCCCCTTCATAAGTTCTCTCTGAGTTGGTAACACAGCAAGTAGAGTGAATAGATTCTGAACTTTCTTTTGAACCTGAATGCCCTGTGCCTGTGGACCAGCTCTATTGCTGCACCAAGCCAATATGAGATGGTTGGGGGATGGGTGTGGGGAGAGTTTGGCGATAGATCATACATACTAAGGACAAAAAAGCCCAAGACATTTGAAACAAATACATTCGCAGAGCCTCATGGAACGCCTATAACAGCTCTAGTTCTTGCCTGCTATCTTCTTGGCCACAAAAGATCACAGACCAGTTACTATAGCAACAACTCTCCTCCAAAAGTGTCCACATTAAGATGGAGATGCAAAAGATTTTCTTATTTAAAAAGAGCAGAAAGAAACTAGGTTTTTGGATATATCTGCCATCCGCCTAAAACACTGCTCCTTTTCTGAGAAGAAAAAAGAAGCCATTATTATGGCAA
The DNA here is from genome assembly GCA_006410875.1 of Neotragus pygmaeus. Classification (NCBI taxonomy): domain Eukaryota; kingdom Metazoa; phylum Chordata; class Mammalia; order Artiodactyla; family Bovidae; genus Neotragus; species Neotragus pygmaeus. The sequence continues at coordinate 127,785 of SJYV01019908.1, forward strand.
ACATGTTTCTAATTCCTAGCAGTTTAATCTCCAAAGTCTTGTTTTAGACTGGGCACAGTCCAATACATGCTTGTTCCAACACATCTAAGAGGAATATATCTTCTCAAGAGGCAGAACTGTGAACTAGGGGATGAGGGACCCTAAGACTAGACGGTGAGCGCCTTGTCCACTTCGGGGCCACCTTCTGGCCTGGGAGGGCCCAGCCACCCTCGTCACCCAGCTCTGTGTCCACCATGCAGCCCAGTTGTACCATCTCCTCAGCTCTTCCTTCTGCTCCCCAGCGGTAGGCTTGTCTCAGTTGCTGCCGGGGGCAGTAGCTGTGTGGAATGCTTTCTGGCCTCCATGGTGTCCTGTGGTGGGAGCTGCCAGCAGGGCAGCCCTGCAGGTCTCAGTGGCTGCCAGCAAGGCAGGTTCTCAGAGCGCTTTGGTGGGAACCAGGCCCTGCTGTGGCCAAGCACCTATTCTTGGTTTTGAATTTTTCATATAAGCTTCTATGGACTCAAGAACAAAGGAAAAGGCTCTCCAAAATGAGAGAGCGGATGTGTGTGTGGGGTGAGGGGAGCCCAAGCCAACCTGTCCTGCAAACTTAATTCCACCTGGGTAAGGATGATCCTTTGACATGCAGAGGACTAAGAGCTCCTGTGTGTGCAGTCTGACCACCCTGCCTGTGGGAAGCAGCCTAGAGAGTCAAGCGAGGAGAACCTGCTGGTCTGTTTGGAGAGAACATGGAGTCCGTGCTCGCACAGTGGGTTGGAACCTAAGAGCCCTGGGGACGCGCAGCCCCACTTGGGGAGCAACATAAAGGCTGACCTTCTCCCCTCCTGGGAAGAGCAAACAGAGACAGAATCCACAGATCTGGTTAACAGAATGCTGGGTGAGCCCAGGGCCAGAGAAGTGGGAGCCACAGGAAAAAGTTCACTCTGAAATCCCCACTGAGGTTGACGCTCGGCTTCTGGAAACTGCCCCAGGACTGGGACAAGAGCAGTGCCCAGGGCGTAAAATGTGGGTTCCAGAAGGCTAGGGAAGGCCTGCAGGACCATCATGGAAATCAGAGGCGACATGTGATAGGCTGGAGCGTACATCGGGGCGGGGCTTACAAAACGGACAGGTGGTGGGCGTGGCCCCGGGCACTAGTAGGGGAGGGTGGAGTCGTCCCACTCCAGCTGCGCTTGCCTGGCTCCGCTCTGCCCGTGTCTGCCCCTGCCCACCCCTTCCTCCTCCTCATCTTCGCTGCCCTCGGACTCGCTGCTGCTGGAGCTGTCTTCCTCCGCTTCTTCCTCCTCTTCCTCTTCCTCGGTCTCCTCTTCCCCACGCCCTGGGGCTCCGTGTTTCTGGATGTCAGGAGAGAGAAGGGAAATGCTCATCATGGATCAGACAGAAGCCGTGTTGGCGCTTATGTCTCTCTCTCCATTAAGGAGATAATTAGGGCCCCTTGGAACTTCTTCCCTTACTGCTAAACCCTTGGGCCAGGAGATGGACTTTGGAGGGGAAGTCCTCTGGAGAAAGACCAGTCGGAGGACTAAGGAAAAGACAAGAAATGGTGAATTCCAAGACCCAGACTTAAGGTGAATTGTTGTGTTTTAGCTACTGCACATTTAAGTTGATCCCATCCATCATCCAGTGAACCTTTTGGGCTAAGGTTTTGTCGTTGTTGTTCTGTTTTGCTTTAAATTTTTGGTGAGATGTCTGTGGTGGCTCAGGTGGTAAAGAATCTGCCTACAGTGTGGGAGACCTGGGTTTGATCCCTGGGTCAAGAAGATCCCCTGGAGAAGGGAACCCACTCCAATATTCTTGCCTGGAGAATTCCACAGACAGAGGAGCCTGGTAGGCTACAGTCCATGGGGTCGCAATGAGTCAGACACGACTGAGTGACTAACACACTTACATTTTTGGCAGAACCCCACAGCATGTGGGACCTTGGCTCCTTGACCAGGGATCAAATCTGCACCCCTGTGCATTGGAAGGTGGAGTCTTAGCCACTGGACCACCAGGGAAGCCCTGGGTTAAGGTTTGTTTTCTGGCATTTCTGGAACCTATTTACATGGAACTTTCCAAGTCTTTAGTGACTTGCTTCTCAGTGAGAGAATGACATTTAAGTTTGTATCCCTTTTCCAGGTGGGAAAATAATGTCTCTGGGAGCAGAACGTCTTCTAAGCCAAGACTCAGGTGTGCTGCCCCTCAAAAATACTCCTTCCAGAAGGATGAAGTTCACGGTCCTCATTTTCCCTGCCTGCCCTTCATCACCTGACTTGTGTCCTAAACTCCACCCTACTCTTTTCCAGTCTTATCCCCTCCCCTGAGCTTTTTGGGAATTCCAGTAAAATCTGATATCTGGATTTATCCTTTGAGTTGATGAACTAGCCATAAAAGACACGCACCCATGCCTGTCTTCATCCCTTTTCTGTAGTGTTTTCTCTTCTACCTTTATCTGCCCCTAAATCCTATCCCTTCTTCAAGGTCTCTCTTGGGCTCCAAGAAGTCTTCCCTGGACACTCCAGCTGCAAAGGCTTGCCCTACTCCTGCTTCACTGACTGCCAGGTTAGCCCTTGGCAAGCACACTCTGGTCAGGTAATCAGCTTCAGGCGCAATGATCTTGCATCCCACACCCGAGGCTCAGTTCTACGAGGGTGGAAATACCGGTGTCCCACACTGATGCTCTTAGCACTACATCTCAGCACATGATGGGAGCTGCATCAGCATGTTGGCTCTGAAACTGTAGCGTGAAGCCAGGTGAGGGGGAAACTGGGGACAGGCTAGGACACTTAATTTCTCAGTGGCACCTCGATGGCCAGTGGCCACCTTGTTTTCCTGCTCCAGCCTCTCCCTCTGCCCAGCACCCATGGGCAGACCAAAGGGCACAATGGAAGTGGCTTTTGTTGGTATTCATATGCCCAGATCAGGAGCATTGGACACTCTTGTGTAGATTTGGGGAGCTGATGGCCAACTGGGACAATAAGAACTTTAGAATCCGGCAGTGGTGAGTCTGAATACTGGTGCTGACATTCCCAGTTATGGGAACCTGAACACTACTTTGCCTCCCTGAGTTGGTCCCACATTGGTAAATGAGGATTGGGACTCCTGTGTCAGAGGTTGCTGGGAAGATTAAATGAGGTGATGTGTGCACCGAGGACCCAGGGCAGTTCTGACAAGATGGGTGCTCAATAAATGACAGGTATTAGCATTGTGTTTTTGTATTTACCTACTCTGAGCCTCTAAGTGAGTTTGCAGGCAGATGGAGCATAGCCACCGAATTTATACTGGTAGCTAATAAAAAATTCAATCCTGAGCCCCTGAGTATGAATCAGCTCTGAGTTAAAGACTATGGGAGAGGCCAGGGACAGACACCACTTTGCTGCTTGGCTTAAAAAATGTCTGGTTCTTAAGAAATGTTTGTTGGCTGAGCAGTGCATGCAGTGGGTGGGAAAGTGGACTGTTCAAGTTGAGAGGGCTGGAGGGAAGGATGAGTGGGATTAGGCTAGCTGGACAGGGCTTCTGGCACAGAATGGATGGAACCCAGTGGAGGAGAGACATCCCACTTCAAGCTCCCAGTCCCTGCCTGAGGATCACCTCCATGGGGTTGACCGTGATAGTGAGTGCAGAATCGTCCCAGTCCATCTCTGCTTCCTTGGCAGCCTCAGTCTCTTGGATGAAGTGCTGGTGGGCGATCCGGACCCGGTACACGCCCATGGCCACGACAAACACTAGCATGCACACGGAGATGATGATGACCACTGTGGCAATGCTTGGGACCACTGGAACGAGGAAGGAATTCGCATGACATAGTAAGCAAAGGACTAGCTTACTCTCGGGATGCAACATGACTGAAACATTCGTGTGTAGCTTAAAATCTGTCTACATGTACCTCAGCTGGAGAACTCTGGGTCAGCACCTTAGTCTCTCTGGGCTTCACTTTTGTCATCTATCGATAATGTAATAGACTTAATCATATGTTTATTGCCTGCATCTATGTCTCTATTTCTGCTTTGTAAATAAGATCATCTATACCATTTTTTCCAGATTCCACGTATATGCTTTAATATAGCATATTTGTTTTTATCTTTCTGACTTAACTTTACTCTGTATGACATCTCTAGGCCCATCCACATCTCTACAAATGACCCAATTTTGTTCCTCTTTACTGCTGAGTAATACTCCACTGCATGTATGTATGCCATGTCTTTATCCATTCCTCTGTTGATGGACATGTAGGTTGTTTCTGTGTCCTGATTATTGTAAACAATGCTGTAATTTGATACTATGTATAAAGTAGGTAACTAATGAGAACCAATTGTATAGCACAGGGAACTCTGCTCAATGCTCTGTGGTGATCCAAATGGGAAGGAAATCCAAAAAGAGGAGATATATGTCTATGTATAGGTGATTCATTTTTCTGTAGAGTAGAAGCTAACACAAGATGGTAAAGCAACTATAATCCTATATATATATATATAAGATTATATATATATATTTAATCATTCCTATCCCATGGGTAGTTGTGAGAAGTAAATGAAATCATCTATGTGAATTTTCACAGAGGCACACAGTAGGTGCTTAGTAAATGCACACTCTCTTTTATCTCTTGCTTTTTCCATCAAAGTATAGGGCAGATGCCCTGAGAGCCAGGAACTGTGGAGTTCAGTCAGGACAGAGAGAGGTGCCCACCAGACAGGAAGACAATATGGAAACTGCTGGAACAGAGGGAAGGATAGAAGCCTTTTCAATATGGGGCACACGTGTGTGTGAGCATATGTGAGGTGTCAGGGAAAGTGCCATGCAGCACATAGCTTTGAGTTGGGCTTAAAAAGATGCTAAATTTTACCCCAGCCCTGTGTGCAAACATCTTTTATCATACACTGCCTGCAACTTCTCTTATACTTGATCAGCTCCGTCCCCAGGCTGTGAGCAGCTCAGAGCCAGGCTCACAGCTTCTCCATAGCCGGGCGCCCCTTTCAGTTCTGGCTGCTGCACCCTAGGTGTTGAGTCGCAATGACCACCTGGCACCCTGAGGTCCCTCCCCCAAGGTGACCCACCTGAACTGTGCTGGATGCTAGTCTGGGGCTCCGGGTGGTGGACGGACTGGAGGAATGGTGGCTGCGCGATAAGGTGGTTGACGTGCTCACTGTCCGGGACTCTGACCTCGTGGAGGACGCTGACCTGGCAAGAGCAGGGAGACGGTGCTCTGACCGGGAGTGGCCGGTGGACCAGTGGTGGCAGTTTCCTGAATAAATGAGGGAGTGAATGGGTGAGCTGGGGCTTCCCTCATCACCGCAGGACTCACTCACCTCCAGGTTGAACTCATTGCTGGTGTAGCGCCCGTTGAGTTCTGAGCACTTGATCCTGAAGCGCCGGGACTCCAGGGCAGCTGGACGCCAGTTGCGGTACCGGATGTGACGCAGCACCTGCTCGTAGCGGCTCATGGAGCCCACACCTGTGCCAAGAGACCACACCTGTCATAAGAAGGCAGAAGAGGAGATGCTGTGGAGACAGACTGTGCCTTCGGGGACTGCAGGTCTCCCTGAATTTGGCCAGCGTTAAGAGTTTGGGGTGTTTAGGGGCAGACAATGTGTGAAAGCAGAGGTCCCAGGATCCAATTAAGCTGAAGCACAGATTTTCCATGTAGACTGGCTCTCACTGGAATGTGTGATCTCAATCTGCCAAATGCTGCTGTAATACTTGCTGAGATCAAATACGATAAGAGCAGGCTTCCACCTAGTTTCTATAGAAGACTTCCCCAGGAATGGAATGGAAGCCAGGACCAGAGGAGGCTGGAGCAGCTTGTCCACAGAGGGGCTAGAAGTCCATGCTTTGAGCTCGAGTGTTCCCTCCTGACCCCCTCCACAAGGGATGGAGCTCCCACTGCACTCACAAGTCCCTGGAGGTGAGAGGGGGCCACCGGGTCCAGGATTGAGCACCGCCTTACCGTAGATGGAGTAACCCGCTGTGGAGTTGGTGGCATCCAGGTGTCGCTGGTGGAGCTCACTGTGGTTGAGCTCCAAGCACTCCTGTCTGGGGTCCAAGTCCCCTCCCAGCACTAAAATGTCACAGAAATCTAAGTTGTGAAGCATTTCTTCTAAAACTGCTGATTTGGGGGCTGTGGGAAGAGACAATGAAAATTACGGGCATGAGGACTGCAGCCATGAAATTAAAAGATGCTTACTCCTTGGAAGAAAAGTTATGACCAACCTAGATAGCATATTCAAAAGCAGAGACATTACTTTGCCAACNTCTGCATAGAAGTTAAATAAGCAGAGTGACAATATACAGCCTTGACGTACTCCTTTTCCTATTTGGAACCAGTCTGTTGTTCCATGCCCAGTTCTAACTGTTGCTTCCTGGCCTGCATACAGGTTTCTCAAGAGGCAGGTCAGGTGGTCTGGTATTCCCATCTCTCTCATAAAAAAGGGCACATTTGAGTCAGCTGTAGTGAAGTGGATGTAGACTACACTGATGTAGTCAGTGTAGTGAGGAACCCAGAGCCTGTTATACAGAGTGAAGTAAGTCAGAAAGAGAAAAACGAATACCATATAGTAATGCATATATATGGAATCTAGAAAAATGGTACTGATGAACCTATTTTCAGGGCAAGAATAGAGACACAGACATAGAGAGCAGACTTGTGGACACAGTGGGGGAAGAAGGCGGGACAGATGGAGAGAGTAGCGTTGAAACACATACGTTACCATGTGTGAAATGGATAGCTATTGGGAAGTTGCTGTGCAAAACCGATATAGTGTTGTAAAGTAAAATAAAGTAAAAATAAAATTTAAAAAACAACTAAAAATTATATGAAGAAAAAAAGCCAAACACAAGGAGCTCAACCTGGTGCTTTGTGCTGACATAGAGGGGTGGGATGGGGTGATGGGTAAAAGGGAGGGTCCAGATGGAGGTCACACGAGTATACTTATGGCTGAGTCATGGTGACACGTGGCAGAATCCAATACAATATTTTAAATCAGGTATCCTCCCATTAAAATTAAATTGGAAAAAACAGAGTGTGGCTGGGAGAGAGCCCTTGTGGTCTGCCACCCAGAGCCCCTCAACTGCTCACTCACCACTCACCATCCTTTACACTCTCCTGGGTGCCAGAACATCTTCCTACACACTATATTCACTCAGCAAAACAGCCATGTTTTCTATTTTTGACTTAAGAATCCTAGACCTGTGATGTACTCTATTTATTAATGACACGACTCCAGGAAAGCAACTCAATTAGCATTGTGCAATAGAAGGCTAGCAAAAACTAGAAATATATTTGCACTCAGAGGTGGTTGTGATGCAGGATTAAAAAAAAAGAGTGTATACATATACTGAAAAATCTTTCTGTTTAATATCTAGGGTGTCTGCACACACCATGTGGCTTCTCTGCTAACATTTAGACATGAGTTATTGTAAGAAAAGAAAATAACCTGATTTCCAATACAAAGAACCTTCCCCAAATATTTGCAAACACAGATTCCTAAGGCTAGATCTGCACACATTTTTGAAGTGTTTGCTGTTTGCCTAGCATTCTGTTTGATTCAGCTGACGATAAGATAGGACTGTGTTTTCCAGAAGCTCACATTCAGTTGGTAGAATAAAGTATAGACACTGGAAAAGTAAAATAAAAATACAAGAGTAAATTGCCAGTTCAGTTGATTTCCCAAGGCAGTGCATGATTAATTTCCAAACACATGATATAGAAAATACATCCAACAGATCAGAGGGGAAACATAATAGCAGTGATTTATTAAGTCCCCAGGGCTTCCCTGGTGGCTCAGATAGTAGAGAATCTGCCTGCAGTACAGGAGACCTGGATTTGATCCCTGGGTCCAGAAGATCCCTTGGAGAAGGGAGTGGCTACCTACTCCAGTATTCTTGCCTGGGAAATCCCATGGACACATGAGCCTGGTGGGCTACAGTCCATGGGGTCACAGAGACTTGAATACAACTGAGATACTAACACATACAGGTGGTGCTAGTGGTAAAGAATCCACCTGCCAATGCAGGAGACTCAAGAGGTGCAATTTGATCCCTGGGTTGGGAAGATCCCCTGGAGAAGGAAATGGAAACACACTCCAGTATTCCTGCCTGGAGAATACCATGGACAGAAGGACCTGGCAGGATACGGTCCATAGGATCGCAAAGAGTTGGGTATGACTGAAGCAACTTACCAGACACACATTGGGTCCTTAAAACATGATGATTTTTTCCCCAGGATATTTTATTTAATAATGCTTAAGTGGCAGGATAGTAACTTTTGAGATCATAGTCTGTCTCTTCTGATTTCTTCCATCTTACCCTCAGTTTAAACACATCTCTATCTTGTGCTCATTGCTGCAAGAATGGTTGAGAGGAGGGAGAGAAGATGGGGCTTGGAGCTGAGTCACTTCCTCAATTTCATTTCAAGTCCTAAATTTAGAAGGGTGGAGAAGGTGTACCTTCAACATCCATGGAAAATAGAGGGTGAAAAAAACCCTGCCTTTCCCCAGTCTAGGAGATGATACCCCAGGCTAGGAGGTGGCAGGGGAGGGGTGGATGGATAGGATGACAGAGATGCAGAATGAGGGTGAACATCCTGGAAACAGTGTGTGATGTTGGGAGGGAGAACAAACCTGGCATATCTGGATAGATGGAGAGAGGGACCAAGCATGGTTTTACAAGGTACGAGAAGCACAGAGGTATTTCTGTGTCCCTAAGACAAGGACTTACACAGAGCACTGATGACCTCGTAGGACCACTAATGACTGAGGATCAAAGAGATGGACACCGTTTCAGTAGACACCTGCATGGAAAGATGACTGGAGGCCCCCTCAACACCTTAGCCCCTTATATATCCCCCTGAAGTCAGTTGGCACCCTAAATGGCAACCCACTCCAGTATTCTTGCCTGGAGAATCCCACAGACAGAGGAGCCTGGCCGTCTACAGTCCATGGGGTTGCAAGAGTCAGACACAACTGAGTGACTAAAGAAATGGGAGAATTCCAAATTTGCCAAGGTTGAATCTCCCTCATTCAGATAGAAGAGGGACTGGAAGTGACACTAAGATTGATGTGGAAAAATGACTTTTTTCTTTGTGAATTCAGATTCGTACCTGCTAAACTACAACTCCTTTTACAGATGATGTTTTCACAGCTAGGTAACTTGCCTGAGGCCCTACAGGCAGAAGTTAGTGAAACTCTGATTCAGACTCAGGTTTTGCTTGCTCTCAAGCTTTTGACCTGAGTGCCATACAATGCATATGGCTGGGGGGTGCTGTTCAAGCAGAATTTCTTGGAGGATCTCATAATTGGACTGCTTCAGAAAGATGAGGACAGGTTGGGATTGATACAAGGCTGAGGGTGAATGTCCAATTACACAGAGTTCTGTAGACAATGATTTCAGCAGCATTTTCCAACGATTTGTGTCAAGTTTACTGGGACACACAGTTCTCATGAAAAATAATAGTCTTTGGCAAAAGTGATTTAACATAGCTTGTGTTATTCTGAGCCAGAGTTTTCATTCAGCTTTCTTTCCACTGAGAGGTGGGCCCACCAACTATACACATAGCTTTAGAATCAATAATATTCACTTTCCTCTGAGTAAAAGACCTGTGTTGTGTGAATGGACAAAGTAGCTTCCCTTTGCAAAGTATGTGTGGGATGCTGCTTGTCTTTTTTTTTTTTTTTTCCTGCTGTCATTCCCACAGCTATTTAGTCTGAGAAGCACATAGAAAGGAGTGGGGGCCATGTTCCCTCCTGCTTGAGTTGGATACTGCTCTGGGCATGGCTTGTTGATGAGGATGCCCCTCAATGAACACAATTTCACGGATGGTTGGCTATCAATTTTGAGCAATGCAAATGGTGAGACCATTGGAAATCTTGCTTTCTCTCATTTCAATGATGGAGATACCCACTGAATGCAAAGACTAAGTGAAGTGTGTAATAGACTCGCATAAACTGTGGCTTTAAAACCTGCGCCCAACCCGAGGGTTTAGAACTGTCATTCTAAGGACTGGTGGTCAAGGATGCCCTGCCCTCAGGGCTGGCTGGGACACAGTCTCAGCAGGCTATCTTGATCCTTTGGTTGTGATGTCTCCATCCTTCCAGCATTTTCAGTCAACATTTACATGGTGGGTTCTAAGTTCATAAGAAACATATGACTTACGGGATGATCCCAAAAGTCAGTACTCTAGCATTAGGCACCTAGATTCACAAAACTGGAAGGGCCCTCATATATCAACCAGAATGGCTCTGCCATTCTCCAGGAGCACAGAGGCAAGACACAGTCTTCAAAGACCCAGAGAAGTAAGCAGCAGCAGTGAAGGTCTAGAATTCTTCTGACTCCAGATTCAGCCCTCCCATTAAACCAAGATGCCCAGTGGGCCAGTCGTTATCTTTGGCCTCAGCTTGACTTTGTCTGATCTGGGAAAAAATGCCCAGGGAGTCTCGGCAAATGGTTTGACTGCAGATTCCAGAATCTTCTGGCCTTCCTTGCTTGGCTATTAAATGTCATCTGGTTGTACACGTCTCTAGAAGCAGAGTAGGGTGTAGCAGTGTAATTAAGGCTGTGGGTGACACAGTTCTCGATGCAAATCCAGGCTCTAGGTGACCCTTCCCAAGGTTGTTATATTCTCTGAGCCTTGGTTTCCTCATAAACAGAATGGAGATGACAATTACCTCCACAACATAGGGTTGTTAGAGAGAAGACAAGCCAGAGCTGAGCACGGTGCAGGAACTCAAAACTAGCAGTCAGTTTTGGTGCCAGCAAGAACCAAGGAGCTCTGAGATGAGATGATGTCATGGGAGTCTTCTCCTCAGGGGTCTCATTCTCTTTTCTTCCTCCTTGCCCTAGTGTGTCTCTCAGAGAAGTTAAAATGATACTTAGAATTAAAATGGTCTTCTTGCTCTAAGACCCTTGTTAAAATTTTCTAATTAATGTAACTTTCAGAATGAGATTCAAAGTTAAAATTGTAACTCAGTTATCCTGTATTTCCACACATAAATCACCAAATTTTAAAGTTGATTTCATCTGTGTTGTCTTTAGACCAATATACCCTTATGCCAAATGAAATCTAGGGCTTAGAATCATCTTTACTTGATTTTTAAATACAGATAGTGCTAAGAGACACTGTGTTAGTCACCCCTGTGTGTCAGACGTGAGCCATGCACCTTTGTCAAAACAAACTCAAAACTGGGCTACAATTCAATAACCGATAACTATTGACCTTCTCCAGGACATAAAATAGGAGGGAAGGGGAGTCTTTGAGAGCAGATAGTCCTTGCCTTCTGCAAATCCATGCCTTAGTGGGGGTTAGAGACCTTCATTAATAACTCCAATGAGATGGTTCCCAAACAGTGCTCCAGGAACACTAATCTACAAAAGGTGAGTTCCATAGTGAAATAAGACTGAGAAACATAGGTTAGGTAATGTCAAACGGATTGGTTTCTTGGTGAGTTTCTGAGAGCTTTGAATAAACAAAGGTGCATTGTGACTCTTCAGTGTGGGGCTGTGGGGATGGCTTATATGGTTTCCCAAACTAGATCTTGGCTTCCTTGTGGAAACTCGGGGACCCAAGCTTCATGAAGCCCTTGGGAAATGCCACTTGAATGCAAGGCAGACTATGCCAGCACGTGCCTCTCTCCCAGCAGAGACCTCTAGGGATGGAAAATAATTTCAACACAGACTTTATTAAGAGAATTTGTATTAAATTAGACCAAGTTTATTAAGTGATGACATGCGCTCCAAGTCTGCACTAATTTTAGTGTCTGGCAAAAATATGACCTGAAAATGTACACCAGATCTCAGGACCACATGTGGCTCCAATTCCCCTCTGTCTGAGGAACAGATGCTATTGATTATTGCAACTTTCAGCATCATTTCTGCCTTTTTATTCCTTTTTTTGGCCATTCGTATTCTTTGCCTCAGCCCTTCCCAAAAACCACAAGTAAGTGGGGGTTCTGTGTCTGTTCCTTAACAGAGTCTAATTTTTAGAACTATCCCCTTCTCTATCTATCTCCTGCTGCTTTGTTTGTTAAGTAGCGGGTAGGACTCAGCCAGACCAGGAGCTAGGGTAGAAGGCCCTCCTCATCCAACACCAGGGGGTGCCATCGTTAGGAAGAGGCAAAGCTGGGCACTCTAGGAAGGCCAAGGTCCAGATCACTGGAGGAGAGTCCCCAGCAGAGGCAGAGGTCGCTGGGGACAGAGCCACAAGCAGGGAAGACAGTGATGAGCTCTGTCAAGGGCAGATAAGGCTCAGGCAGGGGGCAGGGTGGTACCTTCTTAAGTGTTTTTTTACACTTTTTTTTTACATAATTTACAGCTATGCTTCTTCAAACATGTTTAGCCATTTCATTCAAACAACTCTAGCTCTGATATCATATAAAATAAGTAAGTCAGAGCTTCTCTGGTTGTCGTGATGGGGGAGAGGTGCTCTGGAGTGTCACCTCCTGGGTCATCTCTGTGGCTGGCACCTCAGTACCTTTCCTAACTCACTCCCATGACAACTGAGTTATAGGCCCTGGGTGGCTGGACCCAGGGTAGAGGTCCAGGCACAAAGGAGACTATATAATTTTTATCATATATGAGTAGAACTTGAATTTTTGTAGTTAGAAATGGATGAATAGTGACTCTAAGGAAAAGGACAAATTAATTAGTCTTTTAAACAATCTTCCCACGTGGCATGACCCAGAGAGAGACAAGGGACCTGGTATTTGTCTAAAGGCAGCGGTTTCTCAGTCAGCACAGACTGATCTTGGCCAGGAGAGAGGCTCTGACTCCATCCTGAAAACGCTGACGCAGAGCACAGAGGTGACGGCTAGGTGGCACGCAGCAGCCACAGAGACAGAAGGACTCTCTTGAGATGCAAGGTCCATCCTGACTTCAAAAGCCCTTCTCTAGAACTAAGATATGCTTCCCGCTTGAGGCCATCCTGGCAATATTTCCTAAATGTAAATGAAATCTCTCTCTCTTTTTTAATTACTGGAAAAATACCCGTGAAAATGAAGTTCCACTGATTACTCTGGCTTTCCGATTCAACCACCGGACACAGTAGACTAACTGGGGCGGCAGAGTCCTGCCCAGCCTCTGAGCTGGAGCCTCTGAGTTCCAGCTCTGAGTTCCTGGGAGCACCCAGCAAGCAGCTGCTAGCACATTATTTTCTATCCCCATTGTTAACCCCCTGAATGGAAATTTCACAAATGGGAACTGGTTCCCTTGCCAACCTCAAAAATACCTGAAAAACTCCCCACAATTACAGTCCCAAAGGGGCCTGTTCACACAGCGGGCCTATAATGTGTATATAAGTGGACTTTGGAAGCCTTAGAATCATGCTGAGGCAAGGGCTGTATTATACAGACCATCAATTTCACAGCACTGTGTCCTATTGAAAGACCTTTTGATGTCTCCTCCCAAGACAAAGGGGACTTCCTTCGTAGCTGAGTCAGTAAAGAAGCTGCCTGCAAAGCAGGAGACCCGGGTTTGATTCCTGAGTCCGGAAGATCCCTTGGAGAAGGAAATGGCAAGCCACTCCAGTATTCCTGCCTGGAGAATCCTATGGACAGAGGAGCCTGGCAGGCTACAGTCCATGGTGTCCCAATAGTAGGACACGACTTAGTGACACCACCACTCAAGACAAAAATATGGCTCCAGGGAGCATGTAAATATTCATGAGAATCCGAGCTCCTAACAAGGCAAGATGCACCCTATGGTCTGATCTCAGCTCTGTCTCATCCTCCTCCCCACTGATTCTGATCCACTCACATTCCAGTGATAGGGCACCCTGGGCATGCCGATGCCAGGCTGCTCGGCCACGGCGTATGATGTTGCTACCTTTATCATCCTAGGGAACTCATACTCATCCCCAAAAGCTCAATTTTTAAAGACTTTAAGGGATTTTTCCCCCATGCTGAAAATTCACCAAAGATTATTTTTTCCTTTCAGAAAAGATACCTAAATCTCCGCGCTCAGAAGCCTGGATGATGAGTTCTCTCCTGCAACATCAGCCCCATCTTCCCGTGCTTGTCTTCTGCCTGACTCTTTCCCAGGCTCAGTGACCTTCTTTCTGACCTAGAGATGGACCTGGCTGGCCAGGGCCTGTCTGTGAGGGTTAGTCCTGGGGAAGGAGAGAAGGTCAGTATGTTCAGGGAGCCGTGGGGAAGCTCGACTCACAGAAGCCAAAGTGTACCAAGATCTTGTGGAAAATCTGCCATATAGGGTTTAGGTGCAAGGAGCAGAGAAGGAGGTAGAGGAGGCGACCAGGAGATGTTTTCAAATTTACACATTCATTCAACTGAAACATGCCAAGCACACTCCAAGTGAATGCCACCGAGTCCTTATAATAACCTTGCAATACAGGTATTACTCTAGATAAGGAAATAGGTGAGAAAGTATTAATAGGAGCTTCCCTGGTGGCTCAGAGGTTTAAGCATCTGCCCGCAATGTGGGAGACCTGGGTTCGATCCCCGGGTTGAGAAGATCCCCTGGAGAAGGAAATGGCAACCCACTCCAGTATTCTTGCCTGGAGAATCCCATGGACGGAGGAGCCTGGAGGGCTACAGTCCACGGGGTTGCAAAGAGTCGGACACGACTGAGCGACTTCAGGTCAAGGAAGTTACAGATTCTGCAGGTTTCTGTTGCAGGCTGGGGTGATGGGGATCAGATGTGGTCCCTGAAAGGCCACTAGGGAAGTCATAAGGTTCATGGTGATGACATGATTAGGGCCCTTTCTTTCTTTTTTACATTAATTAATTTATTTTAATTGGGGAATAATTTCTTTGCAATATTGTGGTGGTTTCTGCCATACATTGACATGAATCAGCCATGGGTGCACATGTGTCCCCCTATTCTGAATCCCCCTCCCTCCTCCCTCCCCTACCCCATCCCTCTGGGGTCCCAGAGCACCAGCTTTGAGTGCCCTGCTTCATGCATCAAACTTGTACTGGTCATTTATTTTACATATGGTAATATACACGTTTCATTGCTATTCTTGTCATCCCACCCTCGCCTTCTCCCACATAATCCAAAAGTCTGTTCTTTACATCTGTGTCTCTTCTGCTGTCTTGCATATAGGATCGCCATTACTATCTTTCTAAATTCCACATATATGCGTTAAAAGGCTGTATTGGTGTTTCTCTTTCTGACTTCATTGTGTATAATAGGCTCTGGTTTCATCCACCTCATTAGAACTGACTCAAATGCATTCTCAGTGCTCTTTCTTATGGGCAGCATCCAATCTATGTTCCAAAATATCTACAGGCTGGCTGTGGCATCTAGCTGGGGCATGCAGCCACATGAGAGGGCTGTTGTTCTAACACTAATGATTCCTGGGCAATCTCTGAATAGTATGGCCTTGCTATACTAACTAGTTTCATGGGCTCATGCCAGATGACACAGTCTTCCTCTCCTGATATCCTGGGGAATTCTGCAATACTGAGGGAGCTCTTATCACATTCTATGAAATGTCTGAGAAGATTTTTACTGTCATGTGATGTACATCAGACTTCAAGAAGGTGACTTTTGCTCAAAAATACACTCTTACTCAGCCATAAAAAAAGAATGAAATAATGCCATATGTAGCAACGTGGATGGACNAGCAGTGAAATGATGCATGCGAAGCATTTAGCATACTGCCTGGCACAAAGAAAGTAGAAAGGGTAAATGCAGCCCTCCCCCCATGGGCCCTATTCCATCTCTTCCTGGATGCAATAATTATTAGGGTCTTTTTGCTTAAATAATGCCAGTAATTCAGTAGTAACCTATTCTTGATTTTATGCAGGCTAGAAAGAAGGCTGCCATCAGTGGGGAGGGAGGTGGGAGGGGGGTTCAGGATTGGGAACACGTGTACACCCGTGGCAGATTCATCTTGATGTATGGCAAAACCAATACAGTATTGTAAAGTAAAATAAAGTAAAAAGAAAAAAAAAAGAAAAATATCTGAAACTTGAGAGTAAATTTGAGGAAAATGTTGCCATGTCTTTTCAATGCTAAAAAGGCATATTTTCAAACAAATCTGCCCAAGGATTATTTAACCATCTTGGGCAGCAAACATTTTCTGTGTGGGCCCAGATAGTAAATATTCCTGGCTTTGTGTGTCTCTGTTGTAACTATTCAACTCTACCACTGCAGCTGAAAAGCAACTATAGACTATATGTAAATGAATGGGTGTGGCTAGGTTCCAATAAAACTTTATATCCAGAAATGATAACGGGCCAGACTGGCTCATGATTTGCTGACTCCTTGCTTTAGAAGAACATGACTATGTTTAGCTTCATCATTTACTATTTGACTCAAGCCTCAGTACTGTGACGTTCCATGAGAACTTGTAGATTTTTGACTGTTAGGGATGATAACCCCAACAATTAACAGTTTTTTTTGCTCTGTAGGACATAACCAGTTTTGTCTCTAACCTCGTAATCTTATTTTAATGTATTTCTAAAACACTCAGAAATAGCCATTTCCTTATTATCTTCCTGGTTCCCTCATAAATGAATTAAATGAATTTTTGACATGCGTTCACTCTACATTTGTGTGCATAGTGTTTTTTAACTTTTATATATTACACTTCAACAAACTCATTAATTAAAGTACCACTTTGCAGCTCCATTTTAGAATAACAGCCATCATTGAGTGAAGTGCAAGATAGCACATTCAATACCTTAAATGCATTTGTCCTTATATTATGTCTATAGAGTAGGCAGTATTATCCCCATTTTGCAGCTAAGAAAAAGCACATAGAAGTTCAACAGTAGCTATTAATTGATATAACTTAGAGTAACCCAGGTTTTTCCTCACTCCACAGCCTAACAGTAAAGCTTAACTGCCTGCCTTGGAAAATAAACATCATTGACTTAAGTACAATCCTGTTTAACATGAACTTTTAGTCTTGATTTCCAGATCATAATCCAACTTCCAGGACCTAATCCAATTTCCTGATATTTACACTCAGATGTGTAACCCCTCAAGACTAAATTTATACAGTACTTTGTTTTCTTTTTTATCTTGACAGGTTGAAAGATATTTATAACTTCCCCCTTGGCTTTATACATATACTGTTTGTCATGTTTATCACTTTCAGGTGACTTGAAAGATGGTAAAAATAAGACAGGCAAGAAGGATCAATCCGATGTTGGAAATGATTCAAAGAAAACAGATGGTAAGAGCATCATTCCCATTATATTTTTTTCATAAAATGTGTAATTTAATGCAAGCTTGTTAGAATTACACATAAAGTTGAAATTGTGGTTGTTAATATGGTCTTATACCCCCAAAAAACATTCACTACATTTAAAGAGTACTATTATCCCTTTTTCAATAATTTATAAATTATTATTGTCTCTCTTCCCTTCCACCATACTTTCTCCATTACAAATGCATTCTATACACTTTCTTTTCCCACTTGCCATTTTTCATTTTAAACTTTTTGAAAAGTTGATTCTGGGATTGTTGAATGGAATGGAATGGAATATAAGTCTTAATGAATTATTCAATATAAATGGGAAATGTGCCATGTTTTCAGTTTTTTTTTAACCTTTAATGAGTTCCTGCTTTTGTGAAAAACAAAAACAGAAATCTGTTCAGTGTTATCAGTATGTCAGGAGAACCACATACTGGAATGTGGGTAGCTGTAGAATAATAGTTTGGTCAGCAAGAGTATGTTTTAAAGGCAAGTTTTGAATGAGAATCCCAAACCAACTAGAATGAACCTACATTGTAATGGGCTTCATGAGCACTGCTTTTGCTATGAATAAATAGCATTCTAATCTTTCTAAAATCTGAAAGTTCAACTTATATTACCGAATTACCCCTTTGGACTATTCAACTGAAAAAACTATTCTCACACTTTATATAATCCTCCTGTTTCAGTTATAACATGGACTCATTCCTAGTTATACATATACGTGATATTAAACTAAAAATGAACATTTTAGGGAGTAGTTTTTGTTAGGCGCTAGTGGTAAAGAATCTACTTGCCAATGCAGATTAGAGGTAAGAGACGCAGGTTCAGTCCCTGGGTTGGGAAGATCCCCTGGAGGAGGGCATGGCAACCCACTCCAGTGTTCTTGCCTGGAGAATCCCATCGACAGAGGAGCCTGGTGGATTGCAGCCCATGGGGTCACACAGAGTCAGACATGACTGAAGTGACTTAGCACACACAGCACACAGACTCTTTGGACCATACTTCCCTGCAGACATTGTATTGGATGCTAAACTGTTCTTTGAATAGTTTAGTTATTCAAAGAAGAACAAATGCGGGGTAATCAGGTTGAGGAGTAAGAATTTTTNCTTCTCCAGGGGATCTTCCCAACCCAGGGATCGAACCTGGGTATCCTGCATTGGAGGCAGACGCTTTAACCTCTGAGCCACCAGGGAAGATTTCTTAACTTCATTTCAAGATTGTTCATTGTTCATTGTGTATACTAGCAATGAACAATCATGAAATGAAGTTAAGAAAACAATTCATTTTACAATTTCATCATTAACAAGTTACTTGTGAGAAATTTAACCAAAATGTATAAGAATTTTATGCTGAAACCTACAAAACAACATTGAAAAAAAATAAACATCTAAATAAATGGAAAGATATCCCATGTTCACTGACTGGAAGAGCAACTATTGTTAAATGCTCCTAAACTGACCTATAGGTGCATTGCAATCTATCAGAAATTCAGATGACCTTTTTGTAAAAATTGATGAGGTGATTCAAAAATCCATGTGAAAATTCATGAAACTCCCAATAACTAAGCAAACTTAGAAAATAATAATGTTGGAGAATTAGCATTTTATTTAAAAACTTACTACCAAGCTATAATAATTATGATTGAGCTTTGCTGGTGGCTCAGATGGTAAAGAATTCTCCTGCAATGTGGGAGACCTGGGTTCCACCCCTGGGTTGGGAAGATCCCATGGGGAAGGGAATGGCTACCCGCTCCAATATTCTGGCCTAGAGAATCCCCATGGACAGAGGAGCCTGGCAGGCTATAGTCCACGTGGTTATAAAGAGTGGAACATGACCGAGCAACTTTCACACGCAATAATGATGACTCTATTCTACTGGAGTGAAGAAAAATATAGTTCAATTAAGTAAAATTGAGAACTTAAAGTCATACATCTATAGTCAACCAATTTTCAACAAAATTGCTAAGACAATTCAAGAAGAACCAAATGGTGCTAGCAAACCAGAATTCATATTCAAAAGATGCAATATGAGTGCCTGCTTTATACCATATACGAAATTTAACTCAAAGTGGATGAAAGCCATAAATGTAAGGGCTAAAATTATAAGAATCTAGGAAGAAAAGACTCGATGGAAATCTTTATAACTTTTGATTAAACAATAATTTCTCTGACATGACCGAAAAAAATTCAAAGAAAAAATAAAGGACACTTTCAAGAAACTGAAAAGACAATACACAAAATTCCAAATAATCTTGCAAAGTATATTATCTAAAAGAGTCTAGTACCTAGGGCTATTTAAAGAATTCTTATGACCCAACAATTAAAAGATAACCTAATTAGGCTTCCTTGGTCATCTAGTGGTTGAGAATCTGCTTTGCAATACAGGGAACACTGTTTCTATCCCTGGTCCAGGAAGATCCCACATACTATGGGGCAACTGATCCCATGCACCTACAACTACTGAACCAGTGTTTTAGAGGCCACAAGTTGCAGCTACTGAAGACTGTGTGCCCTATAGCCCATGTTCCACAAGAGAAGTCACATCGATGAGAAGCCTAGGCATTGCAACTCTAGTCCGAACTTACCACAACTAAAGAAAGTCCGTNAACTACTGAACCAGTGTTTTAGAGGCCACAAGTTGCAGCTACTGAAGACTGTGTGCCCTATAGCCCATGTTCCACAAGAGAAGTCACATCGATGAGAAGCCTAGGCATTGCAACTCTAGTCCGAACTTACCACAACTAAAGAAAGTCTGTGTGCAGCAACAAAGACTCAGTATAGCCAAAAATAAAATAAATTTTTAAAAAGATAATTAAAAATATATAATGTATTTTTTCATTTATCTAAGTAAGTCATATGGATGAACAAAAAAAGGATGAAAAGATGTTGAGCATCATTAGTCATTAGAGAAATGAAAGCCAAAACCATAAAAAGGTATAACTCTATACTGAGGAGAATGGCTATAATAAAAAAATGGGAAAGTAATAAATTTTGGCTGGGATGTAGAGTGAATTCTTATTGAAATGTAAAATGGAGCAGCAACTTGGAAAACTATCTGGTCTTTCCACAAAAATTTAAATAGAGTTCTATGTGATTCAACAATTCTGCTCTTAATTCTGTGCCTAAGTGATTTAAATCATGACTCCATGCAAAAGTCTTCTGCAAAAATGTTCACTGCAGCATTAATCATAATACCCAAAAGTGGAGATAACACAAATGACCATCAAATGATCATTAGGTTAATGAAATTTGGCCTGTTCTTATAGTCAGTACATGCTACAACATGGATGAACTCTTAAAGTATTATTCTAAATGAAAGTAGACCAAAATTCCATGTGCGTATGGCTCAGTGGTAAAGAATACACCTGCAGTACAGGAGACATGGATTCTTTCCCTGGCTTGGGAAAATCCACCGGAGAAGGAAACGGCAATACACTCCAGTATTTTTGCCCGGGAAATCCCATGGAGAGAGGCATCTGGTGGGCTATAGTCCATAGGGTCATCAAAGGGTCAGACAGTACTTAGCAACTAAACAATAACAAAAAAAGAATGGATCCTTCACTGCACAGGGACCAAATAATATGCTATCTAAGAATATGAAATGAATGATAAGGCTTGCTTTGAAGTTTTCCCCTCTTAGCTCTCAAAATATCTCTCCCTGTTTATATGGTCATACATATACTTCTACAATAGAGATTTCACATGCACTAACCCTAATTAGATTTCCTATTCTAACTGCATTATAAAAATATTTATTTCCTACCAACCATTTACAAGGTATTTTGCTCTGCAGTTACCTTTAAAGACCTTATAGACTTGAGAGAATCCAGAAAAACTTAAATATATAATGATACATGATATATACATATGTTATCTTCACATGAGTGATATGTGATGTATATAATGATATATTTATATATGAATAAGTAAATTGAAATGTGTCAAATGAAAACATTTTCAAAAATATGCATATTAGCATAAGTAAGGATTGGAGAGAAGTTGTTAGTTGAGATACATAGTCAGGTAAAGTCAGTGAGGATGGAAACAGAGGAAAATTCCAGTCTAGGAAGTAAGCAGGGAGTGCTTCCCTAATAGCTCAGATGGTAAAGCATTCGTCTGGAATACAGGAGACCTGCGTTCAATTCCAGGGTCAGGAAGATCCTCTAGAGAAGGAAATGGCAGCTCACTCCAGTATTCTTGCGTGGAGAATTCCATGGACAGATAAGCCTGGTTGGCTACAGTCCATGGGGTTGCAAAGAGTCAGATATTACTGAGCAACTAATACACACACACGTAGATATAAAGTCAGGAAATAAGTCTGTTGTGTTAGAAAAACAGTGGGACTGGATGAGTCAGAGATCTAATACCAACCCTCCCATACTCTTCAATTCAATGCCCCCTGAAAAAATTATGAGACCAGTGCTTCTTTGGTAAAGACTTCGGTAGAGACTTGAGATCTTTGCAACAGGCCAGTAAGGTGTAAAGTAACACTACTCTCTGTGGATAATGAGCCCTCCAAGAAACCCCATGCAATACCTGGGACACCTCCAAGTATGTACTAGGCAACACATTCTACAATATTGAATAATGCTGAAATTCATTTAAAATATAACTCAGTAGATCTATAATTAAACTTCTAAATAAGTATATAAGTAAGTATTTTTGAGCTTTATTTTTTAAGTGACTGCATTCCTGTATTATCAATTTAATACAAATACCATAAGGAGCAAAAGCATAGATTTTATGCATTTTGAAAGGTCTTCTAAGTCATGGATAAATGGTGAATTTTAAATAATAGCAACTATGAGCACAGTTAATATTTACAAAGTTAAACATTAAACGATATTGTCCTGATGGTGTTTCAAATTGATCCTTTAGCAAAAACATGGGAATGTTTAGAACTCAGACAAAAAATAGGCAATATGATGTTGTTATCCACATATTTTCTCTATTGAAATCTTCAGTTTTATTTTTTATGTGAATGGCATTAATAGGCAGTTTTAAAACATTTTAGACAGCTACAATTGGTCTTTAAACTCTTGTCATCAAAGTGTCACTAATACTCAAATTTGCATATAAATTCCTATTCTTCATCATATACCATGTGAATGAACACATAACTGCTTACTTTTTCAGTCAGTTAAAAAGCATTACAGGCAAACTGAAAGTGTTACATTGATAGTAAGATATGGAAACAGCAGCTGGCGATGATGATCACTGTGACAGCAAATTTAGGGAGGCATTTAAAGATGTGTTTTTGAGGTTGACTGTTTCCTATAGCTGAGACACCACCAGCCTGGTAAGACCCATACTTTCCAGTAAGCAGATTTTCTAAATTACCTCTTTATCTACTGCCTTTCCCATTAGCACAGCCACCTCGTGGTCATTCACACAGATGTAATGACCACCTCTGCAGCATTTACACCCTAGGTTTGGCTGGCTGGTTGCCTCTTGCTCTGTGGCAAGATTATTGATTGCAGATGCTTATTAAGCAAGAATGAAGCAATAAGCTGTGAGAGCTGTTGATAATTCAAGAGGCAAAGCTAGTAATTATATAGGGATCAGGAAGATTATTACAAACGAGGCCTTGGTAAATATGACTGATTGCTATTGCAGGGCTGTGATGACTGTTTGAATTTAAATGTATTATTATTGATTTTTTTATTGCATTTCAAATTGACAGGTTTTTAATGCAAATAGCCCATTCTACCCATCTGCGAGGTCCTGCTACTGTAACTTGATGATTAATGGACATTTGCAGTGGTTATGGTTTCTACTGCTCAATCCAAAGCGAAGTCCCTATCTATTTCCTTTAACTGTACCTTCCTGTCATTGCTTTCTGAATGTAATACATGTTGTGCATCGGAATTTCATGATCTATTGACACTGTTGCACTGCTTCTAAAGATGCAAATTAAAATCATTAATTAATATGAGAGTCTTTTCTGGATTGAACTCATATACCATTGTCTTCTTGTCTTTCTGTTTTATAAATTAAATCTGTCAAGAAGACAAAATTTTCAAAAGGCAAAATATGATAAACTCTTAAGGAAAACTGGATAATGACAATAGTCTGAAATTTGAACTCAGCAAAGCGAACATACACAGTATTTAGTTATTTTAAGTGTTTAGTATTGTGGTTCCTTGAGGCATTGTAAACCGAGGAGGTAGAGAGATGTTAATTTCCTATAATCAGTTCAATTCAGTTCAGTCAGTCGCTCAGTTGTGTCCGACTCTTTGCCACCCCATGAATCACAGCATGCCAGGCCTCCCTGTCCATCACGAACTCCTGGAGTTCACCCAGACTCAAGTCCATCGAGTCAGTGATGCCATACAGCCATCTCAGTCTCGGTCACCCCCTTCTTCTCCTGCCCCCAATCCCTCCCAGCATCAGAGTCTTTTCCAGTGAGTCAAATCTTCGCATGAAGTGGCCAAAGTACTGGAGTTTCAGCTTTAGCATCATTCCTTCCAAAGAATTTCCAGGGTTGATCTCCTTCAGAAAGGACTGGTTGGATCTCCTTGCAGTCCAAGGGACTCTCAAGAATCTTCTCTNAATTTTAAATACTCCTCCTCATACATCTGTTGAAAAGAATCTTCTTAAGCTTTTATCTCTAAGCCATTGTGATGTGCTCTCTTTACCCATATGCATGAAATCAGTTCTTTCCTTGAAGATCATTCAAATAGTTCACTCCAGGTGTCTTGTCACATAATACCTGGGGAAAACACATGTCCAATTTTTTTTTTTTGCCATATTGTTTATGCAAATGAAAGCCACTTGCTTAATACATACCCTCCTTGATTGATTGTGGTGACTAAGATGTGAATTACAGGGAGATGAAATAGAATTCCTAATGATGGCCTCTTAGCCAGATTGTGTTATAGGTAAGGTTTGTTCAAGTACCAGACACCATTATACCAAGTCAAGGTAACACAAGCCAGAATATGTACAGTAGAGGAGAATAGTATCAGTTATAAACCCAGCACCTATACACCTCCAGCCTGTATCCAGTGACTGACCCATCTGAATTCCTACAGCATAAAAAGCCTAGAATAAATCAATTCCCAGATCTTTAATGTGGAATCTTGAATTTTGTTGCATTTTTGTATTGTACTATAAATAACTGTTATGATGTATTCATGTGACCATTATAGTTTAAATTTTATTACCTTCATTAGGCCCTGTGTCCTTTTTAATTGAATTATCACCAGATGCTTTAAATAATTAAAACTTCTTTTTGGTGGGGAGAAATAATGAAATAGATATTTTGTCCTATTGTACAAAAAAGTATAAAGCTTGATTATTTAATGAACAGGATTCTTGATCCCACAGGGCAGTGAACAGGAGGCAGTAAATAAAGAAGGGACATTTTCTGATGTTTCTACTTTTTCCTTCCATAACTTTAACCTTCAATGATTCCAGTAGGGTCTGGTGTGTCCCTATACTTGTAAGTTTGGACATGAACGACTGTGTATTTTAATTTCGTTGATGGTCTAACATGACATCAGTAATTACCATTGCTTTGGTATCATCAGGAATTAGACCACTCTGCTTTAGTTACTTGTGCTATCTTATCTTAGCCCAATGTCTCATCAGGAGTAAAGTTATTTCTTGGTGGCATGAAGTAGAAAAGAGTTTGTTCAGCTTCATGTACCCCTTCTTTGGTCATTAAAACTCTCTACTTTAGAAAAAATTTTATGTAACAAGCACAGTATAATGGGATCAAATAAGAAACAATATAGAAAATTAAGGGCTTCTCTGGTGGCTCAGATGGTAAAGAATCTGCCTGCAATGTGTGAGACCTGGGTTCGATCCCTGGGTTAGGAAGATCCTCTGAAGGAGGGCATGGCAACTCACTGTAGTATTCTTGCCTGGAGAATCCCCATGAACAGAGGAGCCTGGTGGGCTACAGTCCATGAGGTCACAAAGAGTCAGACACGACTGAGCAACTAAGCACACATAGAAAATTAAAACACTTTGCATCTCTACTAGGGTGTTTTCAGTTCTTATTGGAAGATCTAACAGCATAGTGGTTAAGCTCCTGGGTTCCTGAGCCAGGTGTTTTGGTTTAAATCTTGCCTCTACCACTTACCAGTTTTCTTAACTTTGGACAGTTAATAATATTT
>SJYV01019908.1:158010-171896 GCA_006410875.1 Neotragus pygmaeus
TCCATCACCTCCACTAGCTTTGTTCATAGTGATGCTTACTAAGGTCCACTTGACTTCACATTCCAGGATGTCTGGCTCTAGATGAGTGATCATTCCATTGCGATTATCCGGGTCATGAAGATCTTTTTTGTACAGTTCTTCCATGTATTCTTGCCACCTCTTCTTAAATATCTTCTACTTCCGTTAGGTCCATACTATTTCTGCCCTTTATCGAGCCCATCTTTCTGTGAAATATTCCCTTGGTATCTCGAATTTTCTTGAAGAGATCTCTAGTCTTTCCCATTCTGTTGTCTTCCTCTATTTCTTTGCATTAATCACTGAGAAAGGCTTTCTTATTTCTCCTTGCTATTCTTTGGAACTCTGCATTCAGATGCTTATATCTTTCCTTTTCTCCTTTGCTTTTCACTTCTCTTCTTTTCACAGATATTTGTAAGGCCTCCTCAGACAGCCATTTTACTTTTTTGCATTTCTTTTTCGTAGGGGTGGTCTTGATCCCTGTCTCCTGTACAATGTCACAAACCTCCATCCATAGTTCATCAGGCACTCTGTCTATCAGATCTAGTCCCTTAAATCTATTTCTCACTTGGCTAAATGTTGCTTTAGTCTCACCTAACAAATCTTGAGATGGTGATGAACAGGGAGGCCTGGCATGCTGCGATTCATGGGGTCGCAAAGAGTTGGACACGACTGAGCGACTGAACTGAACAAATCTTAAAAAAATTATATATATGTATTTTAAATTTATTTTTAATTGAAGGATAATTGCTTTACAATATTGTGTTGGTTTTTCTGCCATACATCTCTTAAAATCAAGATATAAGAGGATGAAAGTGTTTCCAAATAGTTGCATCCCAGAATGAGGGTTTTGTGTGTGTGTATAAAAACATATAGTATCCAACAGGCTAAGAGTCACAATGTCTAACATCCAATCAAAAATTACTGAAATGCAAAGAAGCAAGAAAATACTATCCATAATAAGAAAATAACAACCAATTGAAACCAATACAGAACTGAAAAAGATACTAGAATTAGTAGACGAGAACTTTTAAAATAATTCTTACAACTGTTGTTCATATGTTTGAAAGATGAGTGTAGACATGAAAGATATAAAAAAGATTAAACCAAATGTCTAGAGGTGAGAACTACAAGGTCTGNAAGAAGAAAATAACAACCAATTGAAACCAATACAGAACTGAAAAAGATACTAGAATTAGTAGACGAGAACTTTTAAAATAGTTCTTACAACTGTTGTTCATATGTTTGAAAGATGAGTGTAGACATGAAAGATATAAAAAAGATTAAACCAAATGTCTAGAGGTGAGAACTACAAGGTCTGATATGAAAAATATACTGGATGGTATTAATTAAATAACATTGGATGAGATTAATAAATATACCATGTGTGATTAGACATTGTAGAAGAGTAGTGAGAACTAGCAATAGAAATTGTCTGAAATGAAACACAGAAAGCAAGCATAGCAATTGTAAAGAACCTCAGTGTGTTGTAAGGCACCTTCAAGCAGCCTAATGTATGTGTAATTGATGTCTTAAAGTTAAGAAGAGAGAAAGGAGGAAAGAATATTTGATGAAGTCATGGCTAAAATTTTGCTGAATGATGAAAAGTGTAAGTCCATTGGCTTAAGAATCACAATAAAACACAAGCACAAGGAATATGAAGAAAATTATACTAAAAGCTTATCATAATCAAATTACTCCAAACCAGTAATGAATAGAAAAATTTTAAAACAGCTGGAGAAAAAAAGATATATAGAGATGAACAAAGATAAGGATAACAGTAGGAATCTCATCAGAAACAATGCAAATGAGAAGATATTAGAGCAANTTTTTTTTTTTCCTACAGGCAGTACAAGGCACCAATCTTTGAGGACCGGAGGAAGATGGTAGTCATAGAAACAATCAATCTTGGAACACGCTTCTCAATGTCAAAGCAGCTTTTCCTCTTCCTTGTACCATTTAATCCTCCCTTGTTGTTGTTTAGTTGCGAAGTCACGCCCGGCTCTTTGTGACCCCATGGGCTGTAGCCTGCCAGGCTCCTCTGCCAGGCAATTTCCCAGGCAAGAATACTGGAGTGAAATGCCATTTCCTTCTCCAGGGGATCTTCTCAATCCAAAGATCGAACCTGCCTCTTCGGCATGCTCACTGCCAAATCAGGGTCTTGAGCAGATACTTATCTTTTATTCTTTCAAAAGTAATTATTTAATTTTTTACTTTCAATTTTTTTTTGGTTTCCCTGTATTTTCACTGCTGCATGTGGGCTTTCTCTAGTTGCAGTGAACGGAGGCCACTCTAGGTGCGGTGTGCAGGCTTCTCTTGCTGTGAAGCATGGGCTCTAGCGCATGCAGGCTCAGTAGCTGAGGTGCACGGGCCCAACTGCCCCCTGGCATGTGAGATACTCCCAGACCAGGGATCGAATCTATGTCCCCTGCCTTTGCAGGTGGATTCTCGACCTCTGGACCACCAAGGAAGTCCCAGACATTTTCTCTTGAGTGATGGATTCACATATCAGATTGCCCAAGTGGTCCGCTAGATGTCCTACAGGCACTTCAAACTCACCATGCCCCAAACTGAGCCCTATAGCCCTGTGCCTCAGCCTCGCCTGCTCCTTGTCCTGTGTCCCCGGCCTCAGCGAATGCTCCCTCATCCAGTCTGTCATCCAAGCCAGTCCACTGGGCACTGCTTCTGACTTCCTCCCTCTGTCCCTCCCTCCAGCTAAGTTACTGCCAAAAGCTGAAGATGCTTCTCTTGTTTGCTCTCACCACTTCACCTTCGTTTCTCCTTAGAATTCACAGTATGTACTAGTGAGGGGAAAGGTTGAGAAAGTGTGTTTGACATTACGGTAAGATGGAAGGCATTTCAGCAGGGAGAGAGGACCAAATGTAGCAGGAGAAGCGTGAGAAAGCTTTGGTATGAGTGTGGGTGGGACAGAGTGAGGGGCTGCCCAGGGGCTGAAGGCAGCCTCAGAGTGCAGTGAGCAGGGCAACCAAGGATGGGGCAGGGAGTTCTGGGAGGGTGAGCGTAGGGGTCACAGGGTGGGTATCACACTGGCTTTAGGAATTTCTGGGGAACCATGTTCTGGACTTCATGAAAGTACTTAAAGCTTCCTAATCCTTAATTCCTTCCCCTGTAGAGTAAGGATAATAATAATATGTACATCATGGGGTTGTTGTGTGAATTGAGCTAAAACAAAGCACTCACATTACTTAGAGCATATTTTCAACCTGAACAGATATGGAAACTCCTTTCCTTTTCCAAACACATTGAGATGCTGCATGAACTATAACAACAATAGCAACAATATAAAACAAAAATAAGAGAGAAAGGCTCAGCCTATAAGCTGTGGTTTCAAAGCCCACAGGAATCAGGAATGACTCAGGTCTTCTGTGCAAAGAAAACTCGAGTTGGCATGTCTGCATAAAGTCTGGGACTGTCTGAAGTCTGGGTCTTGGTTCAACTGCCAACATCTACCTAGGGATGTGAGGGGAAGCCAGCCAATCACTCTGGTAAGCATCTCTTCTGAGATGTTACCCCTCCAAGCCATTCCTGAGCATGCACATTAGCTTCAAGTGTAAACAGCCCACTTGACATGGAAATCCAGAACTTGGACTCTACTTTAAAAATACATCTTTGAAGTCTTTAGGCCTTTAGGAAAGACATATTCAAAACCTCTGGAGAGACATGTGCTCCCAACCCAGGGCATGAGCAGGACAATTCCTGCTGGAGATGAACTGAGAGTAAAAACTGATAAAACATAGAGGGAACAATCATTTGCATGCATGAGAAAAAGCAGACAAAACGGATGATGAAACATTCCAGGAACCAGAGAAAATGGAGCAACTGGAAAGGAGATAGGGAAAGGCAGGTTTGAAAAAGAACCAGAGAGAAATTTCAGAAATAAAAGTCATAGTTGTTGAAATAAATCAAGAACGCCGACAACAGAGTTAGTTAGAAAGATTACAGCAAAATGAAACATTTGATAAAGCAATCAAGAGAGATGGATTCTGTGCACGATAGAAAGATACTTTACAACCAATGTTATCAGGTATGTGTGGCTGGAGGTGAGGCTGGTGGAAAGCAGTGGGGCTGGGATCCTGAGAAGCTTGTACACCATGCTAAGGAGTGTGTTACTTTATTTAAGTAAGTGCCTTGTGTTCTAGAAAGCCACTCTTCACTGCAGTAGCCTTCTCATGTGTTAAATTCAGATGAGACTGAATACATAAGCTTCATAAGCTCCTGCCCCACAGGACATATTTGAAGGGTAGGTCAAAATTGAGCTTTGGTTGCTGAAATGGAATGCTAATGAACCAAGAGGACTGAAAGCAACTGCATTCTCACTGAGGACTTGCAAGGCCACCTGGCCCCAGGCCACTGTTTTGGAAGATTAGAAAGATGAGGTTTTGGTTAGTGCTAAGATGNTTGGTTGCTGAAATGGAATGCTAATGAACCAAGAGGACTGAAAGCAACTGCATTCTCACTGAGGACTTGCAAGGCCACCTGGCCCCAGGCCACTGTTTTGGAAGATTAGAAAGATGAGGTTTTGGTTAGTGCTAAGATGGCATCACTGATTCGATGGACATGAGTCTGAGTGAACTCCGGGAGCTGGTGATGGACAGGGAGGCCTGGCATGGGAGGCCTGGCATGCTGCGATTCATGGGGTCGCAAGGAGACGGGCACGCCTGAGCGACTGAACTGAACTGAACCGAAGATCCACCCTAAGCCAAGGCAAAGATGCCACTCTTATTTGCAAATCGATTTAAGATCTCCACAGGAGGTCGCCTACACTTCCGAATTGGCAGGGAAAAGTTCAGTGGTTTCTCAGCAGCCGGTGTTTATGACAGCTCAGAAAGCACCTGCTGGGTCTTCTGTCAAAAAGCAATTGCTGACTCAGGGCAGTGCAGCCCAGGGGAGCAGGAAGCATAAAAGGCGGCCTGTGTCAAAGCGACTGCTCCCATTTGCAATTTGCTTGATGAACATTTGAAATCCTCAAAACCACCCCAAAAGGCCGTCCTCATAATTTGTGCTCAGAGAGTATAAATCAAGAATTGCTAGCATCCAGGATTTAAATTTATCCCCGGGGAGAGAGGAACACCTTTATTATGCAGCAATGATAAGACTGGTGTCCTGGCACCATGATATGATTTTTGCCTGTGTGATCAGCTTACTGGGTCAGCTGGTGTCACCCCAGCAAGACACCCTGGGGAGATCCTTTAACTTCCAGGTCTTACTGATGGGCCTCATTTCCATGCAATGAAAAGGTGCACTTCAATTAGTCCCTCAACCAGGACAAAGCTTCTCTTGCCCAGCCTGGGGCTGATTGGCAAATTCTGCAAAGCCCCACAGAGGTAGAGTTGGCTGAGCTGATGTGAGAGTCAGAGGTTAGAGCAGAAATCTTACTCTCAGTAAAGTGGGAGTGAATCAACCCTGAATATTCATCGGAAGGACTGACGCTGAAGCTGCAGCTCCAATACTTTGGCCACCTGATGCGAAGAGCTGACCCACTGGAAAAGTTTCTGATGCTGGAAAAGATTGAAGGCAGGAGGGCAAGGGGACAACAGAGGATGAAATGGTTGGATGGCATCACCGACTCAATAGACATGAGTTTGAGCAAACTCCAGGAGATAGTGAAGGACAGGGAACCCTGGCATGCTGCCTTCCATGAGGTTGCAAAGAGGCAGACATAACTTGGTGACTGAACAACCACCACCACCACCACCTCCACCACAACAAACGTCTGTTGTCTAAACTGGCAATCTGGTGTTTTGTTATAGCAGCCTGAG
This sequence comes from Neotragus pygmaeus, assembly GCA_006410875.1. NCBI lineage: Eukaryota > Metazoa > Chordata > Mammalia > Artiodactyla > Bovidae > Neotragus > Neotragus pygmaeus. The sequence continues at coordinate 163,806 of SJYV01019908.1, forward strand.
CTGAGACGTTTAGGAATCTGAAGCTCTAGACATGCAAATTCTCAAGCCCTACCCCAGACCACTGAGGAGGAGTGGGCCTGGCAGTCTGTGGCCAGGCCCTCCAGGTGGTTCGGAGAGGATAAGTCTGAGAACCACTGCTGCAGAGAACCTGCTGTGCTCCTGTGGGGAATAAAACAGTCAGTTTGCCAAATTTCCTCAAGTCCTTTATTTTATTTTCCTGTGTGTGCTGTGTGCTCAGGTGTGTCCACCTCTTTGCGACCCCATGGACAGTAGCCCCCCAGGCTCCTCTGTCCATGAGATTTCCCAGGCAAAAATACTGGAGTGGGTTGCCATTTCCTACTTCAGGGGATCTTCCTGATCCAGGGATCGAACGCATAACTCTTGTATCTCTGGCACTGGCAGGCAGGTTCTTTACCACTGCATCACCTGGGAAGCCCTTGGGGCGCCTATGAATATTGCCTGGAACAAAAAATCTCAGAAGACACATCCCATGAGATTCATTCAGTTCATTCAACACAGACTGATCGCGTGCCCACTATGTCTCAGGCACTTCCCTGGAACTGGGAATGTGACAGCAAACAAAACAGGAAGGTTTCCGCCAGCACCTTCCCGCTGTCCAGCAGATGCTCCTGTCTCTGTATACCCTCCCCTCCCGCCATCCCTCCTGCCCCACCTGGAAGCTTTCCTGCCTCTGATCACACATTTAAGCACTCCCTCACACTCCCCAAACAGAAAGCCTCTGAAGCCCAGCTTTCCCCCTCCTCCCTGGTTTTTGTTTCCAGGACATGCCACGGAATTCATCTGCAGGTATTCTCATCCTGAATTTCCCCAGCAGCTAACATCTGTCAGGACCTTGGGGCTCAGATTGGAGCCTTGGAGGCATGGTCTGCCTGTTGCATTTGTAAGTGACTGTGTACAGAGCAAGTTTAATATTTTAACAGGCCAGGAAGCACATGTCTTCAGCTTGACAATTAGGAAAGAGACTATTCCTCCTCTCGGGTTCTTTCCCTGATCACAATTGACTGCACAAAGACAGATGGCTTGGTTCCAGAAAGGGACTGTCTTGAAAGTGAATGAACCCCATCACTTTAGGATGGGGTTGAGGCAGTTAGGGTTCTACCACATGAGTAAGACTCCCTCCCATAAGAGATTGTGAGTTTCTCAAGGTACGGTCTAAGGGAAACAATGGCCACTTACAATTACTGAATGAATGAAAGATTACAGTATAAGCCAGCAACAGTGGAATTGGTTCCTCTAGAAAAAGGTGATGAGAGTCCAGATTAGGAAGCTGGAGCATGATCATGATTATGGGGATGAGGCCATATCTGTGTCAAACACTTGGAATCCTGGTGACCTCACTAGGCTGGCAGCCCAAGAGGAAGGGTTGCAAAAGTTCAGCAGACATGGAGAGTTCTGGAAGGTTGGAGACTCATGGGGTCAAGGAAGGAGGGTGAAGCTCATCAGATATGAGTGAGTCCTAGTAACAGTAAGACCCCAGTCTGGAAAGGACCCAGGACCATCTTAGCAGCCTCCCGCCCCCCACATCCCACCCTGAGGCATGGTTGCCTCCTTGCAGTCTCACTGACAGGCAATGGGCTTGTAGTGGGTGGGGGGAACTGCCTTTCTCATCTGGAACCTGGGGCAAGTTTCTTTAAGTGCCAGTTTCTTCATCTGTACAGTGGATAGAACATCCATGTCGCAGGAAGATCTGATTATGTATCCAGTGGGTATTACTGATAGCAATGGTGGGTCAGAAATTATTCTAGGTGTTGCATACATAAAGTGAGCAAAAGTAGACACAGTTTCTTCCCTAAGGGGATAGACAGAAAAGGAAATGTTCACATAAATAAATGTAACTTTATATCTGAAAGAAATACTAGAAGGGGATGTGTATGCATGTCTGCTAAATCCCTTAAGTCATGTCCGACTCTTTGTGACCCTATGGACTATAGCCCACCAGGCTCCTCTGTCTATGGGGATTCTCCAGGCAAGAATACTGGATGGGATCGCCATGCCCTCCTCCAGGGGATCTTCCCAACCCAGGGATCAAACCCAGGTCTCTTATGTCTTCTACACTGGCAGGCAGGTTCCTTACCACTAGCACCACCTGGAAAGCCCACGAAGGGGATGTACCAGGTGCAAAACGAGTCCATAACTGGGAGGTTTGTCTGGTTGTGGAGGCTGAAAGTGACGGTGAAAGGAAGGAGGCAGGTGAGGGGGTCAGTAAGAATGCTGGAGGCAGAGGAACAGCGCAGGTGGTGGCCCTGAGGCTGGAACACAAGGATGAGGGCACAGCTTGAAACAGGGTGGGCAGAGGCTGGCAGAGTAGGCGCCATGGAAGAGCCAGTCCCGGCCTTTCTCCCAGCCCCACCAGTGCCGGCACACACGGGGTCTCCTCCAAACTCCCTGCGCCCCAATTAGCTTGCCTGTCTCCTCAGACCGGGCTCCTTGCTGCTCCAAACCTGTGGGGGTGCCCATCCCCCACCAGGGGCTCACTCCTCAGCCCAACCCTGGAGAGGGGCTGTATAGGAAGTTCAATGCCGAGGCTCTGGAGTCTGGCCCCCACACTCAAATCCTGATTTGACTATTTTCTGGCTGTCATGGCACAATGTGACAGGTGACAGGCAAGTCACATTTCCTCTCTGTGCCTCAGTTTCTTCATCTATAAAATGGAAATAATAACATTAGTAACCACCTCATGAGTACCTCATATATATGACGTGACATTAGTTCAGTTCAGTTCAGTCACTCAGTCGTGTCCAACTCTTTGAGACCCCATGCATGCCAGGCTTCCCTGTCCATCACCAACTCTTGGAGCTTGCTCAAACTCATGTCCATTGAGTCAGTGATGCCATCCAATCATCTTCATTCTCTGTCGTCCCCTTCTCCTCCCACCTTTAATCTTTCCCAGCATCAGAGTCTTTTCAATTGAGTCAGTTCTTTGCATCAGGTGGCCAAAGTATTGGAGTTTCAGCTTCAGCATCAGTCCTTCCAATGAATATTCAGGACTGATTTCCTTTAGGATGGACTGGTTGGATCTCCTCGCAGTCCAAGGGACTCTCAAGAGTCTTTTCGAACATCACAGTTCAAAAGCATCAATTCTTCAGCACTCAGCTTTCTTTATAGTCTAACTCTCACATCCATACATGATTACTGGAAAAATCATAGCTTTGACTAGATGGACCTTCGTTAGCAAAGTAATGTCTCTGCTTTTTAATATGCTGTCTAGGTTGGTCATAACTTTTCTTCCAAGGAGCAGCATCTTTTAAACTCAACATTCAGAAAACTGAGATCATGGCATTCGATCCTATCACTTCATGGCAAATAGATGGGGAAACAATGGAAACAGTGACAGACTTAATTTTTTTGCGCTCTAAAATCACTGCAGCCATGAAATTAAATGATCTGACATAGTGAGTGCTTAAAAAAGAGGGGGCTATTCTTGGTGCTTACTTGGTCTTCATTACCTTCAACTACTTCCTCTGCCTTCCCTGCAGGTGGCCCAGGACATGCCCAGCTTCTCACTCCTCAGGCTATCCAGACTACTCTGTCTCAGTCCACACCATCTCTGCCCACCTCCACCCTCTCAAGTCCCTCTCAAAACTTAAACAGTACAATATCGTAGTTAGCCTCCATTTACAACAAACACATTAAAAAAACTTAGCACATATGTAATCCCATATTTTCTAGTAGCTCCATTAAAAATATAAAAAGAAAAAAAAGTGAGTCAACTTCAATACTGTGCTCTATTTAATCTGATATATCTATTTATCATTTTAACATGTAATCAATAGTAAAACTTAGTCAGACATTTTCCATTGTGATTTTCTTATGAAGCCTTTGTGTCCGTCTCATTAACAGCACATCTCAGTTCAGACCAGCTGCATTTCAAGGGCTCAACAGTCACACGTGGCTGGTGGCTGTCCTACTGGTGAAGCCAGTCTTTGACTCCAAGGTCCATGAGGGCAAGATCCATGTCTGTCTCCAGGTATGTGGTAGGTTCTTGGTAACTGCAGATTGCATGGGTGCAAGTATGGATGGATGGATGAATAGGTGCCATATTCTGCAAAGCCCCGTCTGCTCTCCCCTGAGGCCTCTTCCTCTGTTACTGGGCACACAGTCTTTCAGCCATGATGGGGACCAAGTCCTGGGCACCAAGTGCCCTTTGCCTGGAGGACAAAGGACCTGAAGATCGGGTGAGCACCATAAGGAGGGATGTGCAAAGAAGGAGGGCGGGGTAGAGATTTATGTTGTGTCAAGGAGGATAGACCCCATCCTTGGGAGCCCTCAGCCTCCTGCCTTCAGCAAGAGAGGGAGGAATAGATGTTTTGGAGGAGCTGCAGAAGAGTAGGTGGGAGGGTCCCCCGGAGCCTCTGACCAGCCTTTGGGCCAGAGAATATCAGGGACTCGGTCAAGGTGAAGGGACTTGTAGGTGGCAGGGCGGGAGCCCAGAACTCCTGCTTCCTGTCCTCAGGTGCCTTTGAATGTTATCATTCGGCAAAGATAAAAACGAATCATAGGCTCTTTGAGGGGGACCCCAAGCTGCTCAGATGCAGCTAACTATTCAGTAATGTATGCATTTGGAGAAAATTAATTTTTCATCCTGCCACTCAGAATATTAAGGCTGGCTATCCATAAACACACAGTTTGACTCCTCCTTGCAAGTTAAAAAAAGAGGGGGCATCTCAGCAGATATCTTTAGCGAAACATAATTATAATTTAGTTGACATTTATTAATATCTTGGTATAGATTAATAAAACTCCCCTGAATAATTCAAATAATAAATTCTGCCCCCTTGGAAAATTGAGCTGATCTTGAATAGAATTGTTTAAGTGTTTCCATCTCCAAAGACATAGCACATGCCAAGTCAGCCAGTGCCTTCTGTATCTCAAATCTCACTGGGATTTCCTTAGGTATTGGCTCTGCAAACCAGGTGCCACGTGGCTAACCTGTCTCATCTTTGGTCACATGCCCACCTGGTATGTATCTTTCAGCTCTCCAGTAGAGTAGCTGAGACAAGCATGCCTTCCAAACAGAGCGGCTGAACTTCTAGCACAGACACTCCACCACATGGGCTTCCTACTCTGATTTTGCCCTGGTGGCCTCTGGAGTGCTTGATTATAATTACAGAATGTCAGTGCGCCTTGGCTGTAAACTTCACATGGCTGCTCCAGAAAAGATCCATCCTGGCCACACGTGGATCACCTGCTCCTCCCCGCTCCCCTATCCGCAGAGTGATTTCTGGAGAGAGAGGAGCCGATATGCATTTTTACAGGGGCATCCAGGGAAGGCCTGTGAACAAGTTGCCTCTGCTAGGAATTCCACAGCAAAGAAATTGGGTGCTCTGTCTGAACTACAAGTCAGCCAATTAAGGTTGGGAGACTGTGTAGAAATCTTTAGGGAACAGCTGCAGTTCTAAATCTATCAGCACATCCAAGATCTTAAGATCAGTCTGTTAGGGAGATTCACCACTTGGAATTTTCACTCTTGGGTTTTAGTCTCACACAAAGCTTTGGGAACAGTTTTTAAGATACAGCAATATCTCTTCTCCCTCCCCACTTCCTCTTCCTTCTTCACTGGAACACCCAAAGAAACACAGGAACCTGTCAGCACCAACCTTCTCTTGTTTTGGAGACAAGCTGGTGTGCTCTGACCAGCTCCATGCCCAGAATAGTCACTCAGCATGGACTCTGGGGTGTCGATGAAGCACTGATCAGTTGCAAAGCACCTGCTGGTTTCAACCTTGGGTCTGATTGTAGATGTCAGGAAATACAAATGGGCCACTCCATTAAGAGAAATACGTGTGGTTCATTCACCCTGGCCTCTATCCAAGCTACACTGTATGGGGACCAGGCTGTACACAGTCTTCAAACAAGACTGGGGAGGCCTAAGTGTGCAATTCTGTATTAGCCTTTGTGTTACTTTGTGTGGGCTGCTAGGGACCCGAGGTAGTACGGTGGTAAAGAATCCACCTGCAGTGCAAGAGACACAGGTTTGATCAAAGGGTCAGGAAGATCCCCTGGAGGAGGAAATGGCAACCTGCCCCAGTATTCTTGCCTGAGAAATTCCATGGACAGAGAATCCTGGTGGGCTACAATCATGGGGTCACAAAAGAGTACGACATGATCTAGAGACTAAACAACAACAAGGGGTGTTACACAAAAAGACCACCCACTGGTCTCCTAAGAACTATTGGTCTTACAGTTCTGCAGGCTAGAAGTCTGAGATCAAGATGTCAGCAGGGTTGGTCCTTTGGAGGATTCTGAGGGAAGGTCTGCTCCATGCCTAGGGTCAGGTAGCCACAGGCCTCTCCTGGGCTCACAGATGCATTCTACCAATCCTTCATCTTCACATGGTCATCTTCTAAGACACCAGTCATATGGGTTAGGGGGTTGCAGTCCACCCTACTCCAGTATGACTTCATCTTGCTAATTCCATTTGTAGCAACCTTTGCAAATAAGGTCACATTCTGGGGTATTGGAGGTTAGGACTTTAACAACTGTTTTGGAGGAATCCAGTTCAAGCCGTAACAGCCTTGTTCTGGCCATGTTCTCAAAATACAGGGCTGGGACTTATTAATAGAAAATTCTCCAAGGCGGTGTCCAGCATTCTCTCCTACCGTGTACCTGATAGAAGTAGCAAAGTGGCCACGTAGGTCACCCTTGTTTTGGGGATGAGGAAAGACTATTTGAATCCTGTGAACAGTAAACTGGGATATGTTATAGGTGTTCTGGAAATGCACATAAAAGAATCAATAATTAAATAATTGAATTGCATCGAAAGGCCTGTACACTATATTCATTCATTTATCCAACAAATACACATGCAGCCTGCCATGGGTTAGGCACCCTGCCTTGTGTGGAAGAGGCTGAGGTCCTGCTTGGGGAGCCTGCAGCCTTGGCTCTGCCAGGACAGGCCTCTGAGGTTCTCTCTCTGGTGATCTGGCAGAAGTAGGGGAGATACTCAGACTTAAGACTACTTCATAGAGCATTTATTATTATGCCTGAATATGAGCAAGATAATACTATTATATATATGTGTGTGTGTGTGTATATATATATATAAGTAAAATACTGGTCTCTGCCTCTGGTTCCTGACCTAAAAATCTTTGTAAATAGGGGTGTTAGGAGAATCTCTTGTCCGAACATTTAGTCTTTGATCCCAGTTCCTGACACAGAGCTAAGACCTTTGTGATTTCCTCAATGATAAAAGCATCTGACACCAAGCACCTCACCCTCTTGGGACTTCCTGTGTGGTAGAAATGCTATTTGTTCAAACAAGGCTTCTCTTGGTGGATGAGTGCCAGTCACCAGAAAGGCCAAGCCATGACTGGAAGCTTGGAACTTTTAGTCCTACCCACTATTCTAGGGACTACCTTCCAGGTGGCTCAGATGGTAAAGCATCTGTCTACAATGCGGGAGCCCGGGGTTCAATCTCTGGGTTGGGAAGATCCTCTGGAGAAGGAAATGGCAATCCATTCCAGTACTATTGCTTGGAAAATCCCATGGACAGAGGAGCCTGGTAGGCTATAGTCCATGGGGTCTCAAAGAGTCAGACATGACTGAGCAACTTCACTTCACTTCACTATCCTAGGGAGAAGGGAAAGGGGTTGCAGAAAGAGTTACTCTTTTATCATGCCTACATGATAAAGCCTCCATAAAAATTCCAATAGTATGGGGTTCAGGGAACTTCTGGGTTGGCAGATACACCTATGTACTAGAAGGGTCAGTTCAGTTCAGTTCAGTCACTCAGTCGTGTCTGACTCTTTGTGACCCCATGAATCGCAGCACACCAGGCTTCCCTGTCTATCACCAACTCCCGGAGTTTACCCAAACTCATGTCCATTGAGTCGGTGATGCCATCCAGCCATCTCATCCTCTGTCGTCCCCTTCTCCTCCTGCCCCCAATCCCTCCCAGCATCAGAGCCTTTTCCAATGAGTCAACTCTTTGTATGAGGTGGCCAAAGTACTGGAGTTTCAGCTTTAGCATCATTCCTTCCAAAGAAATCCCAGGGCTGATCTCCTTCAGAATGGACTTGTTGGATCTCCTTGAAGTCCAAGGGACTCTCAAGAGCCTTCTCCAACACCACA
>SJYV01019908.1:181593-259135 GCA_006410875.1 Neotragus pygmaeus
AGGGGCGGCTAGGGGGCAATCGGGCCCCAAAGCCGAGCCGAGCGGGAGAGGAGGGCCAGCGCGGGAGGCTCTGCCTCGGACGCTGGGGAGGAAGGGTGGGCAGAGGGGCAGGAGCCTCTCGCCACCCTGCACCGCGGGTCCCCTCCTGGGCCGCGCTTGTAGAGAAGACCCTTGACTAGCGCCCGCATACTATCGAGGGTATGGAGATGAAGGGTCCTCTCCGGGAGCCCTGCGCGCTGACCCTAGTCCAGAGGAACGGGCAGTATGAGTAAGTAACCACCTGATACCCACAAAGGAGGGGAGCCGCCACTACCTCCCAACCCCAAACCGCGACAAGCCACGCACCCTCCTCCCACTGAGGCCACGTGGGCAACAGGTTCGGCCCGGGTGTGAAGTGCCAGTGCTCTAACCATCTGGCTTTCTCCCCAAGTTTGCTCTGGCCTGTGGCTCAGGAAAGGGCTCAATGGGCAGGCAAGCAGGAAGCCTGGGTTCTTAGTTCCTGCCCCTGCAACTGACATGGGTTGTGTAATCCTGGGCTGGTCAATAAAGCTTTCTGGGCCTTAGTGTCCTCATCAGTTTAATAAAAGCATGAACTGCCTTACCTTATAGCCTTTGGAGTTATAACTGGGAGAATAATAAATATGAAAGTGGCTTGCAAAGAAGTAAAAGTGCTGTAGAAACGCTTCATTGTTAACTTCTTAATCTCATTCAACTGGTTCCTCCAGTCTCCCCACCCTTTATTCCATTTGCTTGAAGGCATATTCATTAATTCAGTCATGATTTTGTGTAGGCCAGTAACTGCTTCACTTACTGACTTGATTGTTAGAAAAAGTAATGACGTGTAGAAATGTAAACGACTTTTGGCCTTTCATCAGGGTGTGTTACCTTCCACTCTGCCTTGGACATAAGAGCTCAGTAAAGACTGTTGACTGATTGATCAAAAGATTTTGATAAGCCATCACTATAGCTGCTGATCTCACTTCCTTGCCACTAATGTTTCATCTAAAGTATCTCTGATGACTATCCTATATAGGTAGGTCCCTATCCCTTTATGCCCCAGCCACCGCCCCTGGTTGTTGGCTGGTTTCTTGACATCAGTTAAGAATTGTCAATCACTTAAATCCTGCCTTCCCCCAACAATGAATTCTGCTTAAAAACAATTTTTCTCAGCCCCTGTGTTTAGATTGTCCAGATTCAATCTTTGTCTATGCTGTCTAGTTTACAGAGAAGAAATTTCCATTAGCTTAGCCTGCCCTATTCTGAAACTCTTGGTGCCATTCAAACGGATGTCAGCTGGTTCTATGGAAGTAGCTCTTCCCTAGATTCTGCTTGGTCAGTTCTGTTGATGTGATAAGTTAATTTTATTTTTCCCAGATTTCATCAAACTGGAAGACCAGTTTAATGAAAATAAATTCAACAGAAAAGTGAATTGAAAAGCGGAACACCAATACCACTTCCAAAGGCAAGAATAGATAGAATGGGAAGATGTGAACCTTGAGCAAACCATTAAACTTTTTGTGCCTTGGTTTCCTCTTCTTTAAATTATGAGGATTAAATAAAAATAGCTACAGTGTTGAGATGACCACATCCCAGGATCTGGTGCCTTGGTTCTGTAGGTTTTTAACTGTTCGGCTGATAAGGGAACAAGCGGCTGGCCTTGAGAGAAACACCTCTTTCTATCTGGTCTCATGTACTGGAAGCACTTTTAAACTTGCAGTGGTAGCTCTCCTGATGATTTTTATCTTCCCCCCCTAGAGAAATCAGATTCTGTGTTACAGTTCTGTATAAGTTATGAGTATAACACAAGTCACACTCAATGGCTTGATGTATGTCAGGTACTCTTCCAAGCACTTGCGTGAATTAGTTCATTTAACTCTCATGTGAGGATTGCTGTGAAATTGTAATATTATCATCATCATCCCCTTTTTCTTGGTGTAGAAATGGAGGTTTAGAGAGGTTAAGTCATTTGTTCACAGTCAGGAAGTAGCATAGTTGAGATTTAAAGCCATATAACATCTCAGAATTACATCATATCTGAGAAGTTTCTTTTGAAATCATTTATTGGAGACATTACATTATTGGAAACACCTAATACTGTCACCTCATGCGAAGAGTTGACTCATTGGAAAAGACTCTGATGCTGGGAGGGATTAGGGGCAGGAGGAGAAGGAGACGACAGAGGATGAGATGGCAGGATGGCATCACTGACTCAATGGGCGTGAGTCTGAGTGAACTCTGGGAGTTGGTGATGGACAGGGAGGCCTGGCGTGCTGCAATTCATGGGGTCGCAAAGAGTCGGACACGACTGAGCGACTGAACTGAACTGAATACTGTCAAACCATCTATATAATCCTTGTCTCTTGGGTGCCTTCTTTAGTTTTGTAATTCCTGCTGTTAACCATAGGAGAAATTTACTTGAGAGACTAAAATTACAATTGAAAATGACTTTATTGCACACAAGGAATCAAACACTGATATTCTTTTTTTTCAAGGTAAATAGATTATGATGCAACCTGTTGTTTCATCTTTAACCTTCCTTAAACAAATCAGAGTATTTCCTAGGGAAATATTTGTGGACTTGACTTGAATTCCCAGCTTATGTTTTTTGTTATTTTGGGGGGGGGGTGTCACATTTCTTTTTTAAATTGATATTTATAACATTATGTTAGTTTCAGGTGTACGATATAATGACTTGATATTTGTATATACTATAAAATGATCACTACCATAAGTCTTATTAACATTCATCACCACACATAGTTAACAATTTTTTTCTTTTTTTCTGTCTTTGTGCCACGTGATATGTGGGATCTTGTTTCCGGGGCTAGGGATTGAACCTGTANTGCAACAAAGTGATTCACATATATTTTCACATATATATTCTTTTTCAGATTCTTTTCTACTCTAGGTTATTACAAGATACTGAGGGGCTTTTATTCATTGGAAAATACCCTGATGCTGGTAAAGATTGAGGGCAGGAGGAGAAGGGGGCGACAGAGGATGACATGGTTGGATGGCATCATCGACTCAATGGACATGAGTTTCAACAAACTCTGGGACATAGTGAAGGACAGGGACGCCTGGCATGCTGCAGTCCATGGGGTCCCAAAGAGTTGGGCACAACTTAGTGACTGAACAACAACAACAAAATACTGAATATAGTTCCTTATGCTATATAGTAGAATCTTGTTGGTTATCTATTTTATATATAGTAGTATGTATATGTTAATCCCAACCAATTTATCCCTCCCTTGCTTTCTCCTTTGCTAACCGTAAGTTTGATTTCTACGTCTGTGAGTCTATTTCTGTTTCATAAATAAGCCCACTTGTATCATCAAATATGCTTCTCCTCTGGGGTCATCCATTTATATGTATGTGCTGCTTGGTCTGCTCATTTCCAAGATATTTTCTGTCTCCTTAAACATTGATCAGCAAGACTGGTTTGGGGACCAGCCTCTGATATTTATGAGAAATGCCTTCCTCTCATGCTAAGTGGATGAAGGAGGAGATATTTATGTTTAGAATCCTCAAGGGTCATAAGCTGACTCTGAATTCCTGTGCCCTGACTTGGGGACCCCTAATCTGGACCTAGGGCTTCCTAGGTGGCACTAGTGGTGAAGAACCTGGCTGCCAATGCAGGGGGCCTCACAGACATGGGTTTGATCCTTGGGCTGGGAAGATCCCCTGGAGGAGGGCATGCCAACCTGCTCTAGCATATTCTTTTTCAATTAATTAATTAATTTTAATTGGAGGCTAATTACTTTACAATATTGTGGTGGTTTCTGCCATACATCGACATGAATCAGCCACGGTTTTACATGTGTCCCCCATTCTGAACCCCCTTCCTCTGAGTTGTCCCAGAAAACTGGCTTTGAGTGTCCTGCTTCATGCATCACCTTGCACTGGCTATCTGTTTTACATATGGCAATAAGTATGTTTCAATGCTGTTCTCTCAAATCATCACAGCCTTCCTTGCTTTCTCCCAGAGTCCAAAAGTCTATTCTTTACATCTGTGTCTCTTTTGCTGTCTTGCATATAGGGTCATTGTTACTGTCTTTCTAAATTCTGTATATATGCATTAATATCTGTATTGGTGTTTCTCTTTCTGACTTAATTCACTCTGTATAATAGGCTCCAGTTTCATCCATCTCATTGGAACTGACTCAAATGCATTCTTTTTCCTAGCTGAGTAATATTCCATTGCATTTATGTACCACAAGTTACTTATCCATTTGTCTGCCAATGAACATAGGTTGCTTCCATGTCCTGGCTATTGTAAACAGTGCTGGAATAAACATTGGGGTACATGTTTCTCTTTCAATTCTGGTTTCCTCTGTGTGTATGCCCAGCAGTGGGCTGGATCATGTGGCAGTTCTATTTCCAGTTTTTTAAGGAATCTCCACACTGTTCTCCAAAATGGCTGTACTAGTTTGCACTCCCACCAACAGTGTAAGAGGGTTCCCTTTTCTCCACACCCTCTCCAGGATTGATTGTTTGTAGACTTTTGGATAGCAGCCACTCTGACCGTCATGAGATGGTACCTCATTGTGGTTTTGATTTGCATTTCTCTGATAATGAGTGATGGTGAGCATCTTTTCGTGTGTTTGTTAGCCATCTGTATGTCTTCTTTGGAGAAATGTCTGTTTAGCTCTTTGGCCCACTTTTTGATTGGGTCATTTATTTTTCTGGTATTGAGCTATATGAGCTGCTTGTATATTTTGTAGTATTCTTGCCTGGAGAATCCTGTGGACAGAGGAGCCTGGCAGGCTATGGTCCATAGGGTCACAAAGAGTCAGACGTGACTGAAGCGATTGAGCATGCACACAGCACAACCTGGACCTTCCTAGCTCTCTATGAAATGCCTGATATCCACACCCTGCCCTCCCTTTGGAAAGAACATGTGTCTTTTTTTTTTTTTTTTACAGGGGTCTTAAATATCTGTACCCCATGCAAAGCAAAGGGTGAACCTCAGACACCCAGGCAGGCCAGTGAAAGGCAATCCACAAGAAATATTTAGAGACGGAGGACTTGTACCACCCACTCCACCAAGGGCACTTCTGCCAGTAACCCAGCTGTCTGGCACAAAGAGCAGCCCCTCCATCTCTAAATGCTGCCCTAGCACCCAGGCCTTAGGGCAGCTCAGCGTTCAGCTAGGTCTTTGTAGGGCTGCAGTTCTCAGGGCCTCAGCCCAGAAAAAGACAGAAAAGAATCCCAAGTGAATGGTGTCCTCCTACGCGTTTGTCTGACCATTTAATTACAAGGTCCAGTCAAACTAATTACACTTTCGGCACACTGAAGACATTAGGTAATTAAAGGCTGCCTCACTGCTGAGTTCTAAAAGGTAGACAGTTTTTAGTGCAGGCAGCAGGTGGGGCTGTAAGTTACTCAGTGCAAAGGAAACCCAGAGACCAAGGCAACCAGAGAAAGAGAAGCATCCGAGACGACAGACTCTCAAAAACTCAATATTGCATTGACATTTTCAGAGTCAGGGAGGTAGTATATAAATTTTTTCCTAGCAAAATCCATCATCATAGAAATCTGGTTTTGCCATCAGGTTATACGGCTGGGCCACAGATGGTAGGAGCTGAGTTCTGTGAAATTCAATGACATAAACCTGTTCCAGGGCAGGGTTGAGCATATAGTAAATATGCAGCAAATGGTTCTTATTAGTACATAATTATGGTTACTTATTTGAGTTAGTACAAAAACATTCATCTAGTGCTCAGTGTTGGGGACTCCAAGGAATATTGTTCTTGCAGGTTCTTGGGGTTTCCAATAACAGATGTAAGCAAGGTTTAGAGGAAACACTTCAGGAAACCAAGCGTTACACCTGGCATGAGAGTTCAAGGCTACCAAGTTGTGTAGAGAGGTGATGACAATGGCTAGGGGTTGCATCAATTGAGCCTCAAGCACCAACTTTAGCCACCTTCAAGGATGAAAGAGAAGGGCTGCCTTGAGGATATGACTGTCACTGGAGAGACTGGATTAGGACACAGCAAAGATTTTGGGATTTATTTATACCTCAGCCCATCCAAAAGCAGATTGCATGTAGCTTATGAGGATAAAATCAATACAGGTTAAGAAAGCAGGTTAGAAAATAGGAAGAAGCCATGGAAGGGAAGATGTGGGAAGAACAGTTGGTTAGACCCACCTTGGGTCTTGGTACCATCTCTCTGTGGGTGGTGGGGAGGGGCATAGCCACACATTGGTTCCAGCTATATGGCAACTATCTCTGCATGGTTCACCCAGCTGCTGACCAGTGGTGAGCTTCTCAAGGGCACAACGCACAGCTCTGCCCCTACTATAGGCTCCCCAGCCATCTCTGAGCCATGAGACACAGCAGGACTCATGCTACCCAGACATACAGAGGGGTTAACGCTCCTGGAGCAAACAGGAGGCACATGCCTGTGGACGAATTCTTCCTTTCTCTCCTCACCCTTAGTTTATTATAAACCCTCACTGTAGTTTATTATTCAAAGTTAATAACTGTTTTTGGAAGAGCCAACACCTGAACTTGATAGTAGGCAGTGTCCAAGCCTGTTACATACTCTCTTCTTCATTGTTTTAATATTTTTTAATTAAAGTATAGTTGATTTATAATGTTGTGTTAATTTTTGCTGTACAGCAAAGTGATCTAGTGTATACATATACATTCTTTTAAATTAAACATTTAATTAAACACTCTTTTTAACTCTTTTTCATTATGGTTTATCACAGGATATTGAATATAGTTCTCTGTGCTATATAGTGTGTGCATGCATGCTAAGTTGCTTCATTCATGTCTGATTCTTTGTGACCCCATGGACTGTAGTCCACCAGGCCCCTCTGCCCATGGGATTCTCCAGGCAAGAATACTGGAGTGGGTTGCCATACCCTCCTCCAGGGTACCCTCCCAACCTAGGAATAGGACCCATGTCTCTTACGTTTTCTGCATTGGCAAGCAGTTTCTTTACAACTAGTGCCCCCTGGGAAGCCCATGCTATATACAAGGACCTTGTTTTTATCCATCCTATATATAGAAGCTGGATTTTTTACATATTGATATATAAAAGTTATATATAAATGTAGGTGACTCAAGGTCTCTTGCTTTGTAAGCAGATTCTTTACCATCTGAGCCACCAGGGAAACCATATATAAAAGCTTATATCTGCTAACTCTGACCTCCCAGACCATGCCTCCCACAACCCTCTCCGCCTTGGCAATCACTAGTCTGTTTTCTGTGAGTCTGTTTCTGTTTCATTGATAGATTCATTTGTGTCATATTTTATATTCCATATATAAGTGATATCATATGGTATTTGTCTTTCTTTTCTGTCTTACTTAAGTTAGTATGATAACCTGTAGTTGCATCCATGTTGTTGCAAATAGCATTATTTTGTTCTTTTTATGGCTGAGTAGTAAGTATTTCACTGTATGTATGTAGTGCATCTTCTTTATCCATTCATCTGTTGATAAGATACTCAGGTTGTTTCCACGTCTTGACTAGAACACACCCTCTTCATTTATCTCCTTTTTATTTGTGCCTCGCTCCTTTCCCCCTCACTCTCATCTCCCTGAGCTTATCCTCCTTATTGTAAAGGAGAAACTCATACGTTTTCACTTTGGACTTTGCTTTCTGGTGAAAACAGAAAGTTAAGATGAAGCTTTGGAGGGAGTATGTGTGGTTTGCCCCTAAATGTGTGCTGAAAGGGTCTATATTCTTTAGCGAAGGGGTCACCAGTTTGTTCTACAAGCTAAAGAAACCAACGCACAGAGGAAACCTGCCGAGTCCTATTACTGAACCACACCCATGCAATGAAGAGGCAGCTTTTGTCACAGAGAAGCAGAGCTCTTCCTTGTACTGAGTCCAGACAGAGCTCTATCTTGTGGTTCTCAAAAGGAGACACTGCGTGATGTAGACACTGTTATATTCAACATCACCCTCTAAAATCGGATAATGAGTTTTGGGGACTGGTTCTTATACCACACTTCAGTGTGGTCTGAAAGTTTAACATCAAGGTACACTAGAATAAGAATACATAACTGAAAAGATAGTGCAGTATAAGATTAAAAATAGGGGTTTGGACTGGCGATTCATTTCATATATGTGGCAGATTCTTGTTGATGTATGGCAAAACCAATACAACATCGTAAAGTAATTAACATCCAATTAAAATAAATAAATTTATATTAAAATAATAAATAAAAATCTAGTAAGAATGGAAAAAAAAAGAATAGGGCTTTGAAATAGCTTAGTGTGATTTCCAGTTCTGCCACTGACCACCTCTGTGACTTTGGGCAAATTAAATCCCCTTAGTCTCAGTATTCTTCATCTATAAGACAGGTTGTGGAAAGGACAAATAAGATAATATACAAAATGTTTTCAGTATGACACTCAGCACACAGTGAGTATTCAGGAGAAATTGCTATTGATAAAACTGTCCTGAGAGGGGCCCTGGGATGAAATCTAAGAACAATGTGGTTCTCAGATAGTCTGTCTTAATTCAAGGATTAAGTGTAGAATATTTTGTGTTGTAGCTCCCATATTTTTTCAAACAATCACACAAACAACAATATATTTTAAATTGTGACAAATGCTTTGAAGAAAGAGCCCTGTAGTCTAGGGACTGGAGAAGGCTTGCTAGAAAAGCCTAGGGCCATGCCTCCCTCCTCAGACTAGCATGATGGGCAATGTGATTCACAAATGTGGAAAAGGCCAGCCTTCACGAATGGTGGCCCCTCAGCCACTCTAGGAGGCAGTATGCTGAAAGAACACAGGTTTTTAGAGAGCTCAACTACAGAGTTGTGTGGCTTAAGACCAGCTGCTTCAATGCTCTGAGCCTCAAGTCTTCTGTCTGTGAAATGGGGGTAATGGTTCTCCTGTGCAGACTGCTGTGATGACTAAAAGAAAAGAATGCAGGTAAAGTGCCTACAGCAGATTACAGTGTGGGAAATCTGAGTAGTGTTCAGTCCTTCATCGTCCTCCCTTCTGCTGAATTATATCTGGCAATGTCATTCAGCTTCTGGTATGATAGGCAGCAGTTTTGCCAATAATTTCTTTGTGACCCCTTCAGAACCTAGCTTAATGACTAGTATACAGTAGGCATGCACAGGAGGTGCTGCTCACAACATATCTGACTGAAGAAGCAAACTCGTCACATTGCTCTTAGGTTCCATGACTAAATGCTTTAGTTACAAGAACAGCATGACTGAGATTCTAAACAAACCCTGTAATGCATGTAAATGATTTTCCAACATCCTAGATAATAACACAGATTTAATTAAAAACACTTTAAAGACATCCTTTCAAGGCCTCAGTCCATCCCCCTGTTCCTTTATCAGCCTCTCAATTTGCTGACTAGAGTGTGATTTTTGCTGAAACCTCTGTATGGCAAATCATATTTTCATCCCAAAGTGTCAGAGATAAAGTCATGCAAGAGAATAAAATAATTAAAGGCCAAAGAGGTAAACCTAGCTAGGAGTGCAATGGGAAAACATAAGCGGGCCAATGATCTTTACAGACTTTTTTTTTCTTTTGCTGATTAAACCAAAGTTCTTTACTGTAAATTAGAACAGTGTTCTCCTAAAATATTAATCTATGCTGTAAGTAAAAAAAAGTCCATGGTTGATTGTAACAATTCAAACTACTGATGAGTGTTCTTGGTAGAGATGAGTGAGTTTATCAAACTCTTTGTGGAATATTCCTGACATGGTGAGAGATTTCTACCTCCAGTGGGAGCAGAATTAATACATACTACTAATCTCTTCCCATTTATGGTCATTTTCACTCACCTACCCACTCACTTCCATCCATCCACCTCCCTGCCCATCCACCCACTCATCCATCCATCCGTGATGCCTCTAGCATGTGCCCCATGAGTCCCTGCTGTGAACCAGGCACTGCTAAAGTCCAGGGGGACACAACAGGAAAAAAGACTGGTGGGGTTCCTGCTCTCATGGAGAGAGACAACATAACTGCACAAACAAATAGTTACAGAATATAAACCAGGATTGTCCATACTGACACCCATGCAACCAAATTTCCTTGAGCTAAATGCAAAAGGCCAAGATATCTGGTTGTTGAGGAAGTGACTGTGTTTTCCCAAGAGAGTACAGCCCATCTCTGATTTAGCTTTGCATTACTAGTGACTAGCCTGAGACCCAGGACAGTACACACTCAGGAAAAGTATTTAGTGAAGAGAATCTACTCTGGGGCTACTCAAGGACCAGGATACTTACTGTCTTATTTGCCTCTGCACAAAGCAGTGCAGATAGGTTTTAATTCTACTAGCATTTCCTGAGACCCGTTCATTTCCCAAATATTGTACATGTTGTTCAGTGAACATATGTATGTGCTTTTGCTGGGTAGACTACTAGGAGTGAAACTTCTGGGACTACTAGGAGAATTACTAGGAGATCCTGCCAAGCAGTTTTCCAAAGTGGTTGTACCAATTTACATTCCCACAAGCAATATACAAGAGTTGCAGATGTTCTGCAGGTCTTAGTATTGTCTTTTGTTCTTTTCTCTCCTCTTTTCCTTAACCACTCTGGTGGCTGTTTAGAGCACCTCATTGTGGATTTAGTTTGCATTTCCCTGATGTCTAATAAAGTTAAGCCTTTTTTAAGCATTTACTGGCCATTCAGAGAACCTTGGTGCAGTGCTTGCTTTCTGTCTGCTTGGCTCACTGTGCATTCTCAGGGACCAGAGCAACTCGTGCCACCTACTAGGTGCTCGTAGGAAGTATTTGTTGAGTAGACGTGCAAATTCACTTACCTTTTCTACCATCATTTCCTTAATATTTTTCCTTTAAGTCAACTTGTAGTGGTGGTGGTAGTGGTTTAGTCTCTAAGTCATGTGCAACTCTTGCAACCCCATGGACTGTAGCCTGCCAGGCTCCTCTGCCCATGGGATTCTCCAGGCAAGAATATGGGAGTGGCTTGTCATTTCCTTTTCCAAGGGAATCTTCCTGACCCAGGGATTGAACCCGGGTCTCCTGCATTGCAGACAGATTTTTTACCAACTGACCTATGAGGGAAACCCCTTAAGTCAACTCACTTTTACTTAAATAACTGACTTAAAAAGTAATTTAATATCGTTTCATAGCTCTGAAATCATGGCTGTAATATAAAAGTTACACTTTTCCTCTTACACATTAAAATAAACGGGCAACAAATTTTAAAAAAGTCCACTCATGTATTTCTAATTTCTCTCCCATAATGCCACTGGTGATAGACTACTATGGCCCAAATTAAGTGATTTGATCTCCTTGAACATTTAAGTGCTCTTATGGGTTGGGTATGATTAGCTTTGCTGTTTGTGTTCATTGTTCAGTCGTGTCCAACTCTTTGCAAGCCCATGGACTTTAGCCCATGAGAATCCTCTGTCCATGAAATTCTCCAGGCAAGAATTCCAGAGTGGGTTGCCGTTTCCTTCTTTAGGGGATCATCCCAACCTAGGGATTGAACCTAGGTCTCCTGCATTGCAGGTAGATTCTTAACCATCTGAGCTACCAGGGAAGCCCAGCTTCCCTGCATACCAGCGGTATATGAACCTCACCAGCATTCAGGGCAAGGGTGAAGTGGGCTCAGAAAACATGTATAGGTCAGACAGTGGGGCTGCAGCTCCTGCAACATGTTTAGAAAAATTGTCAAAGCAAGNGTGACTGGTGGTCAGCCAAAGAGCACATCCTTACCGATGGGCCGGCTTTGCAGAGGAGGATGGGAAGATACCAGGGGTAGTGACGCATGCGTTTCCTGCTGATGAGGCGTGTGTAAGGGACTGCGGTGACCAGGGAGCCGCAGTGTGCTGGCCGGAAAAGCCTGGTGGAGTGTGGGGGGCGTGGGGCTGGGGAGATGGCCGGAGGGCTGGACGTGGGGTCAGGGGCCCTGTTCGTGGCTGCAGAGTTTGGAGCTTGAGTTTGAGGAGGCAGTTCCTGGGGCTGGAGAGGAAACAGAGGCTGTTTGGCAGTGAGCTCTGGGTGTGTTCACTTTGTGATGCTCCGTCGCCCTGCACCAGGAGGCGTGAGCCAGCCCGTGCCCCTGACCCAGTGCTGTGGGTGCCGTGAGGCCTAGGGCCGGGCTCTCAGGAACCCTGGGCGTCCTGCAGATGCAGGGATGTGCTGTGATCAGTCTGGGGGTCAGCGACTCTGGTGACCCGGTCTCTCCTAGAGATGTGTATAAGAGACAGCCACCGCCCCGGTTCCGGGGGAGCNTTCAGGATGGGGGACACATGTACACCCATGGCTGATTCATGTCAATGTATGGGGAAAACCACTACAATATTGTAAAGTAATTAACCTGCAATTAAAAAAATAAACTAATTAATTTTTTAGAAAGCCAGGCAATGCATTTGTAGCAACACGGATATACCTAGAGGTTATCATACTAAGTGAAATCAAAGAGAAAAGGACAAATATCACATGATATCACTTTGTGTGGAATCTAAAAAATCATATGAATGAACTTATTTACAAAACAGAAATTGATTCAAAAACTTAGAAAATAAACATGGTTATTAGGGGAAAGAGGAGGGAGAGATAAAGTGGGATTTGAGGACCAACAGATACATACTACTATATATAAAATAGACCACAAGGACCTACTGTATAGCACAGGGAACTACATTCAGTGCCTTGTATATCTATAATAGAGAAGCATCTGCAAAACAATATATGTATGCGTGCATTACTGAGTCACTTTATTGTATACCTGAAACTAACGCAACATTGTAAATCAACTGTACTTCAATTAAAAAAAAAGCCAGGCAAGGCAGCCTTGGTGCTCCCCGTATGTCATCTGTAAACCAACGCTGGTCCCCCGAGAGACACTTCCTGCTCACTCGGACACGGGTGCCAGCGCTGGTGGCTTCTGGCCAGTTCTCTTGCCTCCTGCTGCCCCCGTGATACCTGTACTTCATCACTTCTATCTGAGTGCCTCAATTCTGGTTCAGTCCTCTTTTATTAATTATGTTTGAATTCTGCTTCAATACTTTGGCCACCTGATGTGAACAGCTGACTCATTTGAAAAGACCCTGATNTGGGGGTGGGTGGGTGAGCCACATGGAGACATGGGAAGACAAACATGACTGTGCTTGTGATGTAAAGTATGTTTTCCAAGATTTTAAGTGACCAATCGTGGTTTCTTCCTGGGATAAAAAGACTGAAATCTATTAGAGACAAATGACTTGCAGGGGATTGAGACTATGCTAAAATCTTATTAAATGAACAGCCTTTAAATGTTCAGCCTCTCTCTCCCTAGATAAGCGGCTGTTAGACGAAATGAAGAAATGGAGCAGTCTCCAGTAATAAAGTGTAATGAGGAAGCCTCCTGGGCTTCTTTAATTGACCGCATGTGAACCTACCCTGACATCACAGCCAGGAAGGCTGGTCTGTGGGACCTTTGCAAGGTGTGGGGTCTGCACATGGTGACTGAGCTGATGATGGAGTCAGTGTTCAGCCTACGACACTTCCAGGTGAGCAGACTGCACACAACTGAAAGGTGGTGAGTCACAGAATCCTGTCTGTTCAGAACATATTCCCAGGGGATGGGCCACATTCTGAAGTGGTCCAGGACAGTTCAGGCAGACTGGATAAAAGCCTTCTCTGTGGCTCAGGCTTAGGGTTCTAGAATGAAAGTCTGTGGAGCCCCTACTCTGGGGGCAAATGATTCTTCAGTGATGCCTATTAACTTTTTTTTTTTTTTTTTTTCCTTTCTGGGAATGGGTGTCTAACACACAGGCCCCAAGGGGCGTTCTAGTAGGAACAGCCCTGGCTCCAGTAGGAAGGTATCCTTCCTTCATGTTAGTTATTGTTAGTCGCTCAGCGGTGTCCGACTCATTGTGACCCCATGGACTGTAGCAGGTCAGGCTCCTCTGTCCATGAAACTCTTCAGGCAAGAATACTGGACTGGGTTGCCATTCCCTTCCCTTTCCCACCTCAGTGGGGGTGTAAATATGCACAGAGAAGTGATTGGGGTGGAGCCCACAGGATCCACAGAGCAGAGACCTAGGCAGCCATGCTTGTCCAATAGTCTGAGCAATAGAGGAAGCAAAGACTCAATGCCTTTAGCCTTCACTGAGTCACTGCTTAGCAAAGTCAGAACCTCTGCTATGGAAACAAGTTGAGACGCCCCAGAGGAGCCAGTGATGCCCAGGGAAGGTGCCAGTCAGATTGATAGGGATGCAGAAAGCCTGGAGTCAGAAAGCTAGAGACGGTACAATGCACTGTATTACCATATTTAATCCTCCCAATCCTATGGGGTGAAATTGGGAAACGGAGATACAGTTAACTTACTTTCTAAAGTTTACATATGGCAGAGCACAGATTCAAGCCCAGAAAATCAGGTTCAGAAATCTGTGCACTTCACCACTAAGCCAGGCTATCGTCCACTTGCCAGGTACACCAAAGGGCATGACTTCTTGTTTCTATTAAGCCCAGAATTCTAGAATTATCCAGAACAGATTCAAACTAGCTAAGCCAAGACTTTGATCTCTAGAATGGACAAGACCAAGGAAAAACAAGGACAAAGATAAAACAATGTAATTTATTATCATCCAGCGTGAATCAGGTGCTTTATATGCACACAGCTAATGCTCATTAACCCATGTTTAAGATGAGGACATGGGGACTTGGAGGGATTAAGTAACATTTCTAAATTCCCACTGCTAGAGAGGGTGGCCATGGTACAATGCGAACTTGAGAGTTCCTGTTCAAAAATTACACTCTCACTCCTATATGATTTCTTCTGCAGCTGTATGTTTCTCCAAGTACAGTGTACACACATCTGTCCTTCTTCTGCCATGGGTATTTGAGTGGTAAAGTGTCGTCTGTCACCTGGGAAGGGGGCTGAGGCCCCAGGATAACCCTGGGAAGCTTGCACCGATTCACAGGTGCCCTGTTGGCACACATGTAATGCACCCTGATTGCGCTTGGTGCTCCCTTAAAAGTTGTATTACTTTGTTGCTTTACTTGGTAACTTATCCTTGGTAACAATGACTTTTCCACTTTTATCATTTGTCCTTTTCTGTTGCCAACCCCTTCAAGTCCTGGTCAGCCCACTCCCACAGACACACCAGCTGGATCTGTCAGGGAACCTGTCTCCGCCTTCCCTGGTAATGTCATTGGTTCAAGAGTGTAGGTTTGGGTTCAACTCTCAGCTCTTCTAGTCACTGACCAGTTGATCGAGGGCAAATCGTTCTATGTCTTGCCTAACCCTCCGTTACCTCCCATCTGAGTAAAGGGGCAATAATGTCTGGCAGGAATTAACGAGACAGAGAAGTGGTGTGAAGTTCAGGGCAGGGTCCCTGTCTATGAGCAGATCATCTGCCCACAGCACCACCGTGAGACCACACTCAGGCTCCTTTAGAGCCAAGACAGAGTCACCATCGCCCCGTGTGCTCACCCTGGACCAGTGTGTGGTCGGTACTCACAGCTGTTAGGCCCTGTCCTTGCTGTTCACGACAAGCCTCAGCTGCCCCTCAGGGCTGGCTAGGTGCCCCTCCCTGCCCACCGCTCCCTCTCTCCTAGCTCTGATCATGGCAGTCCAACTACCTTCCCTCTCACTCAGCTCTAACCTCCTTCAGGGCCAGGCTAGAGCTCCCCTCATTGCCAGAGCACACGGCAGAGTCTCCAGTGCACAGCAGCCCTATACCAACACATGCTGCATCCTAACTTACCTTTAAAATTTGTTTTTAAAAATTTGGGGGCCTAGTTGTAGAGCATGTGAGATCTTCGTTTCCCAGCCAGGATTGAATCCTTACCCCTGCATTAAAAGTGCAGAGTCTTAACCACTGGACCACTAGGGAAGCCTTAAATACGTTTTTATCATAACTTGAAATAAGATGCCAAGAGCCACGTAGATCACGTGTAGAACCTACTGAACTATTTACATTATTGAGCAAACATCCTTCCAGCCACTGTTTAGGCTGACAAAGAACTTTACCAGTTACAGTCTCCCCAAAGCTCACCCTTCTGGTGATCCCTTCTGACCGGTAGATCCCACCTGTCAGAATCCCCTTCCTCCTCTCAAAGGTATGGTGTCCTGACTTTTAAAGTCTTTACTCACACAGTATTATCATTCACGTGGGGCTTCCTAGATGGTGCTAGTGGTAAAGAACCCACCCGCCAATGCAAGAGACCTAAGAAACTCGGATTGGATCCCTGGGTTAGGAAGATCCCTTGGAGCAGGGCATGGCAACCCACTCCAGTATTCTTGCCTGGAGAGTTCCATGGACAGAAAAGCCTGGTGGGCTACAGTCTATAGGATTGCAAAGAGTTGGACACAACTGAGCAAATTAGCATGCATGGTGGCACATGCATTATCATTCAAATTTGTATCCCTAGATACTATGGTTTAGTTTTTCCCATTAAAACACTAATTTGTTATGCTTTTAAGTTTTTTTTTTTTTAATCTAAAGATTCCTCCTCTATTGCTCTTTTCTTCAGAATGTATCTGCTGAAGAAAGTAGGACATTTGACAAGGGAGGCAAAAATATACAATGGAGAAAAAACACTCTCTTTAACAAGTAGTGCTGGGAAAACTGATCAACCACCTGTAAAAGGATAAAACTGTAACACTCTCTAACACCATACACAAAAATAAACTCAGAATGGATTAAAGATCTAAATGTAAGACAAGAAACTATAAAATTCTTAGAGGAAAACATAGGCAAAATACTCTCTGACATAAATCAAAGCAAGATCCTCTATGACCCACCTCCTAGAGTATTGGAAATAAAAATAAACAAGTGGGACCTAATTAAATTTAAAAGCTTTTGCACAATGAAGGAAACTATAAGCAAGATGAAAAGGCAGCTTTCAGTATGGGAGAAAATAATAGCAAATGAAACAACTGACAAAGAATTAATCTCCAAAATATACAAGCAGCTCATGCAGCTCAATACCAGAAAAATAAACTACACAATCAAAAAGTGGGCCAAAGAACTAAACAGACATTTCTCCAAAGAAGATGTACAGATGGCTAACAAACACATGAAAAGATATTCAATATCATTCATTATCAGAGAAATGCAAATCAAAACCACCACCTCACACCAGTCAGAATGGCTGCCATTACAAAGTCTACAAACAATAAAAGCTGGAGAGAGTGTGGAGAAAAGGGAACCCTCTTACACTGTTGGTGGGAGTACAAACTAGTACAGCCACTGTGGAGAACACTGTGAAGATTCCTTAAAAAACCTGAAATAAAACTGCCATATGACCCAGCAATCCCACTGCTGGGCATACACACCAAGGAAACCAGAATTGAAACAGACACATGTACCCCAAGTTCATCGCAGCACTGTTTACAATAGTTAGGACATGGAAGCAATCTAGGCATCCATCAGCAGTCGAATGGGTAAGGAAGTTGTGGTACATAGACACAATGGAATATTACTCAGCTATAAAAAGAATGCATTTGAGTCAGTTCCAATGAGATGGATGAAACTGGAGCCTATTAGACAGAGTGAAGTAAGTCAGAAAGAGAACCACCAATACAGCATTTTAATGCATATATATGGAATTTAGAAAGACAGTAACAATGACCCTATATGCAAGAGAGCAAAACAGACACAGATGTAAAGAACAGACTTTTGGACTATGTGGGAGAAGGCGAGGGCGGGACAACTTGAGAGAATAGCATTGAAACATGTATATGACCACATGTAAAAATAGATCACCAGTGCAAGCTCAATGCATGAAGCAGGGTACTCAAAGCTGGTGCCCTGGGACAACCCAGAGGGATGGGGCGGGGAGGGAGGAGGGAGGGGTTTCAGGATGGGGGACACATGCACCCATGGCTGATTCATGCCTATGTATGGCCAAAACCACCACAATATTGTAAAGTAAGTAGCCCAATTAAAATAAATAAATACATTTTTAAAAAATCACCCTCCCAAAAAACAAAAGAACACAGGACATTGGCCTGTCAAGTTTCCCAGTCTGGATTTCATTAACTGTGCACTCATATTCAGCTCTGTCCCAGTATTTCCTGAAAACAGGCAACTGGATCCAGATTTGTATTGCTCATTTTCTGCCCCAAGCCTGGAATTAGCTATTTCTTCAAGAAAAGCTAGTTTCTTTTGTCACAGATGATATGCTAAGACCATAATCTGGATAATGAGAGCAGAGACCTATCAAAGTTGTTTTCACCAGACAGTGCCTGGCATGGAGAAGCTGCTAAAAGAACATGTGTTAAATGCTTGTGTATTTAGAAGTAGGAGAGTGCTTATTCTACATCATCATCATTTACCATCCATTTATCTATCTATCTCCCTTCCCAGGTTACTCAATGGTAAAAGATCTGCCTGCCTGTGCAGAAGATGCGGGTTTGATCCCTGGATTGGGAAGACCCTCCAGAGAAGGAAATGCAACCCACTCCAGTATTCTTGCCTGGGAAATCCTATGGACAGAGGAGTCTGGTGGGCTACAGTCCATGGAGTCAAAAAAGAATCAGACATAGCTTAACATGCTTGCATCTATCTACCTAATTATTTATCCATGTGTATACATATGGCAGTGCTGGCCCTATACCACACTTACATGGATCTGATCTGAACGTTCTGCTGCCACTCCTTCATTGACTTTCCTTTACAGTCATTATATCATTTAATATTCACAAACAGCCTCGAGGTGTTTACAACTAACCTCATTTCACAGATAAGGAAACTAAGGCTCAGAGAGGTGAAGTGCCTCATCCAGATCTCACAGCTAGTAAGAACAGAGCTCAACCACAAACTCAAGTCTGACAGACTCCAAAGCCTGCCTGCTTTCCACTGCTCCTTCATGAGCATTTGCCCCTGAAATATTTTGTATGTTCATTTGAAAATTTAATCTCAGTTGAAATTTGTTATAAATGAGTGATTGAATAAACCTAACTTCATGGGGCCAAATACAGACAGTCAAGCTTTGCACTCGGCCCATGAGAGAATTTTTCCTTCCTAGTTTTATTTTTAGTTCTCATTGTGACATATTTTGGCTGGATATGGTAGAGGGATATTTTTAGTATTCTGGAATAAACCTGAAGGTGTATTTTTAACTCTTGGCTTGTGAGGCTCATTTTATTAATATATTTACAGATTAAAAAATAAGTGAATGATATCTAAGTCATTCATGTCTCAATTCTCATGTACACACCATTTATGGGCTCATATTTTATTTGAGTCTAAATAATAGTTATAAGAGGTTTTCTTTGCTTTGTGTCCACATAGCCAAAGCCTCATTGTCCCCTTATATTTGTGATGGTAATGAAACCTTTTGAGAAGGTTGTTTGATGGAAAGTTGTGTGACCCTTTTAATAGAAGCAGACCACATTACAAAGCTGATAGAAAACTCTATTTCCTGGGAAACCTAAATAGAATGATAACAGGTACTTGATGTCTAACATTTCATGTAATGTCACAAAGGCAGATATTAGACTTTCGTATTGGGATAGGAAAGAGTTCTCTTCCCCATGAGCACATGGGAAGTTACCTCCCAAACAGAAGACAATGAATCCACAGGGTCAAGCACCGGGGAAGCTCCAGCACTGTCCTGTTTTCCTCTTGGACAATGAAATCAGGACAGTGTTTTTAGGAAGAATAATTTATCCCCCCTGATAAAGATGAGGGAGGGTCATAACATGTTTGTACCTTTATTTAGCCTAGAAGATTATAAGGAAATTGACTGCAGAGCCTCCATTGGACTGTTCATAGAGGCTTTTGAAGAGAAAAGGGCCACAAAGTCTGGAGGTGAGAAATGAGGATTTAGGGAAATGCCAAGTAAATATGGGAGACTCCTGATGTAAATGAGGGATTATTTCTGAGACCTTTGTGAATACCTTAATTCATAAATACTATTTATAATTTCCCCCCTTTAACCTCTAATTTATGGCTAAAATCATTGCTTTTGTGGCCCTCTTCACTTATTCTTTACTTAAATAAAGAGTGATACTGAAGGACACTTACTCCATCTTAGGTATGCTGATTATCAGATGACACACACAGTCCTCAAGGCCTCTATGGTACACAATTTTTGTTTTGTTTTGTTTTTAATTAATTTATTTATTTTAATTGGAGGCTAATGATAGTACTGTGGTGGTTTTTGCCATACATTGACATGAATCAGCCATGGGTGTAAATGGAAACTAAGGTTTGTTTTAATCAGGTATGGTAAGATACACCTATGAAAGAAGTTTTTATACTCATAGATCCCTAGAAACAGGAGACATGGCATACCATGAAGGGCTACACAGGGAAGCATTAGGGTTGCTCAGGAGGCAGAGGGGGTGAGAGGAGAAATTAGCTGAATAATTCCAATGGGCTCTAGGCTATAAGTGTGGTCCCTAGCTGTCCAGTATTTGGTTCTGGAATGCTTTAGGGCAGGTGTATAGTGTCCTGGTCTGCAGAAGTCCAATCAAAGGAGGCAGGTGGGGTAGGAACTCAGCACACCTTTCATAACAAAGGAGTGCTGGCAGACAAGTCATTTGCTATCTCCAGAAATAGACTAGCTCTGAGAGGAGCACTTCCTTCATGGGTTCATAAAGCCCCCAAATGTCAAAGCATCAAAATATAGGGGGAAAAACCCCATGACTGATTGACACAACTGTTTGCAGCCTTAAGAGCAGCAAATTCCACCTTTCTTTCTATTCCCACACTTCTAGGTCATTTTCCAAATCTCTTAAACTTATACCTGTTGCTTTTCTTGCTTACTTTCTGAAACCCAAACCTCAGAATTTTCTCGTTAGGTCCTCTAAAACATGATAACTCTGTTTCGTGGCAAATAGACAACCATACATTCTTAAATATTGTGCCCAATTCCAATTAAAGATTGGGAGGTAAAATCAGGTCCTCCTTCATCATGCATACCATCCCTTGAGCACTCTTTTTAAGCATTATTTTAAAATCCCAGGTTCAGTTTTTCCACTCCTTTTGTGACCCATGCACATCAATTGTTCTTTTCCATTGTCACCACCATCACCCAATTTGTCTGTTTTAAAAAATCTACAACATTCTGAGCTTTTTTTTTTTCTGAGCATCCCTTTAATTTCATGGTCTCTACTCTAAAGTAGGCCTTCTTTCACATGCATCGTTAGCTTATCATAGTATACTTAGAGCTAACATTAAAGTACTTTACATAAAATGTAAGAAGCGTGCGACAGCATAACTCCATTTCCCACACTCATCATTTTGGTCTGCTACATTTATTTTGAATCTATGTACATTTTATGCCCACAGCCCACTTGTAACTGTTGTAGTAAAAGTTGTCATTTAAAGAAGTTAGGAGAGAAATAAAGATAGTCTTTTATATCACTCACATATTACCATTTCCAGTTCTCTTCTCCCCTTCCTATAGATTTGTTTTTCCATCTGATACCACTGCCTTTCTGTCTTGAAGACTTTGTCATCCCATCGTCTTTTGGTTTCCATCATTTCTACTGAAATGTTAGCTGTAATTCATATTATTGTTCTCCCACATGAAAAAAAAGTTTTTTGGTTTTTTTTTTTTTTTNATTCTTTGGCATTCTGCCTTCTTCACAGTCCAACTCTCACATCCATACATGACCACAGGAAAAACCATAGCCTTGACTAGATGGACCTTAGTCAGCAAAGTAATGTCTCTGCTTTTGAATATGCTATCTAGGTTGGTCATAACTTTTCTTCCAAGGAGTAAGTGTCTTTTAATTTCATGGCTGCAGTCACCATCTGCAGTGATTTTTTGAGCCCCCCAAAATAAAGTCTGACACTGTTTCCACTGTTTTTCCATCTATTTCCCATGAAGTGATGGGACTGGATGCCATGATCTTCGTTTTCTGAATGTTGAGCTTTAAGCCAACTTTTTCACTCTCCTCTTCCACTTTCATCATGCTTACCTCATTTAAATTTTAAAATGATGTTTTGTACCAAATCTGGAAAACTCTTCAACCTTTATGTTTACAGTTAATTCTTTTTTGCTCCACTTATTTTTGTCCTTTGGTCCTTTTGAGACTTTTCTATGTTCTCTGCTCCTTTTTCCTTCTCTTGCCCTTCCCTCTCACTGAATCTAGATTTTTAAAAGTCTATCTCCACTCTCCTCTCTTCATATTGTACTATTGCTTTTGATCTCTCTTCCAGTTTACTGACTCTTCTATCTCCAATCTGCCACTAAATCCTTTCTTTCATTTTAGATATCGTATTTTCCACTTTAGATTTACATGTATGCATAGTCCCCATTTCATTGCTGATATTCCCTATCTATTCATTCACTGTGACCATACTTACTTTAAAACAATTCAAAATAGCTGCTTTAAACTTGCTTTCTGAAAATTCCAGTATCTGTGTCATCTCAGGAACTGTTTCTTCTGAATGATTTTACTCTGAAACTTCAGTCAGTCAGTTCAGTCACCCAGTCATGTCCGACTCTTTTCAATCTCATGGACTAGGGCATGCCAGGCTTCCCTGTCCATCACCACTCCCAGAGCCTGCTCAAACTCATGTCCACTGAGTCAGTGATGCCATCCTACCATCTCATCCTCTGTTGTTCCCTTCTTCTTCCTCTTTCAATCTTTCCCACGATCAGGGTCTTTTCCAACTCTGAACCTTAGGTCACATTTTTTCCTGTTTCCTCACATGTCTCATAATTTGTATCTCATACTGGGGACCGAGAATTGTACATAGTAGAAACCCTGGATTCTTGTTATCTTTATCTGAGACTGTTGATTTTTATTAAATTATTTAAAGATCACTTTATACCTATAGACTTTTATTTTATACTATATAATGGTATTAGTGTTTAGGTTTACTCTTAATCTTGAACAAGTCCTATAATCCTGACATATGAAATTTACTTCTAATATATGTTTATCCTGTCATTTTATTAGAAAACTCGAAGTGTTTATTTAGCCCTTATAACTTGGAGGAATTCTAAAATTTGTCTCATTTGAAGTAGATAGTAACTAAAATCTCTGATCACTATTTTCATCTTTTGTGCTATCTCTTTTCATTGGGTTTCCAAAATCTCCTCTGTATGTCCACAGTCCAGGGGTCAGTCAAGAATCTGAAGTAAGTTTGCTTTCAGAATTTGAGGTCTCTTCCTATATATCCCTCTTTTCTGTGTTATGTATGGCAATGGCACCCCACTCTGGTACTCTTGCCTGGAAAATCCCATGGACGGAGGAGGCTGGTAGGCTGCAGTCCATGGGGTCGCTAAGAGTCAGACATGACTGGGAGACTTTACTTTCACTTTTCACTTTCACGCATTAGAGAAGCAAATGGAAACCCACTCCAGGATTCATGCCTGGAGAATCCCAGGGATGGGGGAGCCTGGTGGGCTGCCATCTATGGGGTCGCACAGAGTCGGACACGACTGAGAGACTTAGCAGCAGCAGCAGCGTGCTATATGTATGCTTAGTCACTCCGTCATGTCTGACTCTTTGTGACCCTATGGACTGGAGCCCCCCAGGCTCCCCTGTTGGGATTCTCCAAGCAAGAATACTGGAGTGGGTAGCCATGGTCTTCTCCAGGGGATCTTCCAGACCCACGGATTGAACCTGGGTCTCCTGCACAGCAGGTGGATTCTTACCATCTGAGGCACTAAAGCCTTTCTGTGTTAACTCCCTAAATTTCCAGGAATTCTGAAACTGATGAACGTCATCTGACACTTCAAGCGCAAAGAACTGTGGTTTGCTTTCTTAGCTCCTTCCTTCCTTCTTTTCATTCTTCTCCACTTTTTAAAATTCTTGCTTTTAATAATTTTATTAAATAGCTTCATAGATAAAAGCTATCTTATACATCATTCAATTCATTCATTGTAATTGTACAATTCAATAATTTTAAATAAATTTATTAAGTTGTGTAACAACCATCACAAGCCAGTTTTAGAACATCTCTGTCACCTAAAAGTGACTGTGCTCATTTATAGTGTACTCCTCCTCTGACTTTGAGTTCCAAGCAACCATTGATCTATAATATTTTTCATCTTAAAACTGTTTTGTGGACATTTCATGTAAATGAAGTCATGGACTATCTAGTCTTTGTTGTCTAGTTTTCATCACTTAGCATGTTTCTGAAATTAATCTGTGTTGTGTAAGTCAATATGTTGTTCCTTTTTATGCTGAATAGCATTTCATGTATGGACATACGATAGGCTATTTATTCATTCACCTATTAAAGGACATATTCGTTTTGTTTTGCTTTTGGAAGCTTTTTTTCAGTGTTCCTCAGATAATACTTATATAGCCCAACTGGTACTTATAGGTCTATGGACCAGTGTTTGGCAATCATGGTGTAGAAAATCAAATTATGACATTCAGATAAAGACTCATCTTTTTAAATTTAAGAAGCATATTTTAAACACATATTTGTGTTAGATGCTGTGTGAAAAGTTAAAAAGGTTAATAAGACATGATATCCCAGCACAGTGGAAGAAATGAACCAACAAACAAAGAATGTAATGAAGTGTGAAAAATGGTGTGATAAAATTCTGGAACCCTCATGGAGTTAAGGTTAATTCTTCATGGGAGAGAGAATTACAGAAAAGTCTTATAAAGGATGTGAGCCTTGAGTCTTGAAACATGGTCTTAAAAGATGAACAAGTAATTGGTCAGTAAGACAGTGGGAATAACTTGCTTTGCCATGACAAATTGTTTTACTTTTAAAAGCTATGCAGATAGGTGTAAACATAGTATTGTCCAAACTGTCTTTTCCTTGGAATTTTATGGAAGCAAATTATTCCTGTGATTGTCTGCTGAGATCAATGGATGGAGAAATATGGTGAAAACTTGGCAGATACTCCATTATGCCAAGCTATGTAAATAATTCTCAACAAGATAAACACATACTGGAAAATAACCATGTTCTTTTGGAGAATAGTGGACTCGGTCCAATACCTTAGGCAAATTGCTTAATCTTTCAGAGCTTCATTTTCAGCATCTAAAAAAATGAATTAAGAAATAGCTTCAAAAGTAACTGAGCAGATTAGACTTAATGTATGTAAATCAATGTATTTAGGGATTGGCACATAACAGCCTCTCAAAAAATGCCAGTTTTACTTCTTTCTCTCACACATTGGCTATTTGCCATTCTTGCACATAAGGGCTACAAGAAGTTAATGCAATCACAAGGCTTATTTGTCTTTTGATTCCTATTTCTATTGTCTCAAGAAC
Source organism: Neotragus pygmaeus (assembly GCA_006410875.1). Lineage (NCBI taxonomy): Eukaryota > Metazoa > Chordata > Mammalia > Artiodactyla > Bovidae > Neotragus > Neotragus pygmaeus. The sequence goes on from SJYV01019908.1 coordinate 206,689, forward strand.
AGTACCTTCTTCCTAGTAACCAAGGGGTGCAATAGCTGTTTCATAATGAGGCCTTGCTTCCTTCTAAATATGCACTAATTGTCAAGGTGATGGAGGAGGTTCATTATTTAAAAGCATAATTAAAGGGCACTTCCTTTAGCTAAACTAATGAGCAGAAAGTGCAGCAATATTTGCATGTTTAGACATTAAGGATGGAAACAGATGATTCATAGGAGAATGGGAGGAAGCAGGGAAGGTAGGGCAAATTAATCGCACTGCCTAGGACCTCCAGGGTTATTGCATTGCAGGACATTCCTGGAGGAGTGATCTTCCTTAAGAAGTCAGCTTCATTGGCTTTTCTTGTTTTATTGGATGAAGAGCCCTCTCACCCCTGTACCTCAGGAGAAAGCTGATCTTTACTGCAAAAGATGCTAAAACATGATTCCTGATAAGCCGATCTTGGAATCTGTTTCTCATTGGACATCCATGCCCTGTTCTAAACACTTATGTATCAGCACAGATATTGATTCATCCTTCTCATGCTGTGTATTCACTAAGGTTGTAAATCCTCCCAAGTCAATAATAGTGCCTTTTACCCTCTTGGCACATGTGTGTTAAGGTCATATTCAAGGTTCTTCCATTTATTAGAAGAGGGCATGGCAACCCACTACACTATTCTTAACTGGAGAACTTCGTGGACAGAGGAGCCTGGCGGACTGTAGCCCATGGGGTTGCAAAGAGTTGGACACGACTGAAGTGATTGAGCACATTTATTAGATAAGAGATGTGGAAAGCTCCCTATTATGTCTCCCATTCTTCATCCTTAACCTGGGTGTTTTGCCTAAATTGCAAGATTTTTGTTAGAATAAAAAAGAAAGTGTCTGGAGCAAAGTAAGAATAGAAATAATGTTCAATCCAATTCTCCTTCTCTACAGCAATTCCGTGGTCATCAGTGTCTCTGCCTTGCGTCTCCTAAATGAGGGTGTTAGCATTAGAATGTGCCATTTTATATTAGGTTTCAGTTATGCCAATTTCTTGTTTTCTATACTGTGGAAGTGACACACAGAGAAAAATATCTTTCATACAACAAATGTAGACGCTTGGGTTTGATGGCAAGGAGAAGTCTCTCTCCCTTCTCCCTGGTACCTAATCCCCAAAGCAGTCTAGAAAGATAGCAGCAAGCCACAGTCAGTGTGGTGGCTGAATCAAAGCTGCTTCCACTGGGACCACCCCAAGGCCTGAGCATCTTATTACTGGAACGGTGATTTGATTTACTAAGCATTTGTAATTATGTTGACATTGTTTTTGTCTTTTTAACATTAAAATGAGACTGATTTTAAATATGTATTACAGGATGTCTACCAGACAGAAAAAGCATTTGTTGCCTCTAGGCAGAGGTACAGGCTAAGACACAAATAATGATTTCACAGGAGCAAAAGGAATTACTGAGCAGATGCTCATCTGGGGAAAAGAGGCCAGAGAGGAGCCACGCCTGCCAGCAGAGGGAGAAGGTATAGGATAATTAGCATCTTTGGTTTGTTTAAATTTACCAGTGGCATAGCCTTCTACTTCAAGATGGAATAAAAGAATAGGAGAAGCCAGGTGAGATCGCAGCAAAGAGAATTATAACTGAGCAGGACCCTGTGAGACCTTTCTGGAACAAACTCCCCTCTTCCCACCTCTCCCAAGTCCTTTGTTTGCCTCTTATCTAAAGAAAAATTTTTGCCTCCTAGGTTTTCCTTGAGAAAGAAAGAATAAGATTAATAAAGAATAAAAGAATAAAGAACAAAGAATAAAATTAATCAGAGACATGAGAAAATGCAGAAAGAAAGGAAAACAGTCAAGTAAGACAAAATAATAGTTTAGCCATTAAACAAAGCCAAGGACCTTTAGAGCCTCCTCAAGAGCCATAGGTAATATTGTGAGAAATATCCTTTGAGATGTTTTGCAGGTAGTGAAATCTCCACCAGGAGGATGAAGTTAACTGTATGTTACCCATAAGCACGTGGACCCCAGATGAGTTGACACTAGGGGCCTGATGATATTGACTCCCAATTACCTCATCACCAACTAATCAGAAAATGTCCAAAAGCTGATCAAACACCTCATGACCCCCTTCCATCACCTTGGCTTTAAAAATGTTTCTTTGAAAGCCATTGGGGAATCCAGGTTTCTTAGGCACAAGCTGCCTGGACTCCTTGCTTAGCACCGTGCAATGAATGCTGCACTTTCTTTCACCACAGCCCAGTGTCTGTAATTTGGCTTCAATGCATGCAGACAAATGGACCCAAGTTTCATTTGGTAGCATAATTACATTCCTGAAGCTCTTAATTCACCAAGTCCGGATTCTTCTTTAGCACAGGCTCTTCAGAAGAAAAGTTAAAGAACATCCTTTGAGTAATAATGGAAATCCAAGAAAGCCTTGCAAAATTCCCTCTTTAAGCAATGACTCAGGATGTACTGATGAGCAAGGCTAAGGGGACCCTCAGCAGGTTTGTGGAGACTATGTCCCCAGTACGACAGATGGAAGTATCTGTCATCAGATCGTACGGCAGGTTAGGCTTGCAATCAGTTCCACTACAGCCCTGAAAGCGTTCATCTGCACCTTGCTAACCTTCCTTTCCTTCCTTTGGCTCACTTCAGTTTGGTCTCTTGGTAATTTCCTCCTTTTTGTCATGGTTCTGTCCCTGAAACTCTGCAGAAGTCCCTTTCTTTCCAGTAATAATAGTAGTGGCTGTTTTCTAACGGCCCACTGTAGATCAAAACTCTACCTGTGCATGCTAGCTGGCCGAATCAGTGCAGAAAGTTCATCTGGGAGCTGATTCCAGGGAGGAAGAAAGAGGAAGTTGGAGAGCAAGCCAGGGACATAGAACAAGTCAGGGGACACAGACAAGGTCAGGGCTGTGGCTGGTGGGGTAGGGGGTTGGCTATCACTGGGACTCCTGAGAAGAGCGCAAGAGGCCACCAAGAAATGCTCCCCACCTCACGCCTGGCTGCTCCCATGTCCTCTGAGTGAGGGGTGCTCCCAGGGCAGTAAGGCTGCTACTCCTGGACTGTTGGTCCCTTGGAGCCAGCGGGCTTCTCTCCCCTGGGAGCAAGCCCTGCAGGACCAAGCTGAGAGCACAGCGAGGTGAGGTGTGAACTCCGGCAGAGATCTTCCAGTGACACAGGTTTCTGTTCTTCAGGGGAATGACAGGTATTATCTAGAGGTTCTCATTCATGTATCAACTCTGTCATTCTTGAGGTTCCAAGTGAGGCTCTGTCAAGAGAAGGAGGATTTTCTAAGTTTGTCTTAGAATTTTTCAGAACCAAGCATAAAGGACTCGTGCTTCTTCCCTAAAGGCAGAGAGGCACCTTTCGCACTGATCACGGCACCTTAGGCTAGAGGAAAAATATGGCTTAGGGCAGAAGGAAAGGCTCAATCTGCCCCTTGGGGATCCTAGTCCAGAGGCTTGTGAGGAAGCAGGTTTGGTGAACAGCAGGCATTGAAAGGGGGATGTTAAAGGCAGTGGCTCTTCATCCCTCCCTCCTAGGGCCATGCCTCCAAGGGGAGAGGTTCTATAGAGACCCTGGACAGAGACCCCACACTGGGGGTGCAGAGGAGTCTCTGAACCTGCCTGGAAAGCTGGACCCAGGGTCACCTCAGTAAAGTGGGAAGATGGAGGTGATCTCCCAAAGGCTCATGAACAATATATGTGTTTCCTATTGCTGCTATAAAAAATATATAACCTCAGCCTTTCTGTTAAAACAACATAGATTTATTATAGTATAGCTTTGGAGGTAAAAAAAAATCTGAAATGAGTCTCTCTGGGCTTCAATCAAGCTGCCTTCCAGAGACTGTAAGAGACAATCTGCTTCTTTTTTTTTTTTAACCACCAGCTCATAGAGGTGGGTGCACTCCTTGGCTCACGTCACTCTGACCTCTGCTTCCTGTCACATCTTCTCTGACTTTAACCCTTCTGCCTCCTTCATGTAAGAATCCTCGGATTGCATTGGATCCACTTGACTAACCCAAGATAATCTCCCTAGCTCAGGATCTTTAATCATGCCTATAAAGACCATTTGCCATGTAAGGTAACATATTTACAGATTTCAGGGATCAGGAGGTGGACACCTTTGGAGCCATTATTCTGTCTACCAAAGGTAGACACACTTTCCTCACCAAGTGTAAAAGATTTCTCCTCTCCCAGGAGCTTTGGATTTCTAAGAAAGTAGAATGGCCTTAATGGGCAAAGGCGCTGATCTGACAAATGTGAGTACTTGACTCAAATCCCGGCTCTGTCATTTTTTTCCGGAGGAACTTGGGCCTGTGACGTATTCTCTCCTTTATGTGGGAGGAAAGAAGACCACCTGGGTCTAAGGGACCCTGCCCCACTCACAGCTGCCCCTTCTTCCTGGGTGTGGTGAGGGGGCCACTTGGGACACAACATGTGCCTTAGGTGTCTCACTGGGGCCCCCGAGGAGCCCAGGTGAGGTGTTGTGGGATGGAGGTAACCAGTGCAGCAGAGATGGGCAGGATGAAAGGCTGCCAGGAAAGGAGCTTCCAGGTGGAGAAAGCATGGCTCAGGCAATGGGTGATGGATTTCCAGGATGTGGGTTCCGTCTCTAAAGGAAACAGGATGACTGGGGTAACCATGTCAGCGGTCACTTTCCAGACAGCAGGAAACGCAGTCACTGCACGGTCCTGCCCCAAGAGGACCAAGGGCGTCTGAGGACTGTTCTCTGCCAACACCATGAAATCACAGATGCCCCCTCTCCCGAAATGTGTCTAGAAGTTCTTGGAGATGAGAAGAGGCAGGGAGAGGGACACTGAGAAAAAGTGAGGGCTTATAAAGGGACCTTATGTATTAGAGAAAAATAAAGAAGTAAGTAAGAATCACTGTGTGTGTGACTCTCCCCATCTCCTTATCCATTCTGAACAACTCTGCAAGTTGGCATCTTAAGGGAAGGCACTTGGGATTCTGCCTAAAGGAGAGACAAAAGAGGTTCTGGACATTCTTTCTCCCCATCTGATTAGGACACATGTTCCTAAAGGGAAGCAGGTCTCACCAAAGGCCAGTGTGCTGGGTGGGGTGTTGAGTGGGCTATGACATTGCATTAAGGGAAGCATGGCCAATACACCCAAGAATCAGTCTTTAACTGTGGAATTCTAGCACTGACAATGCCCAATTATTTTGCTCATTAAGACGACTGGTCTGGACTCGATTGACCATTCTCCAATTAACTCCTTGGCACTTGGCTATAATAATGATTGAACTAACTCATTTGACTCTTAGTGTGGCGGAAAGAGCAGATGTGAGTAAACTCTTTCTACATCATTCAAGCACACTTTCCTCAACAAGAATAAAAGATTTCTCCTCTCCCAGGAGCTTTGGATTTCTAAGCAAGTAGAATGGACTTAATGGGCAAAGGCGATGGTCTGACAAATGTATTTGACTCAAATCCTGGCTCTGTCATTTTTTTCCAAAGGAACTTGGGCCTGTGCTTCTTCTCTCCTTTACGTGGGAAGAAAGAAGACTAGCTGGGTCTAAAGGACCCTGCCCCACTCACAGCTGCCCCTTCTTCCTGGGTGTGGTGAGGGAGCCACTCGGGACACAATATGCCCCCTCCCCACTTGGCACTGGGAATCCAGCACTCTTCATGGAGGGTGGGGCATGGGACGAGGACAGGAGGTGCTCAGAAAGGACAAGTGGGCCTTATTGGCGAAGATCAAACTTCTCAAACAGTCATGTTATGGTGTGGTTTTCCTGTGTGACAGTGGGTTTTTTGGTGACTGATCTTTTGTTTGTTTTTATCAGTGACCAGATTATAAAGTATACCATGGAACATCTGGTTTGATGATACGTTTTTAATGGGAAAATACTCAATTTGGAAGGTTTTCTATGGCAATCTGACTCTCCATTTGTGAACGACTGGAAGCGCAGCATCAGGCTTGGATTCTTGTGTGGCCTGGATCTGTGTGATAGGCGAGTCTGAATGAGTACCCACAGTCACCCAGCCAGGCATCTGCACTCACTTTGACTGCTTCTCCTGTCCATGACTATTAGAATTTGGGACACTTGCAGGAGAATAATCCTCAGGTCTCTAAAACTGGGTATAATCTAGGCAGGGCTGTGGGCTCCTAAGGCAGGATCCTGCGTGTCCTGCTTCTCTCCCCCACCGGTGCTTGTTGCAATTTCTGGCACAGAGAAGATGAGGGCCAACAGAATGGATTTCACTTCCTTGCGATTTTTCAGAGATGCATTTTTTTTTTCTTTGTCTGAGCCTGGGGTGCCTGTCCTCTTATTGGTCCATTCAGGCTGTCACTCAAGCTGTGTCTTCCAATAAGTGAGTGTGCTGTCTCCCTCCAAGCACCAGTAAGTCCACAGGGAAGATCATTAGAATTTGTGATGCTGAGTCAACCACATCCAAATAACATGAAAGCTGGGAGGGCTGTAAATTAATAAACCTTTCCCATGTGAACTGGCAAATGGCCTTCCCGTCTGCTCTTGTCTGGGTTTGCACATGACTAAGTGCAGGCTTGAGGGATTTGCATTAGCAGATTATAAGTAAAAAATCCCATTAAAATGAGTCTCCCCATTGTGGATTCATTTTCAAGAGGTACACTGGGTAGTTAGGGCACTTCTTGGGGTTGCCTGGTAATGGATTTATCTGGCAGCCTATATACCCTGGCAAAGGCCTTCTGAGGTGCAGGGGAAAGGGATGGGCTTTTTGGAAGCACGTAGCTCCTCTGTGACAGCTACCACACTCCCTGGGCACACACTTGAAAAGCTATGTAGAACCCTGCCCACCTATCATGCCCTCATTTCCATGCCCACAAGCAGCATCTGTCACACACTTAGTCTCCTGGCTGCAGAGAAAGGAAGAGGAAGACCCTGATTCTATCATATCCCTTGCTACTGACCCCAGTAAATAACCTGGCCTGAGTTACATTTGCTTGAATGTGATATTTTATGAATGTCATACTAGCATTCCTCACAGTTGTATCCCCCAAATTATCAGTCTTCTCTTGAATAACAAATTGTTTTGACTGTGGCCCATTCTTTGGGGATAAATTACCTACTCAATAACATGCTATAAATGTAACAAATTGTTAGCAAATGTAACTCAGGCCAGGTTATTCACTGGGGTCAGTAGCAAGGGATATGATAGAATCAGGGGGTCTCCTTCTTCCTTTCTCTGCAGCCAGGAGACTAAGTGTGTGACAGATGCTGCTTATGGGCATGGATGTTTAATTCCCACCTGCTCCTCCAAACTGGGTCCTAATACCTGTTGAAACTGTACTCACGTTCCTATGTCCATGTCTTTTGAAGTAAAACTATTTTGTTCTAATCTCCCAGGTCACCTCTCAGTCTTTAAAGAATTCCTAAGGTGGGCTAGGAATTTGAGTGCACATAATACATTGCTATTTTTGTTTAGTTGCTAAGTCTTGTCCAGCTCTTTTGCAACCTCATGGACTGTAGCCCACCAGGCTTCTCTGTTCATGAGATTTGCCAGGCAAGAATACTGGAGCATTCTCCAGGGGATCTTCCTGACCCAGGGACTGAACCCATCTCCTGCATTGGCAGGTGAATTCTTTACGACTGAGCCACCAGGGACGCCCACACAATACATCAGACTGGCTTCAAAGGGTTAATGATTAGGAAATGTGAAAGTGTAGAAACAAAGACTAGCTGTTGAACCAACAAACTGGTAACAATTTAGACAATAAGTCATCCACAAAGCAGTGTCACTAAACTCCCAGATCCCTGAAAAATACAGATAAAGGTCTGACATACATTCCTAAGTTGTTGTACAGGTTGCAGACCCCCATCAGATGAAAATTGCTGACTAAAAGCACAGAGACTCCAGACAGGTTGAAACCAGAAGATTGGTGATGCTTAAAACTTCACCTTGATGCCAATCAATTAGAACTCTGCATGAGCTGATCACGTACCCTGAGGCCTGCTCCCTCACACCACCTTTAAAAAACCTCTCCCCTGAAAGCCACGGGGAGTTCACAGTTTTTTGAGCATGAGCTGCTCATTCTCATTGCTTGGAGCCTTAGAATAAATGCTGTACTTTCTTTCACCATAACCTGTGTCAGTTGGACGAATGGACCCAAGTCCAGGTTCAATGACGGTCAACATCTTCCCCTTCCACCCTGTCCTTCTGCCCTGACACACAGAAAGCTTACAGTCCCCTGAAGACGGCCCTCCCTCTCATTCCCTCCAGGCTTGGCTACCTGGCTCTACCTCCTCTGGATGCCCCCACCCCTCCTAGAAGCTGGCCCTTATACCCAGAGACATGGCAGGATCCTTCAGACTGGTCCCCACGGACCCCCCACCTGGTTCCCTGCCTTCTTCACCTATCACATAGGATTGTACGCTGTCTGCTTATGTGTTTATCTGTCTCATTGTCATGGATACTTCCAGAGAGCAGAGGCTTTATTTTAGTTGATCTCTGGTACCTAACAAAGAGTTTGGCACTAAGTTTATGCTCAGAATAAATGAGATCTCATCAGGCAGTAGGACATTTATTATGCTTTTAGAACCCCTAAGGTGGGCCAGCAATTTGAATACACACAGCACATTAGACTGGCTTGAGCATTTTCCACTCAAGGCCAGAAAGTTTTATAACAGTTACAGAACACTGGGGGTAAAATCAGTGAGATCTCTCAAATAGTAAAATTATCAAGATCAAAGCTGAACCTTTGAGATCCAGAGAGTGAAAAAGGGCAAAATTTTAGAATTTTAAAATGTTCCATAAAAATGGATCAAAAGATCAATTAATCACCAGGAGGTTTTAAAAGATCTCAATTTTTCTTCTCTACTTCCCTCTCTTCCTCTCTCATTTTGTCTCTCCTTTCTTTTGATCTCAACATCCATTCATTTTTATGCAAACATTTACTGGACACCAACTGTGTGCTCAAGGCTATAATCTGCACTGAGAATTTGGAGAGAGTAAGAAACAGACCTGCCCTCCAGGATCTCAGCACAAAGTGGGAAGAAAGGCAGGACAAACAAATGGGTAACTAAGATAGAGTAAGTATTGGGATGGATTCTGTATGGAGTCTGGGGAGCATTGGGAAGAGGCAAGCTATACAACAGGTGACCCAGAATGGCTTCCTGAGGGAGGTGACTTTATCAGATATACATTGTTTGGCATCAAATGATTTACATCCAAGAAACTGCTGATATGTTTTTGTCCACAGATAGAAGCTAGAGAGCTAAATAGTGGACAGAGGAATCTGGGCTAGTCTGTAGATACCACTGGATTGCTAGTATGAGTATGGTGGAGGTTCCCTATTTCCACCCACTGTAGCTCCTCTCAAGGCAACTGTTCAAGTGAGCTGGGGCTTCTGATCATCAATAGGCAGGCTTCACATTTTTTATGTTAATTTCTTTTTAAAAAATTTTATTTATTTTATTTTTTTTACTTTATTTTACTTTACAATACTCTATTGGCTTTGCCATACATTGGCATGATTCCAATTTCTTTAGTAGAAGAAAGCTACAGCTACATTTTTGTTTGTTGTTTTTGTTTAGTCGCTAAGTTGTATCTGACTCTTTTGCAATCCCTTGGACTGGAACCCATCAGGCTCCTCTGTCCATGGGATTCTCCAGGCAAGAATACTGGAGTAGGTTGCCATTTCCTTCTCCAGGGGATCTTCCTAACCCAGAGACTGAAACCACGTTTCCTGCATTGGCAGGTGGATTCTTTACCACTGAGCCACCAGGGAAGCTCCGTAAGCTGAACTGCATCCTTGCAAATTCATATGTTGAAGCTCTAACCTCACATGGCTGTATCGGAAGAAAGGGTCTAATTTTCATTAGGAGTAATGAAGGTTAAATGAGGTCATAAGGGTGGGACCCTTGTCTAATAGGAAAGGTACCTAAGCTCTCTCCACCATGTGAGAACACAGTGAGAAGGCTGCTGCCTACAGCCAGGAAGAGGGTCCTCATGGGGGGAATGGAACGGGCTAGCACCTTGAGCTTGGACTTTTCAGCCTCAAGAACTGTGAGAAATAAATCTCTGTTGTTCAGGCCACGCAGGCTGTGGTATTCGGTTATGGCAACCCAAGCTGACTAAGACAAGGAAGACAGAGCTTGAACAAAGTGAAGATTTGACAGTCTAGTAGGGTTTCATCAGGATAAACATTTTGCACTTTGCATAATTCTGATCTCCAAATAATTATTTGAAATTTAAAAATGTAAACATTTTGCATTTTAATTAGCACGCTCACCAAAGAGCACTAGAGCATATGGAAAAAGCAGGTCCCAGCCGTGTTTGCTGGGTGACCTTGGCCAAGATGCTGGATCACGGTCTCCTGTTCCATATGATCCACCCAGCAGGCCTTGGGGAGAGATGAGAATGAACTCTGCACACAGAGCACCTGGCACAGAGCAGGTACACATGAATGGAAGTAAATGAGACCAGAGAAGTCTGGAAAGATTCAGTGGCTCTCAGCTCCTCCATAAAGTCATCAGTTTGGGAACAGAGTTCAGAATTCCTAGATTCACTATAAGGTTTCCTTGTGACTCAGATGATAGGGAATCCACCTGTAATGCAGGAGACCTGGGTTCAATCCGTGGGTTGGGAAAATCCCTTGAAGAAGGGAATGGCTATGCGCGCCAGTATTCTTGCCAGAATTCCTTCCTCACCTAGTTTAAATTCTGAAGTCTGTGCCTTTCATTTGCCTATAATAGTGCCTTTCAATTCCATCTTAGGAAATACTGAAGGGCATCTATAATGATCTCAGCCAGTATAGAAATGTTTTTATTAAAGCCCCTCACAATATGAAATTTATTCTAATTCACCTCAATTCATATTATGTGTTTATAAAAACATCCCATATAAACCATATGGCATTTTAGAAGGTAGCCAAGAGGTTGCTGGGAAATCAGATAAACAGTGTCAAGATAGTATAATTTCTGTAAGACCCAGAATTCCTAATTCAGAAAAACATATATTAATCCAAATGCCATATTTCCAAAACCCTAGGGTCCAGCAGGATGGGACTTATTGAGAATGGATTAGGCAGTTGCCCCAGGCAGTTGCCCCTCCCTCAAGCATCTTTCCCTTCAGCCTGGCATCCTTGACCTTGTCACGCTGCCTGATGTCCCACCATTGAGACATTCCCTCAGATTAATGAATCCCTCTCCTAAAGAGCATATGTCAGTACTTCCATATAGAGGAAGAGAGGTAGCAATCATTCTCATCTCGGTGGAAATGAGTTCCTTCCAGCATGCTTTCCAGTGACACACTCTGAGCTCAGCCCCACTGGGTGCCTGGGGCTGCAGCTTTCTGAAGGGAGTGGGAAGTGGGACACAGGTAATAAGGAAAGAGAAAGGGGAGGATTATGACACATTCAGCCCTAGGCACGGTGAGGCAGGTGGCATCCACCTGGAGGGAGAAAAGAAGGTCAAGAGCCCCAGAAGCTCTCAAAATATGGGTTGGGGAGAAGGAAAACAAGGGATGCAGGAGAACAAGCATCATTTCATCTGCTTTATTAAGCAGCATCCATGCTATGACCTTCTTCTCTACTGACCGCCACGCTCCCTCTTGACAATGTAAAACCACTGAACAAAAATTTATGCACCACGCCCCCAAATCTCAGCAGAGGACAACTCTAGGTTTGCTGTACTGATACTTCTTCAGCAACACGGCCACCCAGAGAAATGCCACCTCCACAGTCTCATCACTGCACAGCCCTCAGAAACAGTCACTTCAAAGCATTTCATTCCAACCAGACACTTCATTTGTCATTGACAAGTTCGACACAGCAGCCCCTGTGATCACCAGTCAGGAGTCAGAGGTTTTCCTGCTTCAGAAGAGAACATGCACTGCTCACAGGGCACCGTGTCACTGATGACTTCAAAGTCCTCAGGTCCCTGTTCTCAACCTGTGTCACCAAAGGCGAGGCTGCACCGTCACCCAAAGGAGAGCATCAAAGAGGAGACACAGCATTTATGACAAAAAGATGTGCTACCAAAGATCAGAAACTGGGCCTGGGGATCAAGAGGATCAGCTTCCCCGGAGCTCCACACAGAGCAAGTCGACAAGATGCACACTGGCAAGTCCACTGATGGGTGAAGGACCCAGCCAGGAAGGGTGGTCCTCCCCACTTCCTACTGGTCTTTAAGGCAGCAGTTTCCATCCTGACTTCAAGATGCTGTGTGTCTCCCAGAGTTGATTTTACTCCAGATCAGCAAGTGACCAGAACTGTGAAGTACCTACCCATTGCCATCATCCCTGGACCACATCAACCATCCCGGCAGAGGAATGAGGGGTGGGAAGGTGCGAGGTGAGCCCCATACCTGGTCCAGTTTCCAGTGGAACTCCGCTGGGCGGAAGGTGTCTGCCTGGTCAAAATCCTTGCGCAAGAGGAAGACGAGGCGGCAGTTGTGCACGTACAGGGCATAGTGATGCCGGTTCATTTCTGAAAAGCAGAAAGAGGATTTGAGGGGTGCCAGAATGCCTAAGCCCATCACCCCTAGAGGAGTCTTTCCAGTTCATCACTTAGCACAACCCCCAAAACAAAGAAATGGGCATTCTAGCTTTTTTTCTTTTCCAACTGATCTAATGAATAGTTCTAGAACACACGTGTGGAGCTCTCTGAAATGGAAGAGGTAGATTTCAGAAAGCCCACAAAAAACTTCTGCCAAGAAGCCATCTGGACCTTAAATACCAATATTTACTGCATTAGTGCCTGGATAAAATTACATATGTTCACAAGATTTTTTTTTTTTTTTTTTTTNGCAGAGATAAAGAAGGGATTGCTATGCTCCCAATTATACAAGATGCTGTATTTTTACAAAGGAGCTTACCTTGGAGAATAGCACTAGTCTTTTTTTCCCTCCTCAATTAAATATTATGTTCACAAATTTTTTTTTTTTTTTTTTTGTACATAGACTTCTGAGAGTGCCAAGGACACTCTGACAATCACATCAGCCACTCTAGTTTCCTTTAACACAGCTGGATCTTCCCAGAGCTCTGGGCTCTTATTTTATTTCTTCAGGCTTGACAGCAGTAATGACAGAACACACCTTAATTTCTGTGTGCAGTTAAGGAGAGCGGCCTCTCTTTTGGCTGCTGAGAGGAGGCGGCAGGTCGATTTTCCAGCACTAGACACAGTTCCCTGAATTTCCAAAGCAATGAATAAATACCTCTTTCCCCATACACAGACAACAGATGGGACTTTCTCTTCCTGCTAAACCTTCCTTTTCTGATTAAAAAAAAAAATCAACTGGGTCCAAGCCATGATATCCTGTAATCACAATATAACAGCCATTGGGAGGAGAGGAGCTATTCTTTGACCCATACTCAGAGAACTCACACTATACTACAAAGTATCACATGCAGAAGTCAAGTATGATGCACATGTTCTGTAAGTATTGGGCAAATGAGCAGATACAGCAAGAAGGACATAGGCCCTGAATTCAGATAGACTCGGAGTGAAGCCATACCTCTGGATGATGCTGGAAAAGTAATTCATCCTCTTAGAGGCTCGATTTCCTTAGCTGTATCATGACAGGGATGCTAGATTATCCTAATGTGTCACAAGAATAGGATGTTGTGACTGACTGATTTTTGCACATTCTGAAAACACCTTGCTTATGGAGGTATAAGTGCGAGGAATCAACATCAATTCCCAATTCAAGGCATGGGCTCTGAGTTGGTTTAAGCCAAAGAGGCTCGTGAAACACCGCCCCCCCCCCCGCCCCCCACCACAGTGCTTAGTTCAGAACCCAGGTCCACATCGAGCATTGCAGACCATTCTGGCCATGGGGCTTCTGTCAGGAAAGTGACTTGAGTCAGGCCAGTGATTCTGGAGCTATTATAAGTAGTCTAGGAAAGAACTGTCTCCCTTTTTTACCAGCTAGCAAGAAGAGACCCCCATCTCTTTCAAGAAGTTGCAGTATATACTGGGAGGCTTGGAGCTGCTGCAGCCATGTTTGCTAACACGAAATTTATACATATAAGGTGGCAGGTCTGAAAAATTATAGAGAAAAGGAGCCAGGACTTTGATCACACTTTATCAGAAGCTGTCTGTCTGTCTTAGCTCTAGCCACTTTTAGTTACAAGGACCCCACATTCCCTTAATAATTTTGATTTTTAATCATTCGATCTCAGTTTGCTCTGTATTTTCCATTCCCTGTAACTGAAAGCATCTTAATTGATACAATGAGGAAATGTGTATAAACCATCTGCCCAGAACAGATGTTCAATGGCTGTTGGTTATTATAAGGACTACTACACTGCCTCGTGACCATGACAACATAACAGAGTAGTGTCAGATGCTGTTTTCACAGAAGCATTACCATTCTTCAAGATGCAACCAAAAGATGGACAGAAGGAGAACGGTCAGTTGCCAAGTATGGCAGTATTGGTCAAAGCCAATGTTCAGGTGACTACTTGGTCTTTACTTTGATGAAATACCCAGGCCTACTTATAGGAATTTTACTAATTTTACTAACTAATTTTCCCACACTATTGCTTAACTGATTTCCTGTAGTTTCTATAGATAACTGTAAATCTTAATTCTCTCAAAACTACTAAGAATGAATTATATCTGAGACCAATAGTCTTCATGTTAAAACAAATTTCTTGAATTTGCTATAGTATCTTAACTATTCACCTACATTGAGCACAATATTGGGCATTGGAAATGATCAAAAGCAATAAAAATAATTAAAAAAAAGAATTTTAAGTTTCAACCTGTGATATTACAAATGCTCTAGTAGACCACTGATAAGTCAATCAATGACTTCTAAACACACAAGAGAATATTGATCAGTAGTATAAACAAGCTATAGATATCCTCCAGGGCTTCCCAGGTAGCATTAGTGGTAAAGAATCCTCCTGCCAGTGCAAGAGACCCAGGAGACCTGGGTTCAATCCCTGCATTGGGAATATTCTCCAGAGGAGGAAACGGCAAACAGCTTCAGTATTCTTTCCTGGAAAATCCCATGGACACAGGAGCCTGGCCAGCTACAGTCACAAAAGAGTTGGACATGATTTAGAAACGAAATAACAACACAACAGATATCTTCCAATTCTCATTACATGGGAGGAAAACCTGTTTCACGCAAATAATCACAAAAATTCCTAACACTATAAAACCCTCATTGGAAAAAGAATTAAGGCTGCTGGTGGCTCAGAAGTTAAAGCACCTGTCTCTAATGCGGGAGACCCTGGTGTGATCCCTAGGTCAGGAAGATCCCCTGGAGATGGAAATGGTAACCCATTCCAGTATTCTTGCCTGGAGAATCCCATGGACAGAGAAGCCTGGTAGGCTACAGGCCACCTGGTGGCAAAGAGTCGGACACAACTGAGCGACTTTGCTATCACACACTATTTGCTGGTGGGTGGGGGGTGGGGGGTGGATAAGAAAGAAATATGAGAATTTTTGTGTAAAATGAGATCATTGTGTAAGCAATGAGGAGAGATGGAGCAGGGGGATTTCAGCATCAGTGCTTGATACCAGTATACGTTCATTTAAAAATGGAAAATCTGCATTTTCAAGAATGTCTTTAGCACTGCTGTAGGTTTAGATTCAGCGAAAACCTGGATGGAAGTTGGAAGATAGCAAAAGAGTTGATGCACGTGCAATAGAATGAGTCCAGCGATTTACCATACAATTTAAGACACAAAGAGAACTCATCAAAAGTTGGAGAGTGGAAATAGCAGGATCAGTGGATTGAAGAAGCCAGTGGAAATCAAAGGATTGTTAAAACTGAAGTATTAGAAGGAAGAGCTGGTGGATGGAGAGTGAGAAGTCTGCAACTGGAAGTGGTGGACAGGTTGGAGTACTGATAATGAGAAGTTAAAGACTGTGGAGTAAAACATTGTGAAAGTATAGACATAAAGATCATTTTAAGAGAGAAGCTTAAGAAAATGAGCGTCTTGGACATTTCACCTATATGGATCTTGAAATTAATTTAAAAAATATTAGAGACCAACAGTGAATGGGAATCAGTCTTTAACTAATTATATATAATTTTGTCTTTCATTGTATAAAATTAAATAAGACAATTAGCATTTGTAACTTGCTAGAGGCCATGTAATATGTAAACTGCAAAATACATGGATTTAGTGAAGAATAAATTAAAAAAAAAAGATATTGAAAGATTTTGCCCTTTTAACTTCATTTGGCCTCAGGAGAGGTTGTGGTGAAGAGATAAAAGAAGAATGAAAGGACAGACCTCATGGGAGGTTTACAGCATCTCTTGGCCACCCTCCAGTGGTCCCTCCCTCCCCCACCCTCTGTTAGCTGGATCCCTGGAGTCACCACCCACACCAGGGTAACTGGTTCCTCGATGACATGAGGAACATCAGTGACATGATACACTCAGAATTCAGCCCCGCTTTCACTGTCCTTCAGTGTTCTCCCTGGCAGCCCCCCTCCTCTTCCTTATCTACATCTCTGGCATATCCTAAAATCTTCTGGCCACTGTCAGATATTAAAATAGTCCAGAAAGTCTCCATATCAAATACCAGCGTGTCATTAGTTGAAAGATCTTCCCCACTCAGCCTTGTCCTTGGCTCGCTGGCCACCAGTGGTGAAAGGACTCTTCTTGTCCTGCTGCCTCCTCCCCCAAACTCCTCCCAGCCCCAGTCTTGGTCAGAGGCAGGGAAGGCAGATATGAAGGAGAGAAGTGGAGTCTCTTTAAGGAGGCAGTGGACTTTGTTATTTTCCCAGGGATGTCCAGTGTCTTCTGTCATGTGGGTCTATATATGGGTTCCTTCATGGGTGTGTTGGCTGGTTTTTGGAGAGGCTTTGCGGGGATCACCTGTAGCCATGAAACTGGGCCCTGGTTAAAAAATGTTTTCAGCCCTTCTCCCCCCACCACCCCATCAATCCCCACACCCTCAATAAGAAAGGGCCTGTTACAATCTTCACATAGGCGTTGATCTAACACGCGGCACTGTCCCAGTCTAGACAGCAGGGACGTTCACACCGCTTCCAGTCCCACCTTTCTTGGCTCTTAGCTCTCCATTTGGAGAAGGAAATGGCACCTCACTCCAGCATTCTTGCCTGGAGAATCCCATGGGCAGAGGAGCCTTGCAGGCTACAGTCCATGGGGTCGCAACAGTCAGACAGGACTTAGCAACTAAACCACCACCACCACCTCCTCTCCATTACTTCTCTAAGCCCTGCTCTTCATGATTCCTTTCATGATTTTCACGACAGCTCTCGTGCTCTTGGCTCCTGTCCTCAGTTGCTTATCCCTGCCCCCTTGCCAATCTGCTTCTCCTACTGGATTCCCGCTTCCTGGCACTCAGCCCTCTTGGCTCCAGTCTCAGCCATTTCGGGATGTCCATGTGGTTCCCAAGAACAAGAATAAAAGCACTGCTGTTCTGCTAACTTGTACTGGGGCAGCCCTCCCCCCTGCTGCCCCTCTCTCCTCCCTGCTCCACCCTGAGAGGCAGCCCCCATTAGCCTCTTGCCTTCAGACCATCTGGGCAAGAGTCAGAGCTAGGTCCACCTTTCCTGTACCCTAAACTCCGAGGACACGAGGCACACTTGCCCAGAGCGTGGGCTCTGCTCCGACAGCAGCCTGGAACAGATGTCAGAGTGTTTGCAGCTCAGCCAACCGGGGGGTGGGAGTGAGATTCCCACCTCCTCTCTACTTTAGACAACCTTGGTCCCTCTGACAGGTTTTCTGGGCATCTCTGGACGTGTGAGAGCATCCCTTCCTTGTCCAGCAGGCTGAGGGACCATCCTAGGATTCCCTACCAGGCTGGCACCTCTGCCCCCATCACTTGGTGATTTCTGGACTGGTTGGCCCCTTTGTCTTGGAAAGCCCTGTATGAAAGTAGCTGGCACTGCAAGTGGCACATCGTATTCAAGTGAAACTCAGAGGCAGCGAGAGGGCTGATGCCAGGAAGAAAGGGTCCCACAGGAGGAGCGGGTGCGTAGGGGGAGAGGAGTTTCTAAGATAGGCCAGGAAAGGACATTGCTCACACCAAGGATGGAGAGACAGGGCCAGCAAAGCTGGGGTTGGAGGGAGCACAAGCGCCTCTCACAATACCATGTGGTAGAGCCGTTGCTATGTATTCGCCTAACCTTGGATCCTTGCTCTTAGAAACATAGCCTCAGTCATCTCGCTGCGTATCTCGTGGTCAGATGGAACACCGAGGTCAAATTCTCACCAAAAGACTGAGAGTGTGTGGCTTGCTGGTCTAGCTAAAACCCTTCTGTGTTAAACTCTCTCTTCTAACTTTCTGTTCCATGGTTGCAAATGGCAGTGACAAATGATGGAAGGATCTGGGGTCCCTGAATGTCTGGGCAAAGCTGAGCCTCACCCCGCAGCTCCATCTCGGGCTGCTGGACAGTGATAGGAGGGAAAACTAAAGAAAAGGTGTCAGTCATCGTGAGGCTTCTTGGTGGTTGTGGTTTTCTTTCTTTTATAAAGCTGCCATTAACCCTTGATGACTAGTCAGTTCTGTTATCCAACTATTAATAAACTACTTCATCATAGGCTAGCATTGGTGAGTTTTACTTAGTGGGTAAGACAGAAACCAGTGCAATTTTCATGAAGGGTGATTTTGTAACTTATATCAACAGCCTTTCTAACATTTATTGGGTTGGCCAAAAAGTTTGTTTGGTTTTTGGAAAATCCAAATGAACTTTTTGGCCAACCCAATATATTCTTTAACTCAATAATTCAGCTTCTGGTCAGGAAATAATCAGAACTATCCACACAGGTATATACAAGAATGCTTATTATATATTGCAATAATGCCTATTACAACATTGTTTCAGCTGCATTTAAAAGGAAACAATTTAAATGTCTAACAAAAGGGAGCCAGTTAAATGAGGTATAATAAAGCCTCAGGACTGTCATGTAATTCATATTTTTAAAAGAATATTTTATCACATAGAGAAATAACCTGGATACATGTAATGTTATTTAAGAGAAACATAATAGTATTACAGATATTATGAAAATAGATTGAAAATTGTAAGAATACTCTCTATGCACATTGAAATAAAAATAAGATTTCATTTCATGGTGAAATATGCCAACTGTTATCAGAAAATACCTCCAATTATTAGAATTTTAGGTGACTTGTATATATTTCCTACTTTTCTGTGATTTTAGATTACTTGCTATAAAAATGTGTTGCTCTTATAACTTGACAATTCTTTTCCTGAAATATAAAAGTCCTAATCAAGCTTTACTTGAGCCTGACAAATTTTTTAATTTAGGATATATATATATACATATATACATATAGGTTTATTTTCAAGTCAAAGAAATGAGAAAATCTTCCCCATCTTTTCTGTGCTAGTGTTGAGCTGATTGGCCCAGTGTTATTTTATGCTGAGGCCAAAGCTGAGCAGTGCCATAACTTGCTGGTTGAAGGGGCTGAAATGCCTACTGGGGGCACTACTCTGATGAAAGTGAGGCATCGTCATCTAATGCAGAGTTTTCAGCCATGGCTGCATGAAAGAATCCCCCAGACGCTGACTCACTGGGCCGGGGTGGGGCCCTGGCATCTAGGTATTTTTACTGGGTCACCAGGTTATTCCAGTGAATAGCAGGGTTGAGAGCCGCTGTTCCAATAGCATGGTCCTGAAACGTGAAATCAGCCCTGAATATTCATTGGAAGGACTGGTGCTGAAGCTGAAACTCCAATACTTTGGCCACCTGATGCGAAGAACTGACTCACTGGAAAAGACCCTGATGCTGGGAAAGATTGAAAGTGGGAGGAGAAGGGATGACAGAGAATGAGATGGTTGGATGGCATCACCAGCTCAATGGACGTGAGTTTGAGTAAACTCTGGCAGTTGGTGATGGACAGGGGGTCTGGCATGTTGCAGTCCATGGGGTTGCAAAGAGTCAGACATGACTGAGGAACTGAACTGAACTGAAATGTGAGCCAGAGGAACTAGGGCCAAGCCTGTTTCTTTAGCAATCAATTGTGTTATCTTAAGTTAGTTGCTCAGCCTTTCAAATTCCAATTTCCTTCTCTGGACGCCCAAAGGTCTCTATCTATCTGACCTGCCTCCCAAGGGCATTTAATACATTTTAGCAAGGACTCCATGTGTGTGGCCACTAACCCCAGCTGGGGATGCTTTGCATTTGGGCTCCTGGGTTCATGATGGAAGTACCCTGCCAGGCACTGTGAAGATGGGGCCACAGGGTGGTTCCTGGCATCCTGGGCTGAGCTCTGAACCCATTCCCAATTCCCAGTGGGATTTGGGGGATCCTTAAGCGGGTTTGCGGGGCCCTTCCTAGAGGAAGATCCCAGGAAAACCAATCCTTGGCCCTGGCTCTGACACCATACGCCTAGAAAACTAGGCAACTTCCTTTGCCTCAGTTTTTACATCCAAAAAACACTTTAACATGTATTGCAAAGATTAGGTGAAATAGGAAATGTGGGGTCCTGATAATAATAGAATGTGGAATAAAACCAGAAATAGCAATGACAATGACAACCCCACTGAGTAAATTGGCACTGATTTTATGTCTGGATCTGCTAAGTGATTCCATACATTATCTCATGTTTATCTCCCCCATTTTACCTATGGGGAAACTGAACTGAAGCTGAGTAGCAAGCCCTCAAAGGTCCTGTGTTAAATAGTGGGAAAGCTTCCTTGTGAACTGCGGCTGTCCAGCGGCAGAGCTGAGCATGCAGATTTCCTTCTCTCCTGTCTTCTCACTGGACCACGGGCTGCTGTTATTTATTTGAAGTATTTAAACAAGAGTAGCATTTGAAATGGAAAACTGTGGGCAACAAATTTTCCTAAGATATCAGATTATTTGTGTGTGTATGTCTTTACATGTGGGGTGTGATGAGCAGAACATGGGGCTGGAGTTAGCTGGAGCTAAGCTTACCTTCCAGTTCTGATACCTACTGGCTGTATAATTTGGGACAAGCTACTTAATCTCTCAGGGATGTTTCCTTATTTTTAAAATAGAAAATATAATATTGCTGTTATAAAATCAATTGTAGAGATGTGAGACACTGCTTGGAACAGGAAGAGCTAATACAGATTGCACTTCCTGTGTGCCAGCTACTGTTCTAAAGCTCTATATGTATATCAAATCACTTAATTCTGATAAGAACCTTATGAGGTAGATAATACTATTAATAAAGTGCATGTTTTATAGACTGGGAAATTGAGGCACAGAGAAGTTAAACAACTTGCTCTAGATTACACAGCCAGTAAGTGGTGGAGCAGTTTTAACCACCAAGCTGTGAATCCCCTTACACACACTTAGCATGCTGAAAAATAGCTAACAAGACTTAGCTATCATTATTATGCACAGCAGTGATTTTCAGACTTCTGTTGGAAGTTAGCAGGACCCTTTCATTGAAAATGATCTGAATGGAAATATGCATATATATATATATATATATATATATATATAATACAGTGAAGGTAAAGCTGCTTTGCTTGAGGTAAAGATGAAATCTCCTCCCTCACCCCTCAACCCCTGGTATAGCAGCCCTACGTTACTTCTGGGGAGGCTGAGGTTCTGAAGAACCCAGTCTGAAAAGCAGCAATGCCAAATTTTTGATTCTTTGTGTCTGTACCCTACCTCCCATTTGTGGTCTTGGCTTACCCCAAGCCCAGGAAGTCAGCAGGCAGAAAACCAAAGACCAGAATATTTTCCCAGGTCTCCTCTCATACTCCTGTTTTGCTCCCACACTCTTGGTGGCTATGGCCATGCCTGACCAGCTGGGACATAATGGGCAGCTGCTAGGAGAGCTGGACGCGAGGCTCACCGGTCTTATCTGAGTTGCAGAGGATGGTTTCCTTCTCGGCTCTCACGCCAGGGCTGGGGCCATGCTTCATCCACATAGTGATGGTGAACTGGTCGGTCAGGTTCTTGGGCACAACTCCATCAGGGATCTTGGCACCCTGCCTGCCATCGAACTTGAAGATCATTTCACTGCTATCCACCAGCAGTCCTGTGGTCCAGTTGGTGGCAGCACTCGGGGATGGCAAGAGGTCAATGATGCCAGAGGAGGCTCCTACAGGGGTTGGGGACAGAAAGAACACAGGGTCATTCTTCCCAGGCCGGGTGTCTTCATGTTCTGTTTTCTGCTCTCAGGGCCACAGTGAACTAATCTACATACTTACCCAGAGCTAAGAGCTCTGCCTTGAGCTGGGTGACTTGAGGAAAGAAGGGTTAAATGTCATCCTTGCCCAAGTTGCCTATGTGGCTTGGGGAGGCATCAGTAACTTACAAACAAAAGTATTGCATGTGCGAAAACAGTGCAATTAACCATTCTACAAGAAAAAAAGTGCTGAAGGAATTTAGAGAAATGAGATTACCCTGGGGGCTTTGATAAGCAGGCAAGGTTCCTGGAGAAGGCCAGGGCTTGATTCCAATTGATGGATTCATTCACGCACTTATCCATTCATTAACCTGTCAGCCATGTATGGAGCACCCAGCAGGTGCCAAGACCCCTCCTGGGTGCTAGCAAAGTAAAAGTGAATCAGCGCAGTCCCTGACCTGGAGGAGCTCAGTCCCCACAAATTGATGGACACCTGGGTGCAGTGAGACCAGGGCTGTGATGGGGAATGTTCTAGGTCCTGACCTGGAAGAGGTCAGTCCCCACAAATCGATGGATATCTGGGATGCAGTGAGACCAGGGTTGTGATAGAGGACACACAGCCTGATTCCAAGAGGCATGTGAATCACTCTGCACTCATCACACTTTTTTCCAATCATTTGTTTAGGCCAAATGGTACAGTGGTGGAGAACACGGGTTTCGAAGTTGGCAGAACTTAAATCNATGTCTGTGTCTCTTTTGTTGTCTCACATACAGGGTCTTCATTACTATTTTAATTTATTTTAGTATTATTTTTCACTATGCTTGGCCTTTCTTCCTGTGTGTGGGCTTTCTCTAGTTGTGGTGAAGGGGTGGTGTCTACTCTCTGGCTGCCATACGCAGGCCTCTAACAGCAGTGGCATCTCTTGTTGCAGAGCACAGGCTGTGGAACTTCGGTTCAATAGTGGTGCACTGGCTTATTGCCTTGGGGCATGTGGGATCTTCCAGGACCAGGGATTGAACTCATGTTCCTGCCTTGGCAGGTGAACTCCCACCACTGGACCACCAGGGAAGTCCCTTTGTCTTTTTTTATGTACCACCGATGATGTTTTTGACTGTTGAGTCCCTCGTCCCATTTTTCCCAGCAAGGTGATTTTCAGGAATGTATACACCTTGCCACAAGCAAACAAACAAAAAAAGAGACCAAGGTAATTCAGGATTCCATGAGGCCATGGGCACAATGATTCCTTCCCTTTCAGGACTGTGACTCAAGTAGGGCTGATGGTCTTATCCCTGCATTTTAGTGGAAAAATAACTTGGAGACATCAAAGCGTGGGAGAGGAACAAAATCACAATCAAAGTGACATCACACAAAAAAGAGCAATCAACAAAAATAAACACTGAGAGTGAGTGTACATAAGAACTGATTGAAACCACAGTAGTGGAGAGTCAGAGTCTGGGCAAGGCCATGCTCACGGTGACTGGCAACAGCACTTGCTGACAATACATGAGTTGTGGATACTATCATATATGACTCTCAAACCGTTTGCCACTTTGCTAGGTGGTATCTCTTTTTAAAAAGTTTTTTTACGTGAACCATTTTTTAAAAGTCTTTGTTGAATTTGTTACAGTATTGTTTCTATTTTATGTTTTTTGTTTTTGTTTTTTTTTGGTCTGGAGGCATGTGGGATTTTAGCTCCTGGACCAGGGATTGAACCTGTACCCCATTCATTGGAAGGCAAAGTCTTAACCACTGAACAACCAGGGAAGTCCCCGGATGGTGTCTTTATGTCAAGGTAAAAATGAAAATCTATGGACTGCCTGCTTCACCCTTGGGAAACTCCGAAAGTCTTGCACTTAGGATCATTCATCAGCCACCAAGGGGCTCCCTGAAAATACCCATTGGCCGCTGGCCGCCATCTTGAGGAAACCAGCAGAGTGAAAGGGGTGGGCTTAGGGACAGATGGCTTTGTTCAGTGAGCAAATGTGTGTTTGAGCTTCTTGTGTGCCCAGCTTTGCAAGGAGTCTGAAAGGGTCCCTGCCTGTGGAGCTGAGAGAGAGACAAGCAATGAATACCCCATGCTGTCCTATCGTGGAGGGTAAGTGCTATGAATGGAAAAGTGGTGACAGAGAGGAGCTTCTTTAGATGGAGAGAGTTCCTGTCTGAGCTGACGCCTGAATGTCAAGGATGAAAGCCCATGGGGAGCCTCAGAGAAGCTTGTCTGAAGTAAAGGCAGCAACCATCTTGGCTTGACTCCATCAGGTCAGGGAGTTCTTGGGCAGGTTACTGAAGGTCTCCAAGCCTCAGGCACCTTATCAGTGAAGTGGGGAGCACAGTGTGGGGTGAGGACTAGGGCAACTATGTGGGCCTGGCAGGCAGTGGGGCTCCAAGCCTTGCTATTCCTTCCCCAGAGAGGAAAGGAGATGCTCACACCCCCCGCACATTCCACACAACCCGGCAAGCTGGGTTTAGCTCTGAACCCCCACATTAACCAACCACCCTTTAATGTATTTTTTGGAGTCATGAGCAAAGATTTAACACCACGTTGTGAGGTTTATCACCAGGAAACTTGCTATGGGATGATTTTTGTTTGTTTTTAAATGAAATTTTATTGGCATTTCCTCTGCACAGCAAAGTGAAGGAGCCATACATATACACATATTCACTCCTTTATGGATTTTCTTCCCACTGAAAGGATGTTTAGATGACAATGACTATAGGTAAAAGAGAATATACCCAATTATATGTCTTTCCTCAGAGCCCACAGGAGCTGTGTCTGGAATGGCCCATTACCCCCTGGAGGATAAGACCATGGAGTTGCTATAGCCCATGTGGCCCTAGGTCAATCTAAAGGACAAATCACTGGTAGACAGGAGGGCTTTTTGTCTGATATATCTGAAAGTCACAGTGCTGTAAGCAGCAGTCTACACGTGACCAGGTTCATCTCAACCTAGGTTCAAAATGTTGCATACCATTGTGCATTCGGTCAAGCAATTTCTTCTGCATGGAGCTCCCTTCCTATTCCTTTCTGTCTGTTACCTCTACCACATAGCTTTCAGGATATCTCCAGTCTGGATAGAAACCCTCCTCTGTGCCCTCACAGCATTCTCAACAGTAGAGTCCAAGCTGATGGCAACTCTGAATCCCCATCACGCTGCACAATGCCCTGCACAGGGCAGATACTCACTGGACAGTGGTAGGAAGCATGAGTGGATTTTGTAGGCTATCATTAGAATGAGCCATTTGTGTGCCTTCCCCTTGTAACTAGGAACTCTTTAAAGGCAGGAATTATGTTTATTTCTGACCTCTCCACACCAAGCTCTGAGTCCAGGAAACAGTTTCCAGGTGGACCTGGGGAGCCCCAGAGACCTAACCTTGACTTCAGCCATGGCAGCCTTTCTTGAGCCACAGACAGAACCCATAGCCTATGTGTAGCTTCTCTGGTACTTTCCCTGTCTGCCCCTACTCTCGTCCTACAGAAACGACCATCCCAACAGAAGCCATCACATGTTTGCTTCTCTTTGTTCTCAGTAAGGCAATTGGTCCATAAATGATAATGGAAGAATATCTTCCCAGTAACAAGACATGGTATCAAGGAAGAGGCTGCTCTCCTTCCCTTCCTCACTCCTCTCTCTCTGCATCATCCTTCTCTTTAGAGACGCAATTTAAAAAGATCAGAGAAATGGTTCTGTGCAGGGTGCCCATGGTATGGCCCTACATCACCAGTTCTTGAGTCTCTCTTGCTAGTGGGTGAGAAATTCCTCACAACATCTACTTCTGGAAGCTTCTTCTGTTGGAGAAGCGCAAGACATTCCTGGTACTGGTGTTCTGTGGGGGCCGTGGGCATCTCTTTCTCATCCAGGTATGTTAGTGGTTATCTTTGATGAGAAATTCCAGCTCAAGTCTTTTTAGGAGTGTAAGTACCAGAGCAAATAAATAACAAGGCTGTATATTGTCACCCTGCTTATTTAACTTACAAGCAGAGTACATCATGTGAAATGTCAGGCTGGATGAAGCACAAATTGGAATCAAGATTGCTGGGAGAAATATCAATAACCTCAGATATGCAGATGACACCACCCTTATGGCAGAACGAGAAGAGGAACTGAAGAGCCTCTTGATGAAAGTGAAAGAGGAGAGTGAAAAAGCTGGGTTAAAGCTCAATTCAAAANAATCAAGATTGCTGGGAGAAATATCAATAACCTCAGATATGCAGATGACACCACCCTTATGGCAGAACGAGAAGAGGAACTGAAGAGCCTCTTGATGAAAGTGAAAGAGGAGAGTGAAAAAGCTGGGTTAAAGCTCAATTCAAAAAACCAAGATCATGGCATCCGGTCCCATTATGTCATGACAAATAGATGGGGAAACCATGGAAATAGTGACAGACTTTACTATCTTGGATTCCAAAATCATTGCAGATGGTGATTGCAGCCATGAAATTAAAAAACACTTGCTCCTTGGAGAAAAGGTATGACAAACCTAGACAGCATATTGAAAAGCAGAGGCATTACTTTGCCAACAAAGGTCCATCTAGTCAAACCTATGGTTTTTCCAGTAGTCATGTATAGATGTGAGAGTTGGACCATAAGGAAAGCTGAGTGCCAAAGAATTGATGCTTTTGAACTATGGTGTTGGAGAAGACTTTTAAAAGTCCCTTGGACAGCAAGGAGATCAAATCAATCTTAAGGAGACCACTCAATCTTAAAGGAAATCAGTCCTGAATATTCATTGGAAGGACTGATACTGAAGCTGAAATGCCAATACTTTGGCCACCTGATGCAAAGAACTGACTCATGGAAAATACCCTGATGCCGAGAAAGATTGAAGGCAGGAGTAGAAGGGGACAGCAGAAGATGAGATGGTTGGATGGCATCACCGACTCGATGGACATTAGTTTGAGCAAGCTTCAGGAGTTGGTGAAGGGAAGCCTGGCGTGCTGCAGTCCATGGGGTCACAAAAAGTCAGACATGACTGAGCACCTGAAGTGAACTGAACAGTGGAAACAGAGTCCTAGCAAAGTTTTCAGTCCCTTTGCTGCCTTTGGTTAAGGGGGCAAGGCCCTCTCCAAGGAGAAATCAGGCAGAAAAGAATTTTAAGAACATAACACCTGCTAGTAGCTTTTGTGATCTCATGAGGCATGTTTTTGAGGGCTTATGGAGAATAGGCAAATTGCAACCATCCATAAAAGAAATCAATGAAGCTTTCTGAGTGTTGCATCCTTGAGATAGTGGGAAGCTCACAAACATCTTTCATTTTCCAAGAAAGGGCGGGGGTTTAAGAGAGCAAGAGGCAAGTCATCAAACTTAGTGTCTGCCACATGAAGTATCTATTCATTTTCATTTTCTGGAGGATAGATGGCTGGATGACTAAAAGTATGACCTCTAAATTCAGGGTGCATGGATTCAGATTCCAACCTTCTCACTTCCTGTGTGGACTCTGAGTAAACCACTTACCCACCTTGAGCCTGAATAAAAATGGCACCTACCACCCAGGATCTGGGGAGATTAAATGCTGAATCATTTCAGCCTCAAACACAATGGACACATTCATCAGATATAGTATTAGCGTTGTTAATTGATTATGTATTCAGTAACATTTATTGCAGGAAATAAGAGGACATACAATTATTAGCATCTACAAGATGCTAAGTGCTTTGACATCTGTTCTTTCGTTTAATCCTCCCAGCGACCCAGTGAGTGGGTGTTACTATCTTAATAGTGCATATGGCAAAACTGTGGCTGAGAGTTGGTGTGACTTGGTCAAGGCTATATAGTTCTTTTACAATAACTCCTCTATGAGTCTGAGGATTTGCTTGGACTGAGAATGGCGATTTTTACAGATTCATCTTTGAATATTCAATTTTTACACTGATAAATTTTCTTAAAATGATAATTTCTGATGATGGTAAAGGCTCAAGGAATATTGTCAGTTTCATCAATGCTTGACCTTGGGGGCAGTTGTAGGGGTCGAGGGGATACCGAAGACTTGAAGAAATCTGGGTTTGAATCTCATCTCACCCAAATTCGGGTCATGTGACCTTTGCGAAGTAGTTATCTTTGGACCTCTGTGGCTTCATCTGAGATGCTTATACCTCTTCATGGGCTTGATGTATGCATTGAAGGCTAAGGGCCCAACAGAGCAACCTTCCCCCTGATTCCTCATGATAGAAACATCCCACTTTGGTTCACAAGTTTCCTAAACTTCTCTGAACTATCCCACTTGGAAACAAAATCTTTTTGGAAAGAAAATCATTTCAATTCATGAAAGATTTAGAGACTAGTTAATGAACTGTTGTTCATTTTTTTTTCTTAAATAAAAAGAAAAGAAGTAGACCACCTGTTGTTTTAATACTTGGGCTCAATGACCTCATAAACATTGTTGGAAAGGTTACCCTGGAATGCCTTCAGGAATTAAATTCCCTCTCAGGGGATTAAAGATTTAGAAATGGGATGAATGTATTATAACTCCTGCTGAATTTGGGGAACATATATTTTCTCATTAGGAAAAGATTAACTACTTAGAACTCTCTTATTAGATGCCTGAAGGTGGAAAAAAGCTACGCTGAGACTTCTGGAAAGCACAGGCTTTATGGGCTCTTGTAATTCAAGACACTCGGTAAATCGTTCCAACTCTGTACTCAAAAGTGACACAGAAGGAGGAAAGGGAAAAACACAGGTGTGTCTGATGCTTCTTTTGCCTTAACTGTGCAAGTTCAAGGGCCTCCAGCTCTTCCTAGTCTCAGCTCCTAGCAGAGGAAGAAGCATCAGGTTCTTCCAGGAAATTGCTGCATTCATACAAAATAAATGGCTGGATGTGGGGATGCTGGGGAGGGGGAGGGATAGGAAAGGGAGTGTCCTGAGCAGGGACTGTTTAGGCAGCTGATATTCTAACTAGACTCTGTAGGTGTCAACCACCTGGCATCTTTCAAGTCTTTCTTCCAGGGATGGGTGACTTTGATATGGTGCTCAGGGACTTCCTTTCCTACTGGGAGAAGCTCAGGAGGTATACATGCTTAACAGGGAGCATCTTTATCTTCACTGGCATCCAGTGCACCTGAGCTGGGGGTGAGTGAAAAGGCAGAGATGAGCTGGAGAGGTAAGTGGAGGTCAGATGACAAATGCTGGCTAAGAGGTTTGGGTTTCATCTTAGGACCAGTGAAGAGCTATAACTGGGTGTTTAGTGCGGGTATGAAGAATCCAGTGTTCTTTCGAAATGTCACTTAGCAGCTAGATTAGGTCTGGTGTTCAGAACACTAAAATATCTCCGATTGCCACCTCACGATCAAGCCACACAGAGGGTCACCACTGACAGGGTCACACAATGGGGAAATTAACTTCAGTTCAATTCAGCTAAATTCAAGAGTGTTAATTCTGCAGTTGGACAGACTCAGGTCTGAATCATGACTCTGCCACTTTTTGGCTGTGTGGCCCTGGGTAAATCACTGAAACTCCGAGCTTCATTTTCACATCTGAAGAACGGTGATTACATAAATCTGCCTTGAAGAGTTGCTTTGGGAATTGGAGAAAAGGTTTGCAAAGCACAGGGCTTCCCTGGTGGCTCAGTGGTAAAGAACTTGCTAGCCTAGCAGGAGATGCAGATTCTATCCCTGGGTCAGGAAGATCCCCTGGAGGAGGCATGGCAACCCACTCCAGTATTCTTGCCTAGGAAATCCCATGGACAGAGGAGCCTGGAGGGCTAAGTCCCTGGAGTTGCAGAGTCTGATATGACAGCGACAAAACAACAATAACAACAAATGCAAAGCACCAGCTCCTCCTATCATCAGTCTTGTATCATTCTTATCATTATTCTGATGCTTTGCTTTTACTGAGCACCTACTATGGGCCAGGCCAGGCAGAGCCCCAGGCCTGGGAGACAGAAAAGTGTAACTCACGGGCCCTAACTCAGAGGCACGGACAGTCAGGTAAGGGCAGTGACCGCACACAGCCAGCTTTAAGGCAGACAGAGGGACAAAAAGCAGGCCCCAGAGAACAAAGAAGAGGTAAGTTATACTGACTAGAGAGACCAAAGGAGGCTTTCTGGAGGAAGTGACCTGGACTTTCTTTTAGCAAAGGTTGTATTATTATTTAAGTGTGACAAGGCCAACAGATCAGGATATAATTGCCATTGGAAAGAGAGTTTGTTATACTCACAAGTCCCCAATAGAGGGGGGGCGGGGGGTCCCGCACCACTGGGGATGCATGGAGAATCACCAGAGATAGTTAAGAAGTAGAGGGAGAGGAAAAAACCATGGGCAAGAGCCTGTGCTATGGTTTTCATGGAAGGAAGAGGTCAGGCAAGGTAAGCAGCCTTAGAGTCACCTGGTTTGTATAATTTCAGTGGCCTCTGGGGCATGGAGCTGTCCCTAGCTGTCTGGTATCTGGCCCTGGGGTGATTAGTGCAGATAAACGTTGGCTGGAGTGTGAGACCCTGATAAAAGAGGTGGGTGGGATGTAGGTTCTGGGTTGGTTGGTCAGTGCCTGAAAAGCAAAAGGGTAAGTTGTTCGTTCTCTCTAGGAATTCGCTGATTGAAGGGGCAGTCTCTCCAGGCTCAGCCAGGCCCTGGTTGTCCAAGCATCAGGATGCAGGCAGTAGAAGGCATGGTTAACACAGCACTGCAGGATGCGGGGCACATGGTGGGCAGAGAGAATTCAAGGGTGTCACCACCATGGCCTAGGGGCTGTACAACAACAAGCAGTACTGCTTAGATGGGAAATGATATGAACGGTGCTCCCCACCCGGCTGCCTGGTGGGACTCAGCAAGTGCAGACAAACGTAAGGCCAGGAGTGGGCACCTAGGAGGCCTGGTGTGAGATGGGCCAGAAAGCAACTTTGGGGCCAGATTACAAGGGACTTGAGTGTTGGGCCAGGAAGTGAGCTTTTTGGTAAAAGAGTGAGAAAAGCCAGCTTCTGAGACCCTCATGTCTCCTCTCCCCCAGGGCTCCTNGAGGCCTGGTGTGAGATGGGCCAGAAAGCAACTTTGGGGCCAGATTACAAGGGACTTGAGTGTTGGGCCAGGAAGTGA
Source organism: Neotragus pygmaeus (assembly GCA_006410875.1). Taxonomy (NCBI): domain Eukaryota; kingdom Metazoa; phylum Chordata; class Mammalia; order Artiodactyla; family Bovidae; genus Neotragus; species Neotragus pygmaeus. The sequence goes on from SJYV01019908.1 coordinate 237,693, forward strand.
GCTTTTTGGTAAAAGAGTGAGAAAAGCCAGCTTCTGAGACCCTCATGTCTCCTCTCCCCCAGGGCTCCTGGAGCGAAGTCCTCAGAATCCCAGCCTGACTTTGGTTAGCGCCATGGTGATGCTTAGACAACGGAGTGCAGACATGGAGGAGGAGTCAGGTGCCTGCCTCCTCTGCCTGCCAGCTACTGCACCTTGTGCAAGACGCTCCTTGTCTGTAAAATGGGGAGAAACTACAACCATACCTCATGGAACTGGTGTGGAGACAAGGTTAGATAATGTATGTGGTAAAGCCAGGACTTGTGCCAGGCCTATAGGACTCCAAAACTCAACCTCAAAAAGGAATCCTGGCTTTTCTGAGTTCATTTTCTTTTAACATTTTCTCTACTGCTGTTGTGAGTCTATAAGCATGAGATGGGACATTTAGCTGGAAGGGGTCAGAGGCTGGACATCCATCCTGGCTCCAAGACCAGCTTCATGTACGGAAGGGCCCCATGCTTGGTGTAACACTCTGCTGTCACTGTCTTGAAAATCATTTTGACCCCAATAGCTGCCTTTCCAGCTGAATAACCTTGGGCATGTCCCTTCATGTTTCAGAGCCTCAGTTTCTTCATCTGTAGAATGGGAATATTAATTAACTAATCCAAAGAGAGGAGCCCAGGGCTTTGGGTTCAGACTAGGTGTAAGTCCTAGGTCTACCTATTGGTACCATGTACTGGGGGGCCTGTCAGTTCCTTTCCCACCTAAGTTTACTCATGCAAACACTGGTGATATTATCATCTATTTCAGAGCTGTTGAAAGGGTTTATATCAGATGATACATGCAAACTACTTAGCCTGGGCCCAATACATAAGACATACGTCTCTTTTTAAGCATTAAATTATGTGATTTTCCCTTCCCCAATTAAAAACAATTACACCTAGGCACACTTTCAAAAGAAAGAAAACACAAACTCTCTGAACTCAATTACAAACATAAGGAATTCTCTCCCTTCCTTCATTACTGACCCCTTTCCATTTACTATACTTATCTTCACAAGACCATTTTATTAGTTTTAAATTCTTACTAAAACGAGAGATCTTAATTAACTACAAACAAAAGAAGGCAGGAAGAGAAAAAAATGCCCGCGGTTCAGATCAGGAGGTACAACTCAGGGCAGCCCTTTGCCTGGAGCTCAGTCCCTGCCACGTCCATGGCTGGACCTTCTCTTCCTCCAGGTCCCAAATCACATGAGACTTTGTGAAGGACGTTGTCTGGGTCTCGTCTTGGTGATGACCCCTACCTCCACCCAACTCCTGCCTGGCCTTCCCCACTGAGAATTATTGACTCAGGTATCGTCTGTTCATGTACTGGAGCATAACCTGTACACCACTCTGCAGGGCCTGGCGCATAACTGGTGTTCAATAAATATCTAAGAAATGAGTGACGGATTAGATGTATGAAAATCAAAACACACACACTCACACACAGACTCACACACACACACTCACACATTCTAATGTGGCTGCCTAATGCAGGGAAGCTAGACTGCCAGGCATTAAAATGGGAAGGATCCTAGATGTAGCTGCTGTGTGTGTGTGTGTGTGCATGCGCGTGCATGCATGTGTGTGTGTATACACACATACATACACACTTCAGCCTGTCTGTGGACGAGTGTGTCTGATGATGAAACTGAACTTACATGCGACTCCAATTTTGGAAACCCTCATGTATTTGCAACCTTTTTAGTCCCCCAAGACGTCTCGATAAATGCCAAATGAGACAACCAGTAATTTGTCCTCAAATTTTGTCCTGCCTGTGAAGTTCTCTTTAATTTCCTGATGACAGAAGGGGTTTAATTTCATCCCAAGTCACCACCTTGATTACCAAATCCTCGGTCTGAGAAAATCCTCACGTAAACTGGGCAATTTCAAAGTCAGTCATGTGGGTGGACACTTTCAGGCCTTATTCTGGAAGCATCCGGGCAACTGCAGACAGTTTCCTGCCCAATAGCTCCTTGACAAAATCTGGGGCTTCTGTCATACCCTCTTCCCTGGCCCATTATTGTCAGCCAGGAGAACCAGTACCATGAGGTAAGTAAGGATCATATAAAGATGCTTATATCAGATTAAACTGAAAAGATCTGCATGTTGCATGCACATGCTCATTTGTGTCCAACTCTCTGCAGTCCCATGGACTGTAGCCCACCAGGCTTCCCTGTCCAGGGGATTTCTCAGGCAAGAATACTGGTGTGGGTTGCCATTTCCTACCCCAGGGGATCTTCCTGACCTAGGAATCAAACCCACATCTCTAGGGTCTCCTGCTTTGCCAGGCAGATTCTTTACCACTGCGCCATTTGAGAATCCCAAGCTGAAACCATTTCTGATTTTGTGGAGGGCGTCGGAAACAACAGATTCTGGGACAGTGCTACTCATTGTGGTCTATAGATGGGTGCGGCCTTGGAGTGCTGTTATAGGTCTGCCATAAAAATCCAGGGTAACATTAAAAAAAAATTTATAGCAATTTGACAGGGTGATTTTATGTTTATCAAATCTAATAATACTTTAAAAATTGGCTTACATTGTGAATGTCTTTGCTATTTATTTTATTTTTCCAGAAATTTGTCTCATATTGTTTTTAAAGAATTAAGGTCCACGATGATTCGGGAAAAAACCAATCCTTCACCATAGGTGATTTGAGAAGTACAATAAGGAAGAACAAACCTGACTGTCTATTAGATCTGTTTCTTTTATGTTAACCTTAGTATTCTATTTTTTGGCTACAAGAATGTTGCTAATACCATGAAATATACATGATAACCTATTCTCAATGCTCTATCCTTTAAGAGTATAAAAGTTTTCCACTAATATAGAGATAAGAAATTACAGAACAGAGAATAACATTTGTCTTATTGGAGGTCTGTAGAAGCATCATGACCTGACCTACATGCATAGTTGCGTGAACAAAGGATTCCAACACCAAGATGTTTCCAACCAACCACACCCCCCTCTTCTTTTAGTATAAGAGCAGCCTGAATTCTAACTCTGATAAAACAGTTGTTTGGGACACCAGTCGACCATCTTCTCGGTCTGCTGACTTTCTGATAAAGTTGCTATTCCTTGCCCCAACAACTTGTCCTGTGATTTATTGACCTGTCAGGCAGTGAGCAGCATGAGCTTAGATTCAGTCCAGAAGCACTGCTCTAGATAATATCCTATCTATTTCCTAAAACTTACATCCAAAGACTTCAAATCTAGAAGGCAATACTTCAGAGCACTGTAACATTTTACCTTATATATCTACAGGGCTACTAAAGACCTTCTGCTTCTGAATTTTAGAGGACTCCTGAGATCAAACTCTTTCCACTCCAGGTTTTTTTAAAATTCCTTTTTAAACATTAATTTATTTATCTTAATTGAGGCTAATTACTTTACAATATTGTGGTATTTTTTTTGCCATAAATTGACATGAATCAGGCAAGGGTCACATGTGTGCCCCATCCTGAACCCCCTTCTCACATCCCTCCCCATCCCTTCCCTCTGGGTTATCCCAGTGTACCAGCTTTTCATGCCCTGTTTCATGCAGTGAACTTAGACTGGTGATCTATTTCATAAATGATAATATACATGTTTCAATGTTATTCTCTCAAATCATCCCACCCTCATCTTCTCCCACAGAGTCCAAAGTCTGTTCTTTATATCTGTGTCTCTTTTGCTGTCTTGCATATAGGGTCATTGTTACCATCTTTCTAAATTCCACACATATATGCGTTAATATACTGTATTGGTGTTTTTCTTTCTGACTTATTTCACTCTGTATAAAGGCTCCAGTTTCATCCACCTCATTAGNTCTTTATATCTGTGTCTCTTTTGCTGTCTTGCATATAGGGTCATTGTTACCATCTTTCTAAATTCCACACATATATGCGTTAATATACTGTATTGGTGTTTTTCTTTCTGACTTATTTCACTCTGTATAAAGGCTCCAGTTTCATCCACCTCATTAGAATTGACTCAAATGTGTTCTTTTTAACAGCTGTGTAATACTCCACTGTGTGTATGTACCACAGCTTTCTTATCCATTCGTCTGCCGATGGACATCTAGGTTGCTTTATGTACCACGGCTTTCTTATCCATTCGTCTACCGATGGACATCTAGGTTGCTTCCGTGTCCTGGTCCACTCCAGTTTTACAGCCATCATTGCTTCTCACCTGGACCAATCACTACAACAACTTCCTACTTTACCTCTCTTTTTGACCCTCTAATCTACAGTGGTTAACATTGCCTAATCACAATATATCCAATTATTTTTCTAGGAAATCCTCCATGATTGCTCCAATTTAGACTGTGCTCTCTCCTCCCCAATTCACAGGCCTTGCAATTTACCTTATCTACATGGAGCTCCCACTGTGCTCCCCAAATTCTTGTCTATACACAGATTCAGGGTCAGGGCTGGTTTCAGGAGAATCACCTATAAAAGTTCTCAAGACAGTCTTTTGGGTCTCACCTTGGGAGATCCCAGTAGAGGGTTTTGAGGAAGAACCCCTAGAATCTGTGATTTTAATCAACTGCCCTTCCCAAAGTGATCTGGATGCAGAGACAGACTTGGAAATGGCCAGCCAAAACAATTTGCTGTTTAGTCGCTAAGTTGTGTTCAACTGTTTGCAACCCCATGGACTGCAGCACATCAGGCTTCCCTGTCCATCACCTTCTCCCAGTGAAGGCCTTACTCATACTCATGTCCACTGAGTCAGTGATGCCATCCAACCACCTCATCCTCTGATGTTCCCTTCTCCTCCTGCCTTCAATCTTTCCCAGCATCAGGGTCTTTTCCACTGAGTCAGCTCTTCACATCAGGTGGCCAAAGTATTGGAGTTTCAGCCAAAACATACTGGGCTTTAAACTCTCGCTCCATCTCTCACCACATTTATGACTGCCAATGGTCGGGGAAGAGCCTGAGAAGGGATTTCTGTTCCCTATGCAGGATGCCCACAGGGAGATCTATTTGCTGCCTGAAAGCTGACCCAACAGAGTAGGACTTCACACTGAATGAGCTTAGAACAAGTATTCTTTTCTTTCTTCACATTGTGTGGATTCCAATTCCAGAAGATCTGCAGATGCAGGACCAGGGCTCTTAGTGAAGAGAGCCACTTCCAGTTGTGAGGCATTAGATTATACCTCCTGACCAGGTGATTGATAAAACCTTTTTTCACATATTGAGATATAGAGAAGTCACTTTGGTTTACATGTGAGGGAACTTGAAGTTTATGCTAACTAAAATAGCCTGTTCGTGGCCTATCAAACACAAAGTATACCTCTGCATTAATTATGAAAGAAAAAGGCACACTGGCCAGAAGCAAACAATGTCCCTGTTAAAAATAAGGATTAAATGCCCCTCTTCCTGGGACATCAATGCTGGTACTCCTCTGATGATAAGACTCCTTCCCCAGGTGCTAAAGCCATACTGCCTTGCTGTGTTCATGCTGGTCTGTTATTTTTTTTGAAACCTTAAAGAAATGTAACCATGACTTGTTTAATATTCTTTGTTCTGAGAAGATACAAAACTGTGAGGGAAACTCTGCTTCTCTGGAACAGTTTCCCAGAGTAATCTAGGAAGCGGGCTTCTGGTTTAGACCAGTTTGACTCAAATAAAACTCTTTTCTATCCTGATTATTGATTGTTTATTGACTATTTTCACTGACACCCTCCTCCGGTGGAAGGAGTATACTTTCCTTCCCTGGTGCTTTTGGGGTTGGCCACGTGACTGGTTGTGAACAGTAGACTAAGCTGTTCATTTGCTTCTGTGACTGTTTTCCATCTGAAACTCTCACCCCTCACCTCCATCTCCATCTACCATCACGAGTTTCACAAGAGTGGGTCTGTCTCCTTTGCTTAGCTTTGAAATCTCCAGTGGTTGGTGCACTTCCTGGCACATGGCTGGTTCTCACTAAATGTCTGGGGAATGAATGATATGGCTGCTTCGTGGAAGGTGTCTGTGCTCATGTTCTGGGTTCTGGGAATCCTCCTGGCCCTTTGCTCTGGTCGGACTTTCTTCCTGCTGTCTTTATTCTTGGATTCTCTCCTTCTAGCCTCTCTGAACTGAGGATGCTGCTGCCGTTCTGCTGGGCTGGGTTTAGGGTTCACTCCGTGCACTGCGTCTCCAGATTTGCCCGCAGTGAGGGGCGAGGTCTGTGCTGCTTCCATGCCTGACACAGGTCCCCTTGGCAATGCACCCCAATCTGGTCAGCCCCTGGCTGTTCGCATGCTAGGAGGGAATCACCGGTCCTCTGATGCCCTTGGGAGCACCTTAGCTTTCTGACAAGCCTCTGAACCTGCTGATGTGGGCACCGCTTCTTTAAAGCCTGGGTCCTCCCCCTTTCACCCTGGCTCCACACTCCGGGGCTGTCAGTGCTGCCATCGAGTGAACCATGGGGTGTTCAAAAACCAGGGCCCCATGCCAAATGTGGCTCCTCTTACTCCCCACCCTTTTCATTCCCAGAGATTCTCAGCTCACATGTAGAAACATGTCCAGGAGAGTTGATGCTGGAAAGGTGCAGAAAGCAGGCAATTTAAGAGCAGCCATTCTGGAAGACAGGTCTCCCAAGGGGGAAATCATTAACTCAACCAACCAGGGTACTTTCTCTCGGATTTATAGAAGCTTTTCTCTCTTATGTCCAATAAACATGAGCACTTTCCAGGCAATTTTCTTATCTTGGGACATATGCATTATTGGTACAAGATGCAGTAGCTATTCGTCAAGAATCTTTGCTTTTATAACCTTGAAAAGCATTTGCAATGCAAGCACATGGTTTTTCAAGCACACACTTTCAGTCTTTTTGTAAAGATGGCTTATGTAAACTTTTCAGACTCCAGTCACGGAAATCTCTTTAATCAATAGATCAGTGGCACATGGTTGGAGAATTAATTTTTTTTAAACAAAAGGACCACAACTCCAGGTGATACTAGAGGACTGCAGGGTTTTTCATTTCACTGAGTGACTTTCTAAAATTGGGATCAAATTATCATCTCTTTGGAAAATATGGTACAAAGCTGCAGAGTCCATCAAATACATTGGAAATCAGAGTCCAAGTGCCCAGGAGTGGGGAGAGGTGTCCCTCACGTGGATGGGCAGTGGGAGTCGTCACAGATGATTAGACTGATGCTTGGCAAAACATATCTGGGGCCTCACAATGACCATATGCTTTGGCCCAGGTGATAATACTCCTGAGAAAGTAATCCAAATGCAGACAAAAATTTTTGCAGAGATGTTCACTGATACACAGAAAAGGCAGAACCAAGCTAAAGCTGGACAATCACATTGCCCCACTTGACTTCAAGAACCCCATCAAGCACACTTGACCTTCTTTGAAAGAATATTATGCAGCTGATGAGAGGGTGGTATGGTTTCATGAAGTGGGATAATACATGTGGCACTAAGTTAAATGGGAAACACGCAAAGTTCAAATGACTATGTATGAAGGGAGAAAAGTATACTATAAAATTGATAATACTGAATTCACTGGATCATGGGGAACTTTTATTGTAATTATTATCTTAAAACAATTTCTTTTCAAGGGCTTCCCAGGTGGTGCTAATGGTAAAGAATCTGCCTGCCAATGTAAGAGATGCAAGTCCAATCCCTGGGCCAGGAAGTTCCCAGATGCCATGTACCACAACTCTAGAGCCTGGGAGCTGCAGCTACCGAAGCTGGTGCACCCTAGAGCCTATGCTCCACAACAGATGAAGCCAGTAATGAGAAGACTGCAACAAAGAGGAGCCTCCACTCACTGCAGCTAGAAAAAAGCCCGCTCAGCAAACAAGTCCCAGCACAGCCACAAATAAATACATAAAATTTAAATATATAGATTTAAAAATTCTTTGCAAATGAGCAGGAAACAATTCATAATTTAAAATATGTTTATATTAAAAAGTTGCAGTGGTCCAGTTGCTACTTATCATACAGAACTTGTAAATGCTGCTTGAAAACCACCCCTCTCCCTTGGCCACCTGGGCAGACAGACAACTTGCCGCTTCCCTTTGCCACAGAGCTCCTGTTGACAGATCTGAGTGCCGCCCACACACTAGGCATGGGGTGTTTTGTCTTGCATTCAGTCACGAAGGGTGTTATAAATCCATGGGGGGCTGAAAGCCTGAAGAGCAAACGCCTTGGAGGCTGGCAGGGAGTGACATGCTGTCACTGTTTGCTTCTGGGCCTGTAGCCTGGAAGAAGGTGGGTGAGTCAGTCCACATGTGGCTGCCATTCACGAGACCTCAGTGGGTAGATGGGCCCTGCTGTGCTCCTTGCCAACGAGTGCTGCCAAGTATCCCTGGCTGCTGTCACCTAGGGATGCAGGTCAGAGGCAGACTTGGCCCTGGGAGAAAGAGAGGGGCTTCTGGCCTCCTGCAAATGACTCATCACTGAAATAAGGCTGAACAACCCACGTGTCTCAGGCTGAAAATGAGGTCACATTGCCCTCTAGATACTAACTTCCATCAACCAGGTTATCAGAAATTCGTCATCCTCAGACTGTACTAGTTTCTCCAGCCGCAGACAGATACCCCACATAGGCCCACAGTCTGACAGGGGAGCTCCAAGCCTCTCCAGATCCCTTGAGCTTCCACATTGCTCTGGGTCCATGTGCCCATGTCTTTCCCTGCCCTCCTGACCAGGGTGATCAGCCTCCTGCTGAGGACCCCGACTGTGGATGCTCTGAAGGCCCCTAGACCTCAGTGGCTGACTCAGTTCCATGGGAAGGGAGGGAGAAGGGAAACCCCTCCCACCTGCTGGGGCCCACCATGCTCCTTTGGGCTCCAGTGAAGTCTGGCTGGTACACCCACAGCCCAACAGAATCTCTCTGGAAAGTTCTGTCTACTTCATTCACTGTCCACTTTGGAAATCTGAGTGCATCTGTCATGAAAACAAACAGGGAAATACATACTGGTTCATCCACTTGTGCCGAGTTTTCTCCACACTCTGATCTGCAACTCAAACTCTTGTCTCCCCTCTCTCACAGAGCGAGAAATGTTGAGTTGTACACGGGCGAGAACCCACGGTTGGCAGGTGCAGACCCCCTCAGGGCACCTGGCAAGTTGTACTGCCCCTCAGTACAGCTTCAGTGCCCCTTCCTCCCTTTCCAAAGGCTTAAGCACCCCTGCTCTCTGCTCTTCCAGGCCCTGGGCCCTCATCCCTGCTCTGACTTCCCTGGATTGGAATCCTATATTCAGCATCTGGTCACCTGCTAGCTCTCATCCCTCTTCCAGCTCCCGGCCTCAGGGTGCCCCGCCCACTTGGCTCAGGGTGGGCCCTGGGGGAAGTTCCCTGTGTTGAATGGAAGCATTGAGAGCATCTCTTTTGTGCTGGAACCTCAGTCACCGCTCTGCATGGTTAGAGCAGAGTTAGTGCTCTAGGCCACCATCCTGGCATCTCCAGGGTCACTACACGCTTCACTCTGTGAGTCCAGGGTGGAGTCCTAACTCTCCAGCCTGTTGCTCAGTCCACCAAGAGCCACATGATGAGAATGTAGAGAGGGGTTGCTGGCATTATTCTGCCCTTGTTAGAGATGAGGATGAGCGTGGCAAAGAGAGGTGAGTGGCAGGCTATGGTCACATTCATCACGAGAACCAAGTGTCTGGTTGATATTCAGATGACAAATATCAGTGTCTAGACTGATGATGCCTTTCAGTAATGCAGAGCAAGAAGGAAACCACCACTTAATAAACTCTTGGCTGGGCCTTTTAGATGTGCTATCAGTCTGCCTGGCATCCAACTGAGAAAGGAAGAGGGCCATTTCACTGATGGTATGACCGAGGCTGAGATGTGAAATGACCTGCCTGAGAGCACATCCCCAGCAAAAGGCACCGACTAGCTGGCCTGACTCCTAAGCCCACTTTAGAGGCCTCTGTTTCTTCATCTCCTTGTGGTCCACACGGAGATGCTCCTGTGAGCTGGGCACAGTTCTGCCTTGGGACCACCCTCTGAGACAAGTGCTGTTCTTAATCTCTTTTTGCAGACACCACATCCAAGGGCTCAAAGAGGTAAGTGACTGGCCCAATGTCCCTGAGCCAAGATGTGATGGGGTTTGGATTTGAACGCAGATCTTTCTGGCTTTGGAGCAGCCCTCCCAAGCCCCATCCTCTATGGACTCCCTTCAGGGAGAAATTCAAGTTGTCTGCAAGTATTTAAAAGAACTGTCCATCTCATTAGAACTGATTCAAATTTATTCTTTTTAATGGCAGAGTAATACTCCATTGTGTATATATGCCACAGCTTGCTTATCCATTCATCTGTTGATGGACATCTAGGTTGTTTCCATGTCCTGGCTATTATAAACAGTGCTGCGATGAACATTGGGGTACATGTGTCTCTTTCAATTCTGGTTTCCTCGGTGTGTATGCCCAGCAGTGGGATTGCTGGGTCNTCTATGTCTGTGTCCTTTTGTTGTCACACATACAGGGTCGTCCTTACTATCATTCTAAATTCCGTATATATGTGTCAGTATGCTGTATTGGTGTTTTTCTTTCTGGCTTACTTCACTCTGTATAATAGGCTCCAGTTTCATCCATCTCATTAGAACTGATTCAAATTTATTCTTTTTAATGGCAGAGTAGTACTCCATTGTGTATATATGCCACAGCTTGCTTATCCATTCATCTGTTGATGGACATCTAGGTTGTTTCCATGTCCTGGCTATTATAAACAGTGCTGCGATGAACATTGGGGTACATGTGTCTCTTTCAATTCTGGTTTCCTCGGTGTGTATGCTATTATGTAAGAAACGAATCACCAGTCTATGTTTGATACAGGATGCAGGAGGCTTGGGGCTGATGTACGGGGATGATCCAGAGAGACGTTGTGGGGTGGGAGGTGGGAGGGGGATTTGGGATTGGGAGCTTGTGTACATCTGTGGTGGATTCATGTCGATGTATGGCAAACCCAATAGAGTATTGTAAAGTCAAATTAAAAAATAAATTAATTAATTTATAAAAAAAAAAGAAAAGAAAAAAATAAAATAAAAGAACTGTCCATGGAAGAGGGAACTGGCTGACTACAAGTGGCTTTGGGGCAGACCCAGGTCCATGGAGAGATGGGGTGGTGGGCTGGGGCACTGAGTCAGGAGACCTATACCAGCCCTGGTTCCACCTCTCAGCATCTGGATGTCCTTTGGCAAGTCCATCCCCTTCCCAGGGTCCAAGGGGTCATCCAAGAAGGCTGAGAGATGCCCTGCTCTCCTGAACAAAGGCAGTCATCATCTGTGGGCTTGTATGGCAGGAGAGGCACTCTCCCCACCACTCTGGCAAGCCATCGTCCTCTCTCATGGTGCCCTACTGTCCAATAACACATTTTCTTTGTAACATAAGGAAAGGGTTACAACTGTGGGACTGTCCCCAAGACAGCTTTCTTCCAAAGGTCTCCCAAGGAGGCCAGTGTCCTCCTTTGCTTTGAGACACGGCAGCTGAATAAGCAGTGGTCCTGTGTCTGCAGGTAGACAGGACTGGGTTTGCAGGCTGGTCCTGGATATTAGTAGCTGGCTGGCAAGAGTCTCAACCACCAAGTCCTCGTCTGCAAAATGGGAAGAATACAGCTTTCAGGGTGTGATGAGAGTGACTGGGTACATGAGTACCTGCCTCAGCCACACACATGGCATGGCACATAGGAAGTGCTCAGTCAGCAGCGACTATTAACGTGGCTGAGTGCTGCTTGTGGTGAGTGCAGTCCACTCCCCCCCGCGCCAGGATTGAGATTATGGACCCAGAAACCTTGAGGCTCCTTTTCCCCCAGGCTCACATGGAGCCTGGGGGAGCCAGGTTTTCGGGTGGGCACATTTATCCAGCTAGTCTTTAAGTGCTTTAAAAACCCATGGAGGGACTTCTGTGGTGGTCTAGGGGTGAAGACTCTGCACTTTCTCTGCTGGGGGCTAGTGTTCAATCCCTGGTTGGAAACCTAAGATGCCACATGCAGGCTGCACAGTCTGGCCAAATAAAGAAGATGTCACTGAGTAGGTAAATCGACATCCTGTTCAGAACCATCTGTTGCACCTTAAGGACTGACTGTGTCAGCGGTGTCCCAACAGGTCATTATTCACAGCGCAGGAGAGCCCCACGAAGCCTCTCTGGGAGCACAGAGGCGCACCTGGCAGATCTGAGCTGACTCAACAACCACAATCCTGGGGTCACGGCCACTGGAGTTAGTGGAATTCTAAGTACTGGGGTTGGGGGCAAAATGTTCCATTGTGATCTTAAGAATTGAAATAAAGGAAACTAAAAAGAGCTTCTGTTCATTAAGCCCCATCACGTGTGGTTCTGAGCATGGTACTGCACCCATAACCTTTCATCTCATGCTCACAAGAAGGCATTGTTGTGCCCTTTCACTTGGGGGAAGCCCAGCCAGGCAAGTGACTTTCTCAAGGCTGAAGTCTGGGTTGGAGCTGAGCTGGGACAGAGACCTGGTTTCTTAGCCCCCTAGACTGTGCTCGTTTCACCCCACCTCACTGTCTCCCTTTGGTCCCAGTCTTAGCCTCCAAAATCAAGGACATGGTGCTTAAGCCACACAACCTTACCCAACTCTATGGATTTCAGTGTGTGTATGTGTCTGTGCCTATTTGTATCATAGTATCTATTTTACCAATTTTGGTCACAACATCATTTGCCTGATGATTTAAATTTTGCAAAGCACTTCCACACATAGAACCTCTTGTGATCTTCTTAAATCATACAGAATATTTCAGCCAAGGGTCATGATTCTTAAGTTATAGTTGAGGAAACCCAAGCTAGCCAGGGAAGGGGCTTCAGCAAAGCGTGAAAATTATGATGGAGCTAAGTGTTGATGAAACCCTCCACCGCCATCTAACTGTCTACACTGGTTTTGTACCTGACTTCTGCATCCCTGGGCCCCCATCACCTTCCCCTCTGTGGGGATATGGGGTGGGGGGTGGTAGAGAATCCTGATAAAGATGAGAGTCAGTAGGACAATGAAGGGGGGGCACAGGGACAAAGGAGCTGAGCCCCTGGGTTGAACCTCAAATAAAGCCAAGTTCTGTCCTGTTGAGCGGAAGGGTACATGGTGGATAATCTTCAGGCTTATGTCTCTGACAGGAGAAGGTGTTGTCCTACTCTGATGTGAGAAGCTGATCTTAGGTCTGGCATCTTTTGATTTGAAACTTAACACCCAGCTCTTAGGCTCACACTGGGTTTCTCTGGCCCATGAGATCAGAGGCAACCTGAGGCTTAGACCAATGGTATCTACTTGTGGGCTTATTCTCAAATGAACTGTAATCACAAGGAACAGGGCATTGGATGAGGCTCAATTAAGGAAATATGAAAAAGGGTCAGGAATAGAGAACGGAAGAAAAGAATACTGGGCACCATTGAGATGCAACCTATATATTGCTGCATTGAACTCTAACTGCTCCTTCAAGGAAGTCTCATCACCATTTTGTAGATAAGGTGATAAAGAGATTACTGCTGCTGCTGCTAAGTCATTTCAGTTGTGTCCGACTTTGTGCGATCCTATAGACAGCAGCCCACCAGGCTCCCCTGTCCCTGGGATTCTCCAGGCAAGAACACTGGAGTGGGTTGCCATTTCCTTCTCCAATGCATGAAAGTGAAAAGTGAAAGTGAAGTTGCTCAGTCATGTCTGACTCTTCGCAACCCCATGGACTGCAGCCTACCAGGCTCCTCTATCCATGGGATTTTCCAGGTAAGAGTACTGGAGTGGGGTGCCATTGCATTTTCCTAAAGAGATTACATATATTCCCAAAGGACATATGTGTCTCTTGAACAGCTTTCTCAGATGCCTTTTGTATAAAGCTGCCTCGTTGGAAATTATCAACCTCCTTGTTCTATTCTCCTTCCTCCTGACACCTTAGTCTCTCTGGGGTAGACTGACATGAATGTGAAGTCCATCTCTGCGATCTATCAGACCTATCAGCTGTGAGGTGCTCGCAAGTCACTCAATCTCTCTTGCCCCAAGTTTTCCTCATCTGTAAAATGGACTAGAATTGCTTCTCTGTCTTCTGTGTGGCGACCCTTGATTTGGACTTTTGTATCAATACTTCTTTGCCTCTTTCTAAGTGTGTTCATTTGTCGCTCTATTTTTTTAAATTTATTTATTTTAATTGAAGGCTAATTACAATATTGTATTGGTTTTGCCATACATCAACATGAATCCACCATGGGTGTACACGTGTTCCCAATCCTGAACTCCCTTCCCACCTCCCTCCCTTGTTGCTCTATTTTTTTTCTAGGCTGTCCTAGATACTCTGATAAACTACTACTCACTAAGGTGTCAATGGACAATAACAGCTTCATGCAAGTGTCAGCAAACATTTTATGGAAAGGGCCAGATAGTAAATATTTTGGCTTTGAAGGCCATCTGGTCCCCATGAAACTCCTCAGCTCTGCTGTTGTAGTGCAAAAGCTGCCATGAGATAATACGTAAATGAATGAGTGTACTGTATGCCAAAAACTTTATTTATGGGCACTAAAATTTGAATTTCATGTAATTTTCATGTGCCACAGAATATTCATCTTTTGATTTTTTTTCAACCATTTAAGATGTGCTACCATTTTGTAGCTCACCGTTTCACAAAATCAGATCAACTAGATTTGGTGAATCCTGGCTTAATAGTTACATTTACAATTTAAGTGGGGATAATTCTGTTAAAGAAGAAAACCACAGGATCTAAATGGCATCACTAGGCTAAGGCCCCATGATATCAAACCTAGATTTAATTCTTGACCTAACTGCAGTTCCAACCTTGTCAAGAAATGCAATCTTAATCGGGCAGTCTGGAATTTTATTCTCAGCACTATACTCTGTCATGTGAGATCTCTCCATTCCCCAAAGGAAGAAGCAAACTTCATGGTAGACTCTATCCTTTCCTCCCAAGAAAGTGGGCTGGTCTGAAACTATTCTCTCTCTTTTTTTCTGCTAATAGCGTCCTTGTTCCACCCTCCTCTATTCAAAACCTTCCATTTTGTACAACTTCTTGGAGCATCTGTCTAGGTACTAGATGAGATGCTGTTTGATTCATGAATTATTGAATAAAGCCAATTAGATTTTCACATTTACTTGGTGGCATTCTGTTTTTCAACAGATTTGATGGCTGTAATGGGACTGAAGCAAACTTTTGATGGCATCTGGGGACGACAAGAAACACAGGCATGGTGCCCCGTGAACGCTTTCAAGTTCACCATCTTTCTCACCATTTCAGAGGGCCATTGGTAAGTTCCTCTCAGTCTGAGCTCCATTCAATTTGCTCTCACATTCCCAGTATAATTGGCTTACCTTTATAAGGCAGGTCAGTTTGAGCTGGTAAATGATTCTGCCTGAAGCCAATAGAGCTGGCAGATGACTCTGCCTGGAGCCAACCCCTTAGCCTTTCAGACTACAATTTTCAGAGTTTTGAGTGGAAAACCCCAGCCCTTGATTCTGTTCCCAGATTCCACATTGGGATCTGATGAAGGTTTAGTGTGCAATTCCACATTTGCTTGGAATTCTTCTCCAAATTCCGTGTTGGGAACTGTTGGTGGCAGTTGCAGTTCTCCATTTGGTTTGGAATCAGTCCTCCATACCTCAGTCCTTGGGGTCTGCTGGTTCAGTCCTTTCCCCAAGCCTCCAGGGGAATTAATTGTTGGTGTTGCATATAGGGCCTTCTTGTAGCCAGGATGTAGAATCATCTCTTGATTACTGTCTGTATGCTGATATGAACATGTTTGTCTTGTTTTGTATTGATTGTGTAGATAAAGGCTAGTTGCTAATGAGTTCCTTTATACCCAAAACTTGAGTGTGCCACCTTCTGGCATACTTCTTATTTTATATCTGAGAACTGTGATTCCAGAAGCTGTAGATATTTTCAAAAGTGGCAAAATCTTGCTAAGCTTGCTTTGTGTCCTGAGAGCTGGGCTCAGTAGCCATCAGGTTGGAGGTTCCAAAATATGATGGAAATGTGGGTTATGCTCCATTTGTGACTAGAGATAGCGGGATAGAAATGTAGGCTAAACTCCATGTGTAGCCAGGGATCCACCAGATTGCTGTCAACTCTCAGAGGAATTACAATGACCATTATGAGGGATAGATAGATCATTTAAAAACCCTACATTAAAAAATAAAATAAAATAAAATAAAAACCCTACATAAAAGCTAGGGCTCCCAAATCATACAAACAGAATGGGATATCTATTTTGATAGGTATGCAGAAGTCTTCAAAAATTTTTGAAATAGCTTCATTGAAAGACTTATTGCAAAACCTGTGGAAAAATTAAAGGCATAAGTGGTACCTAAAACAAAAGCTACAACCCAATTCTTCAAGGAATTGGAAACAATTGTTTATATGTTGCAAATCACTGCAGGATCCTTTTTTCATTTGTTGTGTAACCCCCAAACCTCACCTATTCCTCTCCAAATGCTTTAAAAAATTAGGACATTGGACACAGACTTGTCCTGCGCTTAATTTGTGCCTTTGTGATGTAAATTTCCTACCCCTATCTTCTTTAGGACCAAAGAGCCATTCTTTGAAATGCAAACTTAATAGAGAGTTTCTCATCAGAAAAAATAAATGAGACAAAAAGAGAGACAGAAACAAAGAGAGCACGTATTTGGAAACTGGGCTATAAGCTTTCTGCAGCTATATGTTTGTGTGTTTATATTATATATGTTGTAGATTATGTTATGTTTCCCCACCTTTGGGGGGTATCACCAAAATTAATCTGTAAAAGAGAGCCATTTATTTAGTTGATTTGAAGGCAAGTGCTTGTATGAACTGGTCATTCTGAAGTTCTCAAAAATATAATAGAAACTCAAATATTTTTCAAGTTCACATGATTTGGGATAATCTTCAGCAAATAAAAGCTATTTTAAGTTGGTTGGTTTAATTTAAACATATCTGTCTTTAAAGTTAACAACAGTGCCTATAATACAGATAACTTATTCTACCCAGGTTTACTAGTCAAATTCATGTTTCTTGGTGTCAAAATTTATCAGCAAAAATTAAAATAACTCAGGACAATGGCTGATTTTGTCATGAAGTTTGTGGTGGGTGATTTAGACATAACTGATGGCAGCGAATGAGTGGAAGTGAAAGTGAAAGTTGCTCAGTTGTGTCTGACTCTTTGCGACACCATGGACTATACAGTCCATGGAATTCTCCAGCCCAGAATACTGAAGAATCCCCTTTCTTTTCTCCAGGGAACTTCCTGACCCAGGAATCAAACCCAGGTCTCCTGCATTGCAGGTGAATTCTTTACCAGCTGAGCCACCAGGGAAGCCCAGCAAATAAGTTATATAGGTGTAAATAGGATAAGAATTTATACATCAATTTTTTAGCAACAGTTATATTTTATTGTATAGGTACTTAAGAATAGCCGCCAAAATCTTTTTGGTATCTTGAAACTTTTGACTTTTCTTAAGCTAAATGATAGAAATTTGTTAAATATCTAGGTCATTTAAAATAAGAGAGTCATGAAATATTAATTACTGAACATGTTTATCTACTTTTGGCTTCCAATTGCAGAGAAACTCAAGTTAGATTTGGTTCTATTAGTAAACATGTTCTGTATCACACTGAAAGACTGTACTGTGAAGAAAGAGATGTTTCTAGAAATTATGAAATATATTTGTAAATTTGCCAATCTAAAATAAAATGTTTGTCTGACATGTGGTTTACAATCACTTACTTCTTTAGTTTTCACTAAAAATTAAGATTTCTAAGGGTTAAGAATTCTAATCAATATATGTAAATTATTAGTAATAATAAGGGACACAATTTTCTATGCAAAGAAAGTAGGATGTGTTTCTTGGTTAAGAAAAAATATGAGGTATGGAAATGCATATCTGTTAAGGGAAGTGCAAGTAATTTTGCCTAAATTAGAACTTCTGGTTATGAAAGACAAACTAAATGCATACAAAAAGTTGAAGAGAAAGAGAAAAAGCAGGAATTTTACCTTTTATAATCAATCAAGCTGGCTAAAATTGAATTGATATTATATGGATTTTAAAATATGCTTTAATATTTACTTAAAACTAAAACTTGGTTTTCTTTCATCTGCTAAAGTGACAAAGGAGATTTTCTTTCCACATGCACTAAAAACCTCACTGACCACTGGATTGAGCAGATAAAAGCATAGAATAAATCGATCTCCTGGTTAGGAGTACATACAAATGAGATATAATAATAAATCTCTCCTTAACTCTTGGAGACATTATAGATTCTGTTGCAAAAGCACTAGCTGCCCAGCAAAGATGCTTAGACTCTCTGGTCAAGATCGTTCTTGATAACAGAATAGGCTTTTATCCTATTTTATTCAAATAGCTGAGCAAGTTGTCTGCGCTATACCTGGATTGACACTTCAGGGAAGTTGAAACTCAGTTACATAAAATTACCAAACAAACCACTTGGCTTAAAAGGGTGACTGCTTGGAATGATTTTGATTTTTTTGAATTTATCAGCCATTAAAAAGAATACATTTGAATCAGTTCTAATGAGATGGATGAAACTGGAGCCTATTATACAGAGTGAAGTAAGCCAGAAAGAAAAACACCAATACAGTATACTGACACATATATATGGAATTTAGAAAGATAGTAATGATGACCCTGTATGTGAGACAACAAAAGAGACACAGACATAGAGAACGGACTTTTGGCCTCTGAGGGAGAGGAAGAGGGTGGGATGATTTGGGAGAATGGCATTGAAGCATGTATACTATCATGTAAGAAACGAGGCTCCGGTCTATGTTCGATGCAGGATACAGGATGCTTGGGGCTGGTGCACAGGGATGATCCCAGAGAGACGTTGTGGGGTGGGAGGTGGGAGGGGGATTCAGGATTGGGAGCTCGTGTACACCTGTGGGGGATTCATGTCGATGTATGGCAAAGCCAATAGAGTATTGTAAAGTAAAAAAAAAAAAATAAAATAATAATAAATAAAAAATAAAAGAAGTCTAGAAAAAAATAAAAAAATAAAAGGATGATGCTTCAGTGGGGTCTTCCTTTGATTGGTTTGGGTCTTGGGGACCATGGCTGTAAAGTGCACTCCAAACATTGTGAATTCTCTGCTCATTACAATCATAGTGATACCCTAGCGCGTTTTAGTCTCCTGAAAGTCTTAAATGCATGTTTGCAGTTGCTAACCACCAAGCAAATAATCTCCCTAAGACTAGAACATCAGAAAAAGGCAGATGAGGAGACTGATCAACTTAAGGATTATGAACCTAGAACCATGGCCTGTGAATGTCACAGGGATTAAGCAAAAACATGAGCTATGGATACCACCCCAAGGATCAACAAGGCCGTGAGAACTGCAGAGCGATAGGGGAGAGTGATATTTATGCCTGAACTTTTGATCCCTCAGACTGAGGATTTGGCCGAAAAGGGGGAATTGTTAAAGGGAAAATCACAGGCTCAAAAGGGCACTGCTTGTGCTAAAGCCCTGATACCAAACCTAGATTTAATACTTGACTTGACTGAGATTTTGACCTTCTTCAGACATGTAATCCTTTCTTTTTTCCTTTTTCTTCATTCTTTCTTTCCTTTCTTCCTCCCTCCCTCTCTCCCTCCCTCTTTCTTTCTTCTGAAGTATAGTTGATTTACAATATTATATTAGTTTCCAGTGCACAACATATATACAGGGATATAACCTTAATTGGCCAACCTGGAATTTTCTGATCAGCACCAGTAATTTGCGAGAGGGACCCTCTTCATCACCCAAAGGAAGAAGAGAGAATCTGAATAATAGATCCTTGCCTTTCCCCCCAAAGAAGGTGACCTGACCTGAAACAATTCTTTCGTTTCATGTGCTCATAACTTCCTTGCCCCTCCCTCCTTTGATAAAAATTCTCCATTTTGTGTGACCTCTGAGAACAGTAGTTGGGGTGCTGCCTGACTCATAAATTGTTGAACAAAACAACGAGATCTTCATATTTACTACATGGAGTTTTGTTTTTTGACAATCTTTTAGAACAAAAAGTGGAATTCCCCATAGTGGAATGTTGGACCGCCTGGCAGGACAATGAAGGAGAGAACAGAGGGAAAGGAGCTGTCCTTTTCTGTCTTTCTGGAAATGCCCTCTTGCATCAGCTTGCAACAAGGCTGACATCACCATAAATCCTCCAATGGACACATCTCCAACTTCCGAACCCCATCTATTTCTGTTTCTCTCAGCAAATCTGGGTACCTTTGTGAGCTTATCATTTTATGATTTAAAATCAATGCATCTCAACTGGTAAAATCTAAGTCAGCTCTTTGCTATACTTGATCAATAACTGATCTGACTTTTGCAAAGCAGAGGGTGAAGCCAGCTGACCCCTGGGACCTGGGTGTTTTTCTACATGGCAGGGTGGCAGGGAAGTGGACAGCTACAGAGGGGACAGAATATATACTTGACAAGGCTTAGCAGGCATCTTTTCTACCCTAGACATGCCTGACTGGCAGCCTTGTCCCTCTGCCTATGGAGTCTCTCATGGGATTTGCCTGAAAATCGAACCTCCTTTGCTGCTCGGTACTTTGAATTGGTTTTGGAATAAAGGCATGACTTTAGATATTTTTCTAGAAGTGTTCCACTTAGTATACCTAGGAATGATAATCTTTTCAGGCTGTCTCCCTGCCCCAGTTTCTGCATCCCAGCCACCATCTACATGGTCAGCCAAGCAGTGCTTCTGCTTCAGTATCCCCTTCATCATGTCTGGTGGAGTCTCTAGCCTTCCCATTGCCCTTGGGATAACATAGGAGGTCCCCCTCTGGATCTGGTCCCCACTGGCCTGGCCAGTCTTCTCCCCCATGCCCAGGCCATATCATGTTCTCCCCTACCTTCCTGACACCTGACCCCTAGTCCTGAACACTCTCTTCTCTGTGCTGAAACTATTATCCTTTAAGATCTACCCCAGGTACATCTCCTCCATGGCCTCTGCAAAGTTAAGTGCCTCTCCTTTATGTCCCCAGTGCTCCCTCCAGCAGAACCTGTGACCCTCTGATTGCGTTCTATACTATGAATCCCAGTAGGGCTCTTTCCTCTATGTCCCCAGCCTCCAGCACACCATGGGCCTTAAATGAAAGGGGACTGAATTCATCCCGGAATATCTCCCGCTGTGTCATGTGTGTGTCAATTT
Organism: Neotragus pygmaeus; assembly: GCA_006410875.1. Lineage (NCBI taxonomy): Eukaryota > Metazoa > Chordata > Mammalia > Artiodactyla > Bovidae > Neotragus > Neotragus pygmaeus. The sequence continues at coordinate 258,771 of SJYV01019908.1, forward strand.
CAGTTGTCTCACAATGCAAATAACATGTGAAGAAAGCTGAGCGCCAAAGAATTGATGCTTTTGAACTGTGGTGTTGGAGAAGACTCTTGAGAATCCCTTGGACTACAAGGAGATCCAACCAGTCCATTCTGAAGGAGATCAGTCCTGGGTGTTCATTGGAAGGACTGATGCTAAAGCTGAAACTCCAGTACTTTGGCCACCTCATGTGAAGAGTTGACTCATTGGAAAAGACTCTGATGCTGGGAAGGATTGGGGGCAGGAGAAGAAGGGGACGACAGAGGACGAGATGGCTGGATGGCATCACCGACTCGATGGAGATGAGTTTGGGTAAATTCCAGGAGTTGGTGATGGACAGGGAGGCCTGG
>SJYV01019909.1:10130-30794 GCA_006410875.1 Neotragus pygmaeus
TTCATTTTAATCCAAGAACTAAGGGCCCTTTAAACCAGCCATTCCTTATTTACTCAGTTAAAAAAAAATCAAAGTCCTTTGGTTTCACTTTCCTTTATTGTATTTTGTAAGGCACATATTGGATACTATGTAAATGTGAAATACTCTAACAATAGTAACTGAGACAGATGAGAAACTCAAGGAAGCAAAGTCACCATTTTGAGCTCAGCTCTTTATTGATGGGCTGAGTGGTTTGGGAGCGACAATGTGGCTCCAAAGTTAAAGAGTCCCCAGGGATTCAGAGGGCAAAGGCTTGAGTCTCAGTCACGGCAGCAGTTACGGTGACCCCAGGCAGGCAGCTTCTTCCCCTGCAGACCTCAAATTCTCCCCATCAATACTAGGATTAATGCCACAGAACAGTCTCCCAGGCATGTGAAGACAGGGCTGCCATATGTGGTTGTACAGGCTGTGTACTGCACAAGGGTGTCAGCTGACGGGGTAAGTGGGAGCTGAAACATAGCTCATACTCTGCTCATCAGTCTGTGCTCCTTGGTGATGGACAGCGTCCACACGGAGGAAGGGACCCTTCTTTCTAATTTGCATAAAAGTAGTATATGGGCTAGTAGAGGCCCTGTGTGAAGCAACAGTAATAGCCATGGGTCACAGAGCTTAGCACTTAGAATGGATACATTTATTCAGCACACAGTTCTTGAACACCTACTATGTGCCAGACCCTGATCTAGGGACTGAGGATATGGAGAGGAGTGTAAATAATTTCTGCCCTTGGGTCCTTTTTCCATCACCAGGCCATCCTTCCCTAACGTTCAGTCATCAGCAAGTCCTGTAGACTTGAGATGCAAAATATACGTCAAGTCCACCCACCTTGTTTCACTGCTAGCACTTTGTTTTTATTATTTCTTCCCTAGATTACTGCAGCAAATGGGCTCCTACTTCTACTCTGGTCCTCCAAACAAAAACAAGAGTGACTGTATAAAAATATCAATCAGAGGACTTCCCTGGGTCCAATAGTTAAGACACCACACTTTCATGCAGGGGGTATGGTTCCATCCCTGGTTGGGGAACTAAGGTCCCACATGCCCCGAGACAAGTCCCCCCCCAAAAAAAAGTCAATCAGATACCATTAACCCCTCATTTTAAGTTTTTCAGTGGCTATAATTTAGTCCAGGGTCTTCACCATGGCCTCAAGGCTGTGCACACCTGATTCCAATCATCTTCTCATGTCATGTGAATCACTCAACCCACACTCTCCGCATCTGTATAAGAAGAGGTTCTTCACAGAAATAGGAACCAGTAGGATATATGTGTATCTCCTATATGTATAGGTGTATGTGATATATATATATATATTTATATCCTATGTATATGTATGTGTGTGTATATATGTGGGGCTTCCCTGGTGGCTTAGCAGTAAAGAATCCACCTGCAATGCAGGAGACCTGAGTTGGATCCCTGGGTCGGGAAGATCCTCTGGAGGAGGGCATGGCAACTCACTCCAGTATTCTTGCCTGGAGATTCCCATGGACAGAGGAGGCTGGTGGGCTAAAGTCCACAGGGTTGCAAAGAGTTGGATACAACTGAAGCCACTGAACATGCACATGTATATATGCATATATAAAACAAGATTTATTGTGAGGAATTGGTTTGTGTGATTTTATTGTGGCTGAGAAGTCCCACAATTGCTGTCTGCAAGTTGAAGACCCAACAAAGCCAGTGGTGTAATTCCAGTCCTGGCCTGAGAATCAGAGAGAGTAGAAGGATAGAAGACCAAAATGACTCTCCCCTTTCCCAATTTTTTCTTCTGTTCACACCCTCAGCAAATTGAGTGATGCTTACTTCCCAGGTGGTGCTAGTGGTAAAGAACCTGCCTGTCAACGTAGGAGGCACAAGAGATGAGTGTTTGATCCCTGGTTTGGGAAGATCCCCTGGAGAAGGAAATGGCAACCCGCTCCAGTATTCTTGCCTGGAGAGTTCTATGGACAGAGAAGCCTGGTGGGCTGCAGTCCATAGGGTCACTAAGAGTCAGACAAGACTGAAGTGACCTAGCAAGCAGGCACCCACATAAGGGAGGGCAAATAAGCTACTTATCTCAGTCCACCCACTCAAATGCTAGTCTCATCTGGAAACATCCTCACAGACACACCCACAAATTATGTCTGATCTGGTTACTCAGTGACACAGTCAAGGTGACACACAAAATTACCTTTCATACTATTCCACAAAACTCACCATTCTGTCCTTCACACAACCTTGCTTGTCTTCTGTGTGGTCTCATCCCTTTGGCCAAAACACCAATTCCCTGGTTCTCCCCTTGACCATCTCTTTCTTATCCTTCAGTGCTCAGTGGAAAGGTCACTCTGAACCTCAGAGAGGTGATCTGGACCACCTTGTTAAAGTTGCATAGTATTCTATGCCTACCAGCCACTCTTTGCTAGGATGTTCCACAACAAAGCATCCCAGCTCAATTTGTAAGTACACAGTTCTTTGTTTACAATCTGTCATATCTGCTAGATTGTGAGCCTTGTAACATGATTGTTTGTTCTCCACTATAAATCCCTTCAGAATTTTGCTAGTCTCTGGTGCACAGTAATAAATACCAAATATTTGCTAAATGGAGTTGTTACAGAGAATTTGTCTCTCAAAGGGAAGTAATCATCACAACCTCCCAGTACCATCCCTCTGGGTGGTCCCAGTGCACCAGCCCCAAGCATCCTGTATCCTGCATCAAACCTAGACTGGCGATTCATTTCTTATATGATATTATACATGTTTCAATGCCATTCTCCCAAATCATCCCACCCTCTTCCTCTCCCAGAGTCCAAAAGACTGTTCTATACATCTGTGTCTCTTTTGCTGTCTCGCATACAGGGTTATTGTTACCATCTTTCTAAATTCCATATATATGTGTTGCTATACTGTATTGGTGTTTTTCTTTCTGGCTTACTTCACTCTGTATAATTGGCTCCAGTTTTATCCACCTCGTTAGAACTGATTCAAATCTATTCTTTTTAATGGCTGAGTAATACTTCATTGTGTATATGTTCTTTGGAAGAAAAACTATGACAAAGCTAGACAGCTTATTAAAAAGGAGGGACATTACTTTGCTGACAGTTCCATCTAGTCAAAGCTATGGTTTTTCCAGTAGTCATGTTTGGATGTGAGAGTTGGATCATGAGCACTGAAGAATTGATGCTTTTGAACTGTGGTGTTGAAGAATACTCTTGATTCTCCCTTGGACTGCAAGGAGATCCAACCAGTCCATCCTAAAGGAAATCAGTTCTGAATATGCATTGGAAGGACTGATGTTGAAGCTGAAGGTCCAATACTTAGGCCAACTGATGTGAAGAACTGATTCTTCATCAGGAAAATACCCTGATGCTGGGAAAGTTTGAAGGCATGAGGAGAAAGTGATAACAGAGGATGAGATGGCTGCATGGCATCACTGACTCAATGGACATGAGTCTGAGCAAGCTCCAGGAGTTGATGATGGATAGGGAAGCCTGGCATGCTGCAGCCCACGGGGTCTCAAAGGGTGGAACAGGACTGAGTGACTGAACTGAACTGAACACAGCTCAGATATGGAAGACAAGAGGTCCCTCAACTTGCCTAATACCACACAGCTTACAAGTGGAAGCACAGAGAGGTCAGGCAACTTGCCTTGGAACACACAGCTCAGAAGTGGCAGCACAGAGAGGTCAGGCAACTTCCCTAAATACAGAGCTTTGAAGTGGAAGCACAGAGAAGTTAGGCAACTTGCCTAACATCACCCAGCTCATAAGTGGAAGCACAGACAAGTCAGGCAACTTGCCTAAGATTACACAGCTCAGAAGTGCAAGCACAGAGATGTCAGGCTACTTGCTAATACCCAACAGCTCAAAAGTGGAAGCACAGAGAGGTCAGACAACTTGCCTAAGATCACACAGCTCACCTATGGCATCACAGAGGGGTTACACAACTTACCTAAGATCATATTGCTAAGATATGGAAGCACAGAGAGGTCAGGCAACTTGTCTAAGAAAACACAGCCCTGAAGTGGAAGCACAGAGAGGTTAAGCAACTCCCCTCAAATCACACAGCTCAGAAGTGATGCACAGAGAAGTCAGGGAAATTGCCTAAGATGACACAGCTCAGATTTAGAAGCCCAGAGAGGTCAGGCAACATGCCTGAAATCACACAGCTCTTTAAGTGGAAACAAAGATGGGTTAAGCAGCTTGCACAAAACCACACAGCTGAGGTATGGAAGGAGAGATTTAGGCAACTTGCCTAAGATCACACAGCTTTTAAGTGGAAGCCCAGGTAGGTTATGCAACTTGCCACAGACCACACAGCTCAGATTGGAAGCACAGAGGTTAGGCAACTTTCCTAAGATCACACAGCTCACATATGGAAGCACAGGGAGGTTAGGCAACTTGCCTAAGATTGCACAGCTGAGTTGTGGAAGCACAGATAGGTGAGGCAACTTTACTTAAATCACACATCTCAGAAGTTAAGCAGAGTGGTCAGGAAACTTGCCTATCATCACACAATGCAAAAATGGAAGCACAGAGAGGTCAGGCAACTTCCATCAGATCACACGGCTCAGAAGTAGACACACATCTGTATGTCTTCTTTGGAGAAATGCCTATTGAGTTCTTTGGCCCATTTTTTGATTGGGTCATTTATTTTTCTGGAGTTGAGCTGTATAAGTTGCTTGTATATTTTTGAGATTAGTTGTTTGTCAGTTGCTTCATTTGCTATTGTTTTCTCCCATTCAGAAGGCTGTNTGCTTCTTAATATGCTGTCTAGGTTGGTCATAACTTTTCTTCCAAAGAGCAAGCATCTTTTAATTTCATGGCTGCAGTGACCATCTGCAGTGATTTTGGAGCCCCCAAATATAAAGTTTGTCACTGTTTCCATTGTTTCACCATCTATTTGCCATGAAGTGATGGGACCAGATTCCATGAGTTTAGTTTTCTGAATGTTGAGTTTTAAGCCAACTTTTTCACTCTTCTCTTTTACTTTCATCAAGAGGCTCTTTAGTTCTTTGCTTTCTGCCATAAGGGTGGTATCATCTGCATACTTGAGGTTATTGATATTTCTCTTGGCAATCTTGATTCCAGCTTGTGCTTCTTCCAGCCCAGCATTTCTTATGATGTACTCCGCATAAATGTTAAATAAGCAGGGTGACAATATACAGCCTTGACATACTCCTTTCCCAATGTGGAACCAGTCTGTTGTTGCATGTCTAGTTCTAACTGTTGCTTCCTGACCTGCATACAGATTTCTCAAGAGGCAGGTCAGGTGGTCTGGTATTCCCATCTCTTTCAGAATTTTCCAGTTTGCTGTGATCCACACAGTCAAAGTGTGTAGACTGTAACACATGGCGGACACAAATGCTACAAAAAATGTGGTATGTGAGAGTGAAAATGTCTTTTCTTCCATTAGGAGCTTTCTAACGACTGCTATATCAGTTTAAAATGCAAAGAATCAGCACGGCCTGAGAGATGCTCCATTGCTGGTCCTCTGGGACCACTGAGAAGCCTGTACTGGGCATGCCTGTGACCTAGTCCAAAGGCCATTATCTAACTAAAGTGCTCTCCTAAAGCAACTCTATTGTAAGGGTCCTGCAGAGGTCTAGGGAAGGTGTTCAGAACTGGAAGCAACTTAGACATCTTCTTAGCATTTCCAGGAAAACTATTAGACCCAAGCAAGGCGGAAACTGCTCCAAACAAGAGTTAAAAGCTAAGTTTTAGAAATGTGTCAAGGTAGAAATGGAGTGAAAAGCATGAAGTGGAGAAGAAAGAAGGGGCCCAGTCACCTCTCTCCAATCTTCTTCTGTCTTTAGTAAACCACCCCTGCTTCCCAGAGCCTTGGCCTCAGACCAGGCACACCCCGAAACACAGACGAGCACAAGTGCCAAAGGCAGGAGGGCTTCCTATGGGAGGAGGAGCCAGGACAGCAAGACAGGTGATTAAGAAGCTGTTTTAAAAGACAGATTAAGTCTCATAAAGATATAAGAATCAAGGATTCTGAAAACATATAGTAGTTAATGCACAAATAAAAACAGTTTGTAGAGACCCTTATTCTTGAGCCTGCTTTAAAAAGGGGAAGTCTACATCACTCTAGCATAATGAGATCTGTAGAAATACACATTTATATACACACACACACACACACACACACACAAATTATAAATCTTCGCCCTTGGTTTCTTCGCTTCCTCTGACTTGCCCTGGACAGGGATGGGCCTGCAGAGCAGGACAGGGCTCACAAGCCCAGCTTCTGCTTGGCCATTGAGGCACGGAGTTGCAGAGTCCCTTCGGCCCAAGACCCTGGGTACTGGCGCATCTTCTGCCACAGGCTCACTTCTTCCCCAGTCGAGTCCATCCAGTCCACCACTTCCCCGTTACTGATCCCTGAGGAAAAACACCAGAGGAGGCTGAACAGGGATCCCACTCCTCAGCCTGCCAGGGAAGATGGGGTATGCATTAAGGGCAGCATCCCGTAAGAGACAGTGTGCTATGAAGATGGGCTGACGGGGACAGTGTTCTGGGAACAGCTCCCTGTTGACTCTGCACTGCCCTATTTCTCTGCTCCTGAGATTCCATCAAGAGAATTCAGGTTGATAAAATAGGGCTCCAAATGGCACACAGTAGCCCAAGACCCCTTATTCTAAGGCTATTACAGCTAGGGCCATTCTGTTACTGCCAAGTTGACTTATGATGGAAAGGGAGAGGAGGGGAATGCAGGGAAGGGAGGAAGAAAGGAAGAAAGTGGGAGAGAGGAAGGAAGCAGGGAGGAAAGGAGACAGAGAGGGTGAGAGGGACAAAAAGGGAGAGAGAGAGCTGAACACTTTTATTTTCTAGCTGTAGACTCCAGGCTTGAAGTTTGGATCATATGGGGCCTTATTTCTATTCTCTTGTACATTCATTCGTTCAGGAAACATTTATCAAGTGGCTGCTGTGTACTAAGTACTCTTCCAGGCTCTGGAGGTACAGTGTGAACAACACAGGAAAAGTTCTGCCTGCAGGCAGCTTATATTTAAATAGAGAAGATAGAAAATACAGAAGTAAACAAACAAGAGTGAGACAAGCAACATAAAGCGAATAAACAGAGTGATCTGTAGTGCCTAGATCAGGGTCTCCCTTAGATGAAGTGGTCTTTGAGCCCCTCTGAGAAGGAGATATTCGAGTTAGGAGCTGAAGGACAGAAAGGAAGCAGCCCTTCCAGACAGAGAGAACACTGATGGCAGAGGTTATAAAGTGGGGAGAACCTTGGCATGTTTGGAGAACAGAAAGCTAGTCACCATGTTCAGAGCACAGCGAGCAAGCAGTGTTACCGGACAGATGAGAAGTGAACAGAGGGTCCAGACCACACAGCGGCCTCTCGGCATGCTGAGAACTTTGGGTTGTTTTCTAAGTACATCAGGAGCTCCTGAAGGGGTTTAAGCAGGGGACTGACATGAACTTACATTTGTAAGAACACCATTCTGGATGCTTTGTAAAGTTAAATACATTGCATGAATTAACAATATACAAGCAATATGCGCAGTCACAGGAATGCAGACTGTAGCGACAGAAAACAGTATTCAAGACCAAGCCTTGAGAACCACCAATATTCCAAGTTTGGCTAGAGGATGAGGATGCCCCAGAGAAAAGTGTGGTGTCAACAGAAGCTAAGTTATTTCAAGAAAAAGGGAGTGATCAGCTACGTTAAATAGCATGAAAATTGTAGAATAATGAAAACAAAATTTTGACACAAGCAGTTGCTCAGTGGAGTGGTGGGACAGAAGTGGGATCACAGTGGATTGAAGACTAAAGGAGACATGAGGACATGGGGACGACTCTTTTTCAGAGATTAGAGGGGGGACGTGGGCTCAGGAGGTTTGTTTCTGTTTATTGAGACTAGAAATACCAGAGCATATCGACTTTCACCTCCCACAGGGAGGTAGAGAGAATAAAACTGATTAGACAGGAAACACAGGAGATTCCAGAAGAAAGGTCATTGAGAAGGTGAGAGTGTTGTGATCTAGAACACTTGGACAGAGCTTGGCCTTTGCTAGGAAGGGCCCCTTCTTTTATATAACAGGATGGAAGGTGGCAATCAGAGGTACAGATATAGGGACATTTGGGGATGTTTTTGGTGGGAAGCTGATGGCATTCCTGGGCATTCAGGGTACCGTTTATCTGTACACCTGACAGTGCAGGAGCTTGGCCTCCCTCCAGCCCTGCACATAGTAGGCACTCAGTAAATCCTGTCTGAACATTCACTGAAAGGAAAGAAGACAACTCTTGACATAGAGGAGCTACGCAGCGAAAGTGGCTCAGTCGTGTCTGACTCTTTGTGAGCCCAGGGACTGTAGCCCGCCAGGCTCCTCTGTCCATGGGAGTCTCCAGGCAAGAATACTGGAGTGGGTTGCCATGCCCTCCTCCAGGGGATCTTCCCGACCCAGGAACTGAACTTGTGTCTCCTGCATTATGGGCAGATTCCTTACTATCTGAGCCACCAGGGAAGTCCAGGCAGGGAGAGGGATGGGTCTGTTCAGAGTGAAATACCTAAGAGGCCCTGAAGACAGTGAGGGTGAGGGGAGAAGCTCTCACCTGTGCCGACACTCAGCCTGACCCCACCCAGGAAGTCATTGCTGGCCAGGGGTTCCCGGTCCCACACAGTCAGTTCCAGGCACATGTGTTGGAGATCTTCCAGCCTCACACCATTGTAGACAAATGTATGGTTATAGTGGGGATTCAGGGTCTTCTTCACCACAGGAGTTTTACGCTTACTGGCTTTGTTCCTCACGGGAAGGAGGTATCTGGCAGACAGTGTGGAGGAGTCAGCAACCTACTCAAGAGCTGGTAACATCTCTCTAAATCCCCCTTCCTCTCCCACAGGCCTAGCCCAGGACAGCGAGTCAAACTGGGATCCAAGAACACATATTCCCTCCTTTGCATCTGCGGAAGCACAGTTCCTACCACCTCCACTAGATCATTCACCTGATTCAATGCGTTTAACCTGGAGAGAAAATTAACACAATGTGACTGGAGAGCTGTTGTCTCTACTCCACCAAAAATGGGTTTGGAATATCTGGTTCCACCTCTTTGGTAAAAAAAACAATAGTAACAAGCAATTCTTGTTGTTCAGTTGCCAAGTCATGTCTGACTCTGCGACCCCGTGGACTGCAGCATGCCAGGCTTCCCTGTCCTTCACTATCTCCCGGAGTGCGCTCAAATTCATCTGCATTGACTTGGTGATGCTATCTAACCATCTCATCCTCTATCGCCCTCTTCTTCTCCTGCCTTCAATCTTTCCCAGCATCAAGGTCTTTTCCAATGAGCTGGCTATTCACGTCAGGTGGCCGAAGTATTGGCACTGTAATAAGCATAGGCATTGCCAAACATGATCTCATATTTGTTAGAGAACTGAAGTCAGTGGGGGCAAACTGTAACTTGGGGAAAGCTGGCATTGCTTAAATACTGTGGGAAACAAAGTCCTGCGTCCCTATCTTGACAGTCAAGGAATGCAGATTTTTATTCAGGATTAAGAGCACAAATCTATAACAAAGGAAAAGTTGGATCTAACTGTCCACGACTCTCCTTTTTGGAAATCAGCACTGCAGCCCCGTCCAAACTGAGCTCCAACCAGTGCCAACACAGTAGTGGAGGTTGGGCCATTACCTAATTTCAAGAACAAAGTTGGCTGCTGGAGGGGGCAGGACACACAGGGATAATATCCACAGAGAAAGGCTTAGCTAGACTCCTCTCTGAGCTCTCGTGTCCTGAAGCCGGTTACTCTGGTGCTGGTCCATGGACTCACCCTTTGACAAAGCTGTCTGAAGTCCCTCCTGATTTGGCAGCTGTCAGGTTCTTAGCTTCTTTGATCCACACCTGGAGCTCTCCCCCTTCCCCACCTTTACCTGGAAGGGATATCAGCCAAAGCAAATGAGTTCGGACACCTTCACGAGCTTTATCTACATAGCACTTTCTTTCCTGGTTCCTGAAGACAGCCAGCTCCACAATAAGCGGACCACACCTGCCTTGTATTCGCAGTACCCAGCACAGTGCCCGACAGTGAGTGACAGGCACTCAAGTCATAACAAAAATAGCAATAAAGGCTTACTGAAAACTGCCTATGTGCCATATTCTACATTAAGCATTTATTCCTCAAAACAATTATATGAGATATAGACTCTCATTGTCCTCATTTTACACATGAGATGATTGAGGCAGAGAGAAATAAAGTTGCCTGATATTTGCTGAATGATTGAAAAAAGGGAACTCCTCCACTTCTGTTCCGGATGCNCAATAAAGGCTTACTGAAAACTGCCTATGTGCCATATTCTACATTAAGCATTTATTCCTCAAAACAATTATATGAGATATAGACTCTCATTGTCCTCATTTTACACATGAGATGATTGAGGCAGAGAGAAATAAAGTTGCCTGATATTTGCTGAATGATTGAAAAAAGGGAACTCCTCCACTTCTGTTCCGGATGCCATCCCCATGACAACAAGACTCATCAGACATCATCAATTTCAACCCCCAGCTCGCATTTTAATATGTCGTTCTCTACTGGTTCCATTCCTTTCAGTCTAAATAGATGCTAATCTCACTTTTGCTTTTAAAAAACTCTTTTGAAAGAATATTTCCCTTCACCCTATCTCCTTTTCAAGCTTTCCTCCGTTGTTCTCTTTTCTTTCACCATCAGTTTTCCTAGAAAATAGAGTCCACATGCATCGCTTCTCCTTCTTTGCCTCATTCACTCAGCCTGGTTTCTAGTGAAATCTGGCTGCTTCTTCCACTGAGATCCACTGAAAATGTAATCTAATGCCGAGGCGTTGTCTTCTCATTGGGCCTGACAGGCCACTTGGTATTTCAATACTGTTGACAGCCCCTGCTCCCAGCTTCAAGCTCTCTNACCAACTTCACCAGAATCCAAGAAAATCAAACCAGCTTTGTTTGCTGAGAGGTCAGGATGTGAACAGATGCCCACAGTGTATCCTCAAACACAGACATGGCCGCTGAAAACCATGTTGACCGGCCATATAGTAGAGGAACTGCTACAGCTCAGCACACTAGACAGAACACGTTATCCTAACCTCTCAGACTCTAGATACTTACTCTGAGGATCTCATCATATAACGGATTAATAGTGTCCTGTTTGATGCTGGTTTTTCTTTTTCCTTGGCGAGATTTGTCTGGCAGAAGATAAGCCTTCACATATCTAGAAGCCAAGGAGAATACTGAGTCATTGGCTGTCTTTTTGGAAACCTGCTTCTCACCTCCCTGCCCTCCATACACATATGCCATGATGAAATGAAAATATCACAGCAAGCCCTCCTCTACACACCATTCTTGGATTTTCCTAACCCTGGCCCCTTTCCCACACCTCCCCTAACCACTCTCAATCACACCTCCCTGTCTGCCCAGGAAGTGAGAGCTTTGGTTCAAGGGTGCCCAGAGAGATGCTGGGGTCTGATCATCTCCAAGCACTGCACAGGGTCCAGAAGCACTCACGGATTTGAGCGCTTCTTGGCTTCATCAGCATAGGCCAACTGTTGGCACTCCTTCACGTGAATGACCAAAGCCTGTGTTTGCTGCTCGTACTTCAGAGAAAAGGCAATCTTTCCAGTCACAAAGATGTTCCCAAAATCACCGGCTTCACTATAGATGCTCATCATGCTGCCAATCGTACTCTGAAGATAAAGCACCCACATAACAGGTGGTAACTAGACTTATCATGGTGAGCATTTTTAAGTTTACAAAAATCATTATGTTGTATAACAGGAACTAACATAGTGTTATAGGTCAATTATACTTCAAACACAAACAAAACTCATAGAAAAAGATAGCAGATTTGTTGTTATAAGAGGCAAGGGTCAGGGGAGGGGGAATTATATGAAAGTGGTCAAAAGGTACAAACTCCCAGTTATAAGATAAATAAGTGCTAGGGCTATAATACACACCACGATACACACACACACAGTATAATTAACAGTGCTGTGTGTTATATATATTAAAGTGGTTAAGAGAGCAAATACTAAGAGTTCTCATCACAAGGAAAAAACTCTATTTCTTTAATTTTGTATCTATATAAGATGATGGATGTTCCCAAACTTATTGTGGTAACCATTTCAAAATGTATGTAAGTCAAATCATCATGCAGTACACCTTACACAGTGCTGTATGTCAGTTATATCTCAATAAAACTGGAAGAAATAAACAGACAAGATAAAGCACCCATAAACATCTGGTGCAGAGAAGGCAATGGCAGCCCACTCCAGTACTCTTGCCTGGCAAATCCCATGGATGGAGGAGCCTGGAAGGCTGCAGTCCATGGGGTCGCCAAGAGTCGGACACGACTGAGCAACTTCACTTTCACTTTTCACTTTCATGCACTGGAGAAGGAAATGGCAACCCCCTCCAGTGTTCTTGCCTGGAGAATCCCAGGGACGAGGGAGCCTGGTGGGCTGCCGTTTATGGGGTCGCACAGAGTCAGACACGACTGAAGCGACTTAGCAGCAGCAAACATCTGGTGAAGGCACACTTTCCCTGCCACATTGCTCACATTTTCACTCATGAGAAAGTCATAGTCACTAAACAAAACAAAAGCCCCTGCAACTAACCAGTACTGCCAATGGTCTTTTACCCAGAATATAAGAGACAGCTGACAGCATGCTCACAACTGCTCAGGTTTATCAATCAGCTCACCTGGGCTCTGAGCTGTTCTTCTTCTCTTTTTCTACATTTTTTTTGTTAACTTTCAACTGCCCCAGACAGTGGGCAAGGAGTAGAGGCAGCATGCAGCTGAGTCTGATTTTGGTGTATACTATGTATGTTATGATGTTGGTTAGAAGGGATCAGTTACCAATTAAAACAAGGGGTGTTAATTATCTGTGGGTTTCTTTTCTCCACCTTATCCCTCTCAAGGCCTATAGAGAAAAGTGCCTGTATCAGATTTGGAGGGAAAACCCCACCAGAGGTGAAAAGCTACGTTCCTCTCAGCTAATAATCAACTGTGCAAGCCTAGCGTTCTCTGCCTATGTGTGAGTGTGATCATCCATTCACCCTGCTTTCTGACTCTGTTTCCCCTAACCATCCATCTTCATGCTTAATGGCAGAACTAGGCCCTGATTCTTAAATGTCCCTTTAACTTTATGATTCTGATTGGTATAGTTTTCCCATAACCATATCCTGATGCGAGGTAACCCTGCCAAGACCCTTCTCATGGCGTTCACTGCCCTTGAATGTGAGACTTGGGGTGTGCTCTGATGAGAACACCCGATCTTTCTCACTTTGAGGCCTGGGTACCTTTTTAGGGTAGAAGTTATGGGTTACTCTTCACAAAGCCGTGATGAACATCTCTAGCCCTAACTACCTGAAATAAGAATTTCCAGGGCAGAGACTGAGAAAGTCGCCTAACTGTGCACTAAGCAACTATGGCCTAACTTGAGAAAAGGAACAGACAACTGCATCTCGCTTACCCAGAAAGAAAAGCCAGAACTTCCCCACATCCTGACTCTGCTCTAGGGAAGGAGTTCCGTCTGACCTGGCGCCCCAACATGTCCACAGCCACAGAACCGACAGAACTTACCATGGAGGAACCACTTCTCATGCTGTTTCTGGCTAGCTTCTGACGATGCAGCTTCACCAGGTGGTCAATGTCTTCTTCTTCTTCCTCTTCCTGGAATGAGAAACATACATTCAGAGTTAATAGAAATAAGAAAAAGTTCAAACCCGAAGATCTTTCCTTTAGTAGGGGCCATAATTGTTGCTAAGCTCTGAGGTGTCATGTGCACACATACATGCTTATCTCTGTCTTTGTGTTTCCCTATTTCAGGCTCCCAAACTACATCCCAACCATTCTTCTCAAATCACAAAAGAGTAAGAAGATCTCTTTCTGATTTGACTACTGCCCCAACCCAGCCATCTCTTTACATTTTATTAAGTGTGGCATAAATCCCTTGGAGGAGATTGCCATTAGCCCCACCACTGCGTCACGGAGCAGATGACCCACTAACTGGAGAAAAATTATATCACAAAGTGTTCAGGAGTCTCTGGTGGGTGTGTGGGTCAACAGTGGCCTGCTACAGGGTCAGGGGCACTAAATAGAACAGACCTGGGAGCCGCAGAGCATGCTGGCATAAATCCTTTTGAAGGAGGCCACCATTACTGCCATTACCCCTATCATGGTTTGGCCTCAGGCCAAACTACAGGGAGGGAATACAGCCCCACTCATCAGCAGAAAACTTGATTAAAGATTTACTCAGCATGCCCCCCCACATCAGAGCAAGACCCAGATTCCCCCACAGCTAGTCCCTCCAATTAGGAAGTTACCACAAGCCTCTTATCCTTATCCAACAGAGGGCAGACAGAATGAAAACCACAATCACAGAAAACTAACCAAACTGATCACATGGATCACTGCCTTGTGTAACTCAATGAAACTATGAGCCATGCCATGCAGGGCCACCCAAGATGAACAGGTCATGGTGGAGAGTTCTGACAAAATGTGGTCCACTGGAGAAGGGAATGGCAAACCACTTCAGTATTCTTGCCTTGACAACCCCATGAACAGTATGAAAAGGCAAAAAGATGTGACACTGAAAGATTAACTCCCCAGGTTGGTAGGTGCCCAATATACTACTACAGTAGAGAAATAGCTCCAGAAAGAATGAGAGGCTGAGCCAAAGAGAAAACAACGCCCAGCTGTGGATGTGACTGGTGACGGAAGTAAAGTTCGATGTTGTAAAGAGCAATATTGCATAGGAACCTGGAATGTTAGATCCATGCATCAAGGTAAATTGGAAGTAGTCTAACAGGAGATGGGAGTGAAAATCGACATTTTAGGAATCAGGGAACTAAACGGACTGGAATGGGTGAATTTAATTCAGTTGACCATTATATCTACTACTGTGGGCAAGGATCCCTTAGAAGAAATGGAGTAGCCCTCACAGTCAACAAAAGAGTCCGAAATGCAGTACTTGGGAGCAATCTCAAAACAACAAAATGACCTGTGTTACAAAGGCAAACCACTGAATATCACAGTAATCCAAGTCTATGCCCCAACCACTAATGCCAAAGAATCTGAAGTTGAATGGTTCTATGAAGACCTACAAGACCTTCTAGTACTAAGACCAAAAGAAGATGTCCTTTTCTTCATAGTGTACTGGAATGCAAAAGTAGGAAGCCAAGAGATACCTAGAGTAACAGGCAACTTTGGCTTTGGACTACAGAATGAAGCAGGGCAAGGCTAACAGAGTTTTTCCAAGAGAATGCAGTGGTCATAGCCAATACCTTCTTCCAACAACACAAGAGATGACACTACACATGGACATCACCGGATGGTCAATACTAAAATCAGATTCATTATATTCTTTGCAGCCAGAGATGGAGAAGCTCTATAGAGTCAACAAAATCAAGACTGGGGACTGCCTGTGGCTCAGATCATGAACCCCTTATTGCAAAATTCAAACTTAAATTTAAGAAAGCAGGGAAAACCACTAGCCCATTCAGGTTTGACCTAATACAAATCCCTTATGATTATACAGTAGAAGTGACAAATAGATTCAAGGAATTAGACCTGATAGACACATTGCTTGAAGAACTATGGACAGAGGTTCGTGACATTGTACAGGAGACTGTGATCAAAACCATCCCCAAGAAAAAAGAAACGCAAAAAGGCAAAATGGTTATCTCAGGAGATCTTACAAATTACCTGAGAAAAGAAGAGAAGTGAAAGACAAAGGAGTTAAGGAAAGATACCCAACTGAATGTAGAGTTCCAAAGAATAACAAGGAGAGATAAGAAAGTCTTCCTCCATGATCAATGGAAAAAAATAGAGGAAAACAATAGAATGAGCAAGACTAGAGATCTCTTCAAGAAAATCAGAGATATCAAGGGAACATTTCATGCAAAGATGGGCAAAATTAAGGACAGAAATGGTATGGACCTAGCAAAAGAAGAAGATATTAAGAAAAGGTGGCAAAAATACACAGAAGAACTATACAAAAAAGACCTAATGATCCACATAACCACAACGGTGTGATCACCCACCTAGAGCCAGACATCCTGAAATGCGAAGTCAAGTGGCCTTTAGGAAGCATCACTATGAACAAAGCCAGTGGACATGATGGAATTCTAGTTGAGCTATTTCAAATCCTGAAAGATGATGCTGTGAAAGTCCTGCTCTCAATATGCCAGCAAACTTGGAAAACTCAGCAGCGGCCACAGGACTGGAAAAGGTCAGTTTTCATTCCAACGCCAAAGAAAGGAATGCCAAAGAATGTTCCAACTACTGCACACTTGCACACATTTCACACACTAGTAAAGTAATGCTCAAAATTCTCTAAGCCAGGCTTAACAGTGTGTGAACCAAAAACTTCCAGATGTTCAAGCTGGATTTAGAAAAGGCAGAGGAACCAGAGATCAAATTGCCAAGATCCACTGGATCACTTAAAAAGCAATGGAATTACAGAAAAACATGTATGTCTGCTTCATTTACTATGCTAAAGCCTTTGACTGTGTGGATCACAACAAACTGTGGAACATTCTGAACCTGAGAAACCTGTATGCATGTCAAGAAGCAACAGAACAAGACATGGAACAACAGACTGTTTCCAAATCGGGAAAGGAGTACATCAAGGCTGTATATTGTCACCCTGCTTATTTAACTTATATGCAGAGTACATCATGCAAAATGCCAGGCTGGATGAAGCACCAGCTGGAATCAAGATTCCTAGGGGAAGTATCACTAACCTCAGATATGCAGATGACACCACCCTTATGGCAGAAAGCGAAGAAGAACTAAAGAGCCTCTTGATTAAAGTTAAATAGAGTGAAACAGCTAGCTTAACAAATTCAACATTCAAAAAACTAAGATTGTGGCAACTGGTCCCATCACTTTATGGCAAATAGATGGGGAAACAATGGAAACAGTGACAGATTTATTTTCTTGGGATCCAAAATCACTGCAGATAGTGACTACAGCCATGAAATTAAAAGACGCTTGCTCCTTGGAAGAAAAGCTATGACCAACCTAAACAGCGTAATAAAAAGCAGAGACATAACTTTGCTGACAAAGGTCTGTCTAGCTGAAGCTATCGTTTTTCCAGTAGTCATGTGTGGAGGTGAGAGTTGGACCATAAGGAATGCTGAGCTCCAAAGAATTTATGCTTTTGAACTGGGGTGTTAGAGAAGACTCTTGAGAGTCTCTGACTGCAAGGAGATCCAGCCAGTCCATCCTAAAGGAAATCAGTCCTGAATATTCATTGGAAGGACTGATGCTGAAGCTGAAACTCCAAAACTTTGGTCACCTGATGCAAAGAACTGACTCATTTGAGAAGACCCTGATGCTTGGGAAAGATTGAAGGCAGGAGGAGAAACTGACTCGATGGACATGAGTTTGAGCAAGCTCCAGGAGCTGGTGATGGACAGGGAAGCCTGGCATGGAAAGAGCTGTACATGACTGAATGACTGAACTGACTGACCGAAGTATTTACTTGAGCCTCCAACCATATATCAAGCAATGTTTAGAAAACAAAAGAGATAGTGAAATATAATCTCTTTTTTTACGCAATTTAGCAACCAGTTTACTTTAGAATTGAGGGAGAAATCAAAATTCATGTTACCTTTTCCTAAGGAACTAAACAGGTAAATTGAGAGGATCAGGTAGTAAAGTCAACTTTACTTGCGTGCATGCTAAGTTGCTTTAGTTGTGTCCGACTCTTTGTAACCCTATGGACAGTAGCCCACCAGGCTCCTCCCAGAATCCTCCATGGGATTCTCCAGGCAAGAATACTGCAGTGGGCTGCCATGCCCTCCTCCAGGGGATCTTCCCGACCTAGGGATTGAACCCATGTCTCTTACGTCTCCTTCATTAGCAGGCAGGTTCTTTACCACTAGTGCCACATGGGAGGCCCAAAGTCAACTTTATATATATAATTTTTCATGTGGTGACCAAGTGAAATACAAGGGTATTTACCATATCCACACTGAGGCCTGGGACAGATTTGCTCCTGTCTCCCAAGGCGCCACTTTCATGCCCCACATCTTCCGGGCGAAGATCGATCACAGACTTAGTATATTCTGAGTGGAAAATCAAAAACCAAAGCAAAAGAAACATACTCTTCTCCATACCAATAACCCACCAAGTACTTCGAACATCAATCTCAAAAGGCCATGAAGGGCAACCAGCTACCTGAAGGCCTGAGGATTTTTCTGGTGTTCTTCTTGAATATCATTTCACCCTCGTCCACAGATACCACATTTTGACCCCTAGGCTGAGCTTCCTAGGAACAGATAAGGGTAAAATAATTGAAAAAGACAGTTGGGTAGGTGGAAAAGTGGATTGGGGAAGGTGACTCAGATATTCACTAAATTATGACAAACTCAAAAGAAAGATTAATTTAATCTTAGAGCTTTAACTTAATCCTAGGAAGTGGCACAAAATCTATTATTTTTTGTTTGTGGTTTACACTAACTTGTTAAACTTTTATTTTGTATTGGGATATAGCTGATTGACAATGTTGTGATAGTTTCAGGTGAACAATAAGGGGACTCGGCGATACATATACATGTATCCATTCTACCCCAAATTCCCGTCCCATCCAGGCTGCCACGTAACACTGAAGAGAGTTCCATGTGTTATACAGTAGGCCCTTGTTGGTTATCCATTTTAAATACAGCAGTGTATATATGTCCATCCCAAACTCCCCAACTATCCCTTCTCCTCATCTTTCCTCCTGGCAACCATAAGTTCATTCTCTAAGTGTCTTTCTAAAACCTATTTTCTCATGTTTCAACCAAAAGCTTAGAAAATGCTACCACGGGAATCTGAACTAAAACTTGTTTGCTTCAATTCTTAATTTAAATTCTTCCTGAGAAAGGAAGAAGAGAGAAAGACAGAAATTCAAAGATCAACCAATCAATAACTAAAACTTACCTTTTCTACTTGAGGTTTAGGGGCAGACATCTTCTTCCATTCTGGAAAGAGGCCAGATTTATCCAGAGAGTCTCTCCTGGAGGCAGATACAGAAACTGTAATAAAATCACCGCCTCCTCCCTTCCCCATCTATCTAGGGACCCAAGCTCTAGGGAAGGAAAACCACGGGCTTAAGGTCAGTAACCAAATGCAGAAGGTAAACTTCACACCTGATTTACCTTGAAGGAATGCAGACAATCAGATAAGTAGCTTTGTACAAATACACCCACACCCCCATGCCTAAGGGACAGCAGCATCCATTGCTGCTGGTCCAGGGGTCCAAGAACACTCTCCAAGATGCAGCAGCCTGTGGAAGTTAGTGCTCAGAGAAGTGCTAGTGGGAGACTTGCAGCAACAGAGAAAAAACTTCATTCACCTCACCAAGCGCAGAAGGCAGGAACACTGAGGGCAGGGGGACCCCACACCCTGGCTCTAGAGAACAAAACGGGAGCTTGGTTGAGCAGAACGGCAGGACTGGGGACATCTCACCTGGACAAGGTATCCGAGTCAGCTGTATAGCTATCCAGGCTCTCACTCTCAGCTTCCAGTGTGCTCTTTCCACTTTTCAGCTTGGGCACTTCAAATGACGTGCTGCAATAAAAACCAAGAGCCAACACATAAAGAAAGTGGGCTCTCCTGCTGGGTGTTGGCTTCCTTCCAACTCCTTCACAGTGGTAGCCTAAGTGATCTTTCTAAGAGCTGAGTATACTTTCAAAACTGCTCAGAGGTTCTCTATTGCCCTTGGGATTGAGTTCAAACTCCTTAGCATGGCAAGAAAATCCTTATGAGTTGACCCCCTGCTCATCTCTACAGACTCATTTTTCACCCTCTACCTCTCCTTATACTTTACATTATGGAATGATGAAGCTCTCTTGGTTCCCTGAATAAGACAAAGCTGCTTTTCTTCCCTCTTCTCTCTGCCTGGGATGGTCACAGTGGCCATTTTTCTTGTTTATTTGAAATTCCTGGCTATATCTACTCCTTCTTCCAGTCTCTCCTTACATGTCAATTCCTTCACATCTCTGACCATGCCCCAACCCCAAGTATGGATTAGTAGCCTTCCTATGTGCTCCTAAAGCAACCTGATGTCTTTGTAGTAATCATATGCATAATTATTATGTCTTTTATACAAATTGTTTAATTTGCTCGATAATTTGTTTGCTAAACAAACGACTTGTTTAGTGTCTTTCTCCTCCATTAGACTAAGTTCCAGGAGATCAGCGATCACACATTTTGTTCACTGTTATGCTCCCAATGCCTAGCAGAGAAACCAGCATAGACTGGGCACTCCATTAATTGTTGACTGAACTCTTGACTAAAAGCCTTCAGTGGGGCTTAAAGTATGTACATAAATAAGCAGTATGCTTTGAAAATATTATTAAGAAGACCAGAACTTCTTTTCAGTTTAATGAAGGATGACCCTGGGCGTTCACAACAACAGTCCTCATCTCTAAAAGGAAGGACACAATTCCTGGACCCCTTACCTCAAGAAATGCTTGTAATAGTCTCCTAACTGAACTCTCTACTTCTGCCCTTGTCCCCATACAATCTACCCTCAACGCAGCAGCTAAAATGAGCTTTAAAAATATAAACCCAGGGAATTCTCTGGTGGTCCTGTGGTTAGGATTCCACACTTCCACTGCCAGGGGCCCAAGTTCAATCTCTGGTTGTAGAACTAAGATACTGCAAGCCTGGCAATGTGGAATAAAT
>SJYV01019910.1:0-99721 GCA_006410875.1 Neotragus pygmaeus
ATGGACTGCAGCCTACCAGGCTCCTCTGTCCATGGGATTTTCCAGGCAGGAGTACTGGAGTGGGGTGCCTTCGCCTTCTCTGACAGTACCATAGTGTTACATTTAAAATTATTAAGATCAGTTTTACAAATTAAAAAAAAAAACACCACCATGTAGGGCTCTTATAAGAATCATCATCTCTAAGGCTTAGTAATTCAAAACACAGAGGACGTCTCTCTGAGCTTTAATTTGTAAAACGTGCTGAAGTGTACTTCCCTCAGGGCCATTAGATGAGAAGCCTCACATTTCTTAAAGGAGCTGTCAGTTGGAGGGAGGAGTTTGTTATAGTAGGATTGACATTAGTATCCCTTCTCCCTCTACAGAGTTTTTTGTTTTGCTTCTCTCCTTGCTGCTGTTTAGGTTATTGCTTTTGGTTCATTTTGGAATAGGGTAGCATTGGGGTTCCACTGGCACAATAAGGAAGTGGGACTGCACGTGTAGAAAAGGAAATTCCAGAGTCTTGTGACACTTCAGAGAACATTTAAATATTTCCGTTCCTTTGCATCCCACCTCTTTTCACGAAGGCCTCTTTGAGGCAATATTCAAGTTCACTGGGGAAGAGGAATATCAATTGTCCTGCCAGCCGGGATATCAAAACAGACAAATGCTAATAGAACACTCAGCCCTCATTCCCCACCCGGAGGCTCAGTGACTCAATGACAAGGCGAAAGCAGTCCCATCTGTTAGGAGCCTCCTGTGGCGGCTGCAGCCCTCACCACGGTGACAGGTGATGGAAGTGGAAATGCCTTCCCAGGTTATTGCAACATGTGCTGTGAAGAGCATGGCATCCTTTGTGCCTTTCTGTGACCTTGTTTATGAAAGTTTGGGGAGGTTATTATTTTTGTTTCGTCAATTAGCAAGCCCAGAGCCCCAACGTGGGCCCCTGAGAGAACTGTTTACCTCCTGAGGACAGAAGCCGAGACTGCTAGCTCAGTGGGCCTGAACTTCATACCCATGGTGCCTCGTGCTGCACTGTATGAATGAGTGAGTGAGTGAGTGAGTGACTAGGAAGGATATACAGCAACAGTCAGGCCCTGCCCTCCAGGAGATTGTGGTCTATTAGGAAAAAGACAAAAAAGGGAAGAAACTTAAAAATAATGAGAACACAGTACATACACACACTGAAATGAGGAGGATGCCCAAAAGAGTAAGTTGAGTGTGTGGGAGACTTTTTTTAAAGAGAACTCCTACCCTTCCAGTCTGTGTAAAGTACATTCTTTTAACCAACTGCAATACCTTTTGCCTATGTTTATACTAAACTTCTCTATTTAAATATATACATATATATCATATATATATATATATGATTTTTAAATTTCATCAATTATTTTTAAGTTTATTTCCTATTGTATATATATATATATGTATATATATATATGATATATATGTAAGAGGAAGTGCAAAGTAAACTCAATTCATAAAGAACATGGTGTTGGATCCAGCTGATTCTGAGGCAGACTCCACAAGAGGGCATGTGCGCTTGAAAACTCAAAAAGCTAGAACTTATCCTTTAACACCTCACAGGAACTGGAAGTACAGTTTGGATAGCTGAATGGAATGCCAAAAAACCCGATCACCTCCGTTTCCTAGCAAAGGGTAAACAATTTCAGCAGAAAGTTTTTTTCTCCCCGCTTGCTCGCTTCTTATCACCCTTCTCCATCTGATCTGTCCTCAGTCCACCCACTCCAGAAAATGGATGCTTCCACTTCGAAGCAGGGAAAGGACAGGATGTGGGGGAAGTGAGTCACAAACTGCTGCCCAGGCCAGAGACTTGAGAGGAGAAAATACAGGGAGATGTCAACTATATTTTTCCAAATTCCTAGTTAATAGATTTCTCCTGAGAGAAAACGTTTAGCCTCACTTTCCCATCCCCGAACAGAACATGTTCCTGCGGCAGGTACCTGGCCTGTCTGTCCTCCCAGGCCTTCACCCACCTTTGGGACCAGTGTGACCAGGAAAGCCAGAGCGGGGGAGAGGTGGGACCCTCGCCTGGAAACTTGCTAGCTCAGAGGCACCATACCCTGGGACTCCCTCCGTATTGGGTCTCTTCACCAAGTGTTCCAGGGTACCACCTTCATGAATGGCTAACATTCAGAAATGAACTCTTAAGACAGAAATTAAGAAAAGGATGGATCTTAAATCTCAATTGTGAAACTGTTCCTATTGTCACTCTGTAGCTGCATTTATCCTCCAGTGATGCCGCAAAGGGCATCATTTCTTAAGATAACTTCTACTGTTTTTAACACAAGAGTTATAGAATATCTCAAAGAAATTATCAAAAGAAGGAAAAACTTCTTCCTCCCTATTGAAAATGTAACCATTTTGTTTGGAAACCTGCTTAATTCATTTGCCAATCTGCTTGCCTCTCCACAGTAGAAAATACCCTTCTACACATCATCTTGCACAACTGCTTAGCACTTTGTTATAAAGGTTTATCATTCAACCAACCTCCTATTTGAACTTCTTTTGTTTTTTTCTGATTTATCCACTATTGTGAAAATTACTGAAGAGTATCTTTGTGGCTATATCGTCTGTTCATGGGATTTCCTAGGCAAGAATACTGAAGTGGGTTGCCATTTTCTTCTCTAGGAGATCTTCCCAACCCAGAGATCAAATCCAAGTCTCCTACACTGGCAGGTGAATGCAAGAGACACAGTTTCAGTACCAGAGTCAGGAAGATCCCTGGAAAAGGAAATGGCAACTCACTCCTGTACTCTTGCCTGGGAAATTCCATGGACAGAGGAGCCTGGCGGGCTACAGTCTAGGGGATCGCAAAGAGTCAGACACATCTAAGTGACTAAACAGCAGCAGCAGCAGCATCTTCCCATGTATCTTTAGTTCCTCAGGACAACTTTGGAAAGTAAAACCACTGGGGCAGAGTATCTGCATTCTCACAGAAGGATAGACAAAGTCAGAGAATCATGTGGACCCATGTGGGAGCTACTCCTCGGTGATGAAGTAAACTTTATAGTAAGGTATCGTTTCCATAGCCAACATTTATGAGCTCTAGCAGAAGCCTTGTGACCTAATAAAAAGCACCAGGAGCTGAGAGCCAGAGCTGGGCAGGAAGGCCAGGCTGCCCCACACACCCCACCAAACCCCTCAGGCCCCCCCAGCCCTGCTCTCTGGGGCTCCCACAGCTCTTGGATAACCTGGTGACTAGGCTGAACCACAGGTTCTCTGACCAAGCCTCAGGCTGGAGCACAANCCACACACCCCACCAAACCCCTCAGGCCCCCCCAGCCCTGCTCTCTGGGGCTCCCACAGCTCTTGGATAACCTGATGACTAGGCTGAACCACAGGTTCTCTGACCAAGCCTCAGGCTGGAGCACAAGAAGACTCAACTCAAAGCTGGAAAACAGAGTGCAGCCCAACCACTGCTTGGAATTTATGTGTACCTACAGTTTGTTTTACTGTTATTGTCCCTTCCATTTTGTTTAGTTTGTTTTTAAACAGCACTAGCAATATTTCTCAGAGAAGCAGAGGGCTCTGTGTGTGCAATTTCATAATACACTTCCTTGACAGTTCAAAAAATCATAGGCCTTCTCGGATAACTTAGAAGTTGTCTGCATCTGTGTATTATTACGTTGGGGAAGAGCAATTAGTCAAGGGGAGGCCCAGGCCCCGGGCACCACTGACATTCCTCTGGGTTTCTTCCAAAGTGTTCTGGACAGTAGGGGTTCTGCAGGCACTCCGAGTGAGTGCTGGGTGGCTCACTCACCGCAGCGGGCCCGACCTGTGGCCCTGGCCCTGCTGTGCCTGTAGCACACCAGGCGGCGACGGAACCCCAGCAGCCTGACGTCCTCGGCANGTAGGGGTTCTGCAGGCACTCCGAGTGAGTGCTGGGTGGCTCACTCACCGCAGCGGGCCCGACCTGTGGCCCTGGCCCTGCTGTGCCTGTAGCACACCAGGCGGCGACGGAACCCCAGCAGCCTGACGTCCTCGGCAGGGGTGGCCGGCAGCAGGAGGCTGTGGTTTCTGACTTCAGAGGTATCTGGCCTCTGGCATAGCAGATTTTGAGTCCCATTCCTGTTGACTCAAGTGTGGAAATGCTTCCATTTGGGGAACCTGCTGAGATGGTAATATTTAAGGGGACCCGTGGAGCCCTTGGTATCTAACCATCACTCTTCCTGGTAAACTGTGCCTTCACCTCTAAATATGTGCTGTTTCACTAAGAAAGTTCTTATGAGATGATGTTTTCAAGCAAGCAGGTCTCCAAGAATTCCTTAAACTAGATCAAGACAGAGCAGACCCCTGGGAGAATCGTCTCCACATTGCAGTTCAGAAATCTAAGAAGCAAGAGGAATTTCTGATCACACTAACCTACAGCACCAGGGTAGAAATGAACATTTCCATTTCCTTGCCTTCTCCTCATTCATTCAGTAATACTTCCAGCTGAACAGTAGCAGCCGATGGGAAATACTCCTGTGTCATTTAGTTGCTATCCAAAGCAGATACCCTTGGCACTTCCAAAAAGAGCTGTCTTACAGAGCACCTTGACTGAGCTGAGAATATTCATTCCTATTCAGTCTTCACTTTAAATAGCAACTGTCTTATTTTTAGCAAGATGGGCTTAATTTGAAGAGCCTATAGTGGGGAAGGGAGGGGGGCGGGCAGGAAGAGTAACAAATGAATTGAATACTGGTCAGTAACATTGGTCTAAAACCATCAGGCAATTTAAATAAAAGACCCCTAAGGTTTCTTATAGAAACTGATTTATGGCTAAGGGTTAAAAACTATTCAAGGACAAAACTGAGTATGAGCGTGTATTATACACACACAGCTGTAGCACTTAATAAATATGTAATAGCTAACAAAGAGAGCTGAGACAACTTCCTAATATGGAAAATTTGGACAACTTCTACTTGGTGATATAAGAAGTTTTCTCCATTGTGAAAGATTTGTTGGCCTTTTACATAGGTATCAGACAGCCTTCATTATCAGTCCCAATGTATAAAATGGTGTTTAAAAAGAAAAATAGTGGCATTTTTCAGAGGCCAAAAGGCCCTAAGATCTTACAGTGAGTTTTCCAGGAGCATAAATGTGTGGAAAATTACAGAGATAAATTCTGAAGCACATCGATGTTCAGTGAGACCCTAAATACTTGAAGTTCTCATTTTCCCCTTCTGAAATGAATAAGAAAACATGGAGACATCCCTGCCTTGTTATAAAGAAAGCATCACATTGAGAGTTTTTCTCAGTCAGGGATATTGATAGAGGATGTCGTCAGGCACAACCTGGCAGACTGTATCCTTGGAACCGATGGGTTTTGTTTATCACATTCAGATGGATCCCCCACCCGCCCACCTCCACGATCTCGGTGCAGAGGAGATGGTAATGGCTGTTAGGTGCCTGACTGCCAGCCACTAAAACATCATGAAATTGCAGTTCTGTCTGCAACCATTTGTTAGAGGCTAGAGCTGATTACAGGCATGAGGACAGAGCCCCCACCATGATTTGTGGTGGAAGAACAGCTCAGAGAGGAATTCAGTCAAGCAGGACTGGCTAAGAAGCACTAGCCAAGGAGTGAGCATGAAGTGAAACTTCTAGAAGGAGGAAACTTCAGCCACGGGCCTTAGCCCTACATGTTCTGAGCCAGAGATAAGTTTAACCTCCTCTCCTTCCTCATCTTTGACCTGGTTTGCAGTTTGCACTGACCATTCCCAGGAGAACCCCTTTACAGATCAGACTGGTGACTGTGGCAGTGATGAGATTATTGTGATTATGAGATTGCCTCACATCTTTTATTCCACAGGGTCTCTTTATCATCATGTTGTGTCCTTAAAAGCAGTGCATCAAACATTTGAAGTAGAGAGGACAGAATAAATTAAAAATTAATTTTGAAACCGTTTTTTAAAAATTTCCCAGCTTTCTTAAGGCAATGGCAACCCACTCCAGTACTCTTGCCTGGGAAACCCCATGGGCAGAGGAGCCTGGTAGGCTGCAGTCCATGGGGTCGCTACGAGTCGGACGTGACTGAGTGACTTCACTTTCACTTTTCACTTTCCTGCATTGGAGAAGGAAATGGCAACCCACTCCAGTGTTCTTGCCTGGAGAATCCCAGGGATGGGGGAGCCTGGTGGGCTACCATCTATGGGGTCACACAGAGTCAGAAACGACTGAAGCAACTTAGCAGCAGCAGCAGCCTTCTTTATATTCACTGGAAATTCCTCAGAATGTCTCATAACTAAGAAGAAATCAATGAAAGTATTTATGTTTGAGATCCATTCTTGGGTGAATGGGGAACCCGGTATAATGGAGAACCCAGGATAAACCACTCCTCCAACACAAAATCGGTATGAAATGAAAATCTAGTTGGTATAAATATGAGGGTATCAAGGAGAAATGTCATAGGAAAAAAAAAAAAACTGGAGGGAAATTCAGATTTTAATAGTATTTTTTTTTTCTGAGTAGCAAGAAATACTGCCCAGATTTTACACCTCTATATATTATCCAAAGTGTCTCTAATATATTTTAGGATTCAGAGGACAAGGAGAAGATGAGAGACTGACTCCTTCAGAGGGTGACTGATTCATTTCTCTTGATTATCATATGTAGATATATGTATGGGTGAGAACATGAGTTATATACACAAGGACTTTCAGACAACTCCTGAGGGAATCGCCATGATCCCCACCCAGGCTTTCTTTCTGAAATACTATCCCTATAAAAAGCAAAGCAGTACCCCAGTTTAACGTACTGTGCATGTAGGAGACATTCCAATGAGGACATTATAACGTCCACATTGTTACCCACTGAATTGCAGAGCCATCATTCCACAGCACCTGGGCAAGGCTTTCTCTTGAACTGATTCATTCCTTAAGTCAAAGTTTTTGGTGCCAGGCACTTGCCACTGAGAGGAACAGAAGATGAATGAGCCACGCTTCCTACATAGTAGGCATGACCCAAAAGAGCCTGTCGAAAAGTAAGTATCAGCCGACAGATGCTCAGAAGACAGGAGCGGAATGCATCCTTCCCTGTGAGGTTATCAAACAACACTTTCCAGAATGTGGTGGCATTTGACTGAGCCTTGAACGAATAGGCTGACTTTTAGGAGGCAGAGAGGGAGTGGGGCAATCCAGTCATAGGTGGAATCAATCAAAGCGAGGGCTTGAGAGTTCAGGCAGGTAAAACAATTTGACTGGAGGGCAAGGTGCATGCTTGAGAAACAGTGGGAAGGAAGGAAAGCCAGAAAGCCTACCATTCAGCCTCAGGCCATGCCGTGGAGGCTCGACAGTGAAGACACAGCAGTGGGGTAGCAAAGGAGAGGCTGGAGGTGGAGGCAGCGATGCCACGTGACTGCTACCACAGTGCTGTAGAGAGAGAGCAGACGCCAGGGCCTCGACTGGGGCAGGAGTGGAAAGGCAGGCAGACACAGGGGAACTGCCAGTACCTTATTACAGGCAAGTGGGAGAGGACAACCCTGAGGCTTGGCTCCTGAGCGACTGACTGGCAGAGGAAAGCAAGCAGGGAGTCAGATGGCGGCAGCTCATCATTAGTGAATCCAGGGAGGCTCAGCGGCCTCCGAAAAGGCAACATGCTGCCACACAGGATCTGGGCTGACGCTTTTACAGGCTCACCAGGAAATAATCCCGTTCATTTTCTTCTCTTCAGGCAGTTCCACACCAGAGCTTCTCCAGACAGCTGAGCTAGACATATACCTAGCAAAGAAAATTCTTCTCCCTCCAACCCCATTTTAAGTTTTCACAGGAGAATGTATTTGCAGGTTATCTAATTCGTCCTGCCCTAATCTCTTTTCCTTCCCTATTAAGATGATACACACAACTCATTCCTTGGTTCTTTATAAAAGGGCCCAGTCTCTGACTCATCAGTATCCTAATTTTAAATCCTGACAATGGGGATCTGGTCTATATAGTTTATAAACATGGATAAGCAGTTACCTGGCTATTTAGCGGAGTGATGCAAAATGTGATTAAACTACTTTATATTACCAGTTCATATATTTAATATTTAATGTTATACACTAACATTGCAGTAAGTGATTCCTAAATATTTTAGTCCATATACATTTTCATCTAGGAAGAACATTTTATTAGCATATTTGTGATACCATCTCAAGACTTAATATGGCTTAATTCTATTAATAACAACTAATTTTGAAATCTTTATCTTTTTCTAATTATAACTTTTGATTTAGTTATTTCCTGCTTGGCAAATAAGGGTTGCTGTAGCTGTCATGCAGTTGGTCCATAGCTAACTTTGTTCTTTTTATATCTATCATAGTTATTTGGTAAAGGAAGTTGATTAAAAGCAGCGGCTCCCCATGTGGCCTCATGACTTGACTGTAGCCCAGTTTGTCAGAGCTCTGAGCAGATACTTAGCTTTTAGCTTATTCTCTTCCATGGTCATGACCTTTAGCCCACAGAACCCATGTTGAAAGCAGCTCAAACTGGATGGTCAGCAGCCTTACCTATGATGACCCAGGTCATCTCATCAGCATCTTTATTGAGCCTGATACTGGAGACATTCCTACTTCTGAATGTGAGATGCCTTCCCTTGGTATTAAGTTCCTAGCTCCTCAGTTTCTCAACTCATCATCCAGGCTCTGTAGATACAAGGCTGGCAGGACCAGGACACCAGGGACCATGCGGTTTTTACCTTGATGTTTGCAACAAGGTTGCAAAGCTGCTGAGTGTTCAGCAGACCCAGTATCCTAAGACATATAATCAGAACTCATCATGGGAGGGCTGCTGGCAGGGAAGAACTAAGAAATAGGGGATGGAGAAGAGATGTCATATCCCCCATAGAGAGGTTAAGTTCCATGGGATAAGGCTTCAAGGAGCCTGAATATTCCTGCAGAGGTTTGCTTCTTGCCTGAAAGCAAACCACCAAAGGGGAAGAGAGAATGCCTGTCTGTTCACCAGGAAACAAGCACTCCCAGACCTTGGTGGCTAATAAGGGAGTTGCCATAGTCACCAAATGTTTTCAATTACAGGTAAAGCCATCTTGTTTCAGAATTAAGCCAGAGTGCATTGATTACAGAAAAGCTGTTCTTTGATCTAACTCTGGTTCCAACTGGGAAAGTTTTTGAGCCAAAAAGAAAAGTGCAGTAGCCAAGGATGAATTGCTCAGAAAGCAACTGAGTTTTTCCCCTCACACTGTTTCATATATTAAAGTAAGCATAACATGACTGAGAAATAAGCATATGATGCTACTATAGCTTTTTTTTCTTCTTCTTCTTCTTCTACTTTTTTTAAGAAGAAACCTCAGGTCAGTCTGTCTTAAGGGAAGTTGGACAAAGAAATGATAAAGCAGGAAGGTCAAGTGATCCTGAAAAATTAAAACATCTCTAAGTCATCTAGGTTTATTAACTTTAATATTAAAGTGCTTTCACTGCATCCATGCTCTTTACTGAGAGAGTTGCATGTGGTTGTAAAGGAAACAGGCTCATGTTAGATGACTCTTCCATCTCAGATGAAGGGAAAGTGAACTTACCCCGTGTATATACATAACCTTAAAATTGTTGACTGGAATTGAAAAGGCTCATGAAAGTGCCATCATTACTGTTAGGGACCGACCGCCGCAAAGGAACCACCAGCGAGACCACCCAAGTAGCAATTGCTTTACTCACGGATCTGGATCCGAGCCTCCACGTAACAGATGGACGAGTGAAGGCCCCGAATCCCCGCGAAACAACTATTTTATATCTTTAGGCTAGGGTGGAACAAGTTTAGGGTATTTGGCAAAGTGTTATTGGACAGTTTGAATCGCGCAAAAAGCCGTCAGTTGTAACATTTGCAGTTTTACAAGATCCTGGTTTTTTTGTTTGTTTTTTTTTGTTGTTGTTGTTGTTTTTTGTTTGTTTTTTTTACTACTTTTTTATCTTGTGAGGCATGAGCAAACAATGTGGAAACAATGTGGTTAATTTTTGACAGAGTGCTGGCTGTGGGGGCTTTCTGACCTTGGTTATTCTTTCACCCACCACCCTCACCTCTCTCACGGGAGCCGCTAAGCTGGCTTTTTGCCTTCATTCCCTACTAGTCTTACTGGGGAATCAAATCCTTGATTCATCTTCTGACTCATCCCTATCAGGTATTCTCTCTTGGTAGTGAGAGCGTAGGAAGAGCAGGCGGAGGTCCTGGGTTTGGTTGGTCACCATTCGTCTTAAAGTGGAGAGAATACATGGTAAGAGCGTGAGGCGGAGGAATATCAGAAACAGTGGTCTCGCAATAGCGATGATAAGTTTAGTTAGCCAAGGTGATCACTGAAACATGGATTTGTACCAATTTTCTTGTCCCTGCCTGGCCTCTTCTCTGTCTCTTAGTCTTTTTTTTAGCTGACTCAGACTATTTTTTATAACCCCAGAATGGTTAGCGTAAAAGCAACAGCTTTCTCTCAATGTTAGGCATAGCCCTCCCTGTTTGAGAAAGGATAGGTCTAACCCTGGTCGGTTTTGTAAAACAACTTCAGCTAGGGAGGAGAGGGAGGCTTCCAGCTGAGTGACAGTGGATTCCAAAGTCTTTGGGTCCGTATCCATCTGGGCACTTAATCCCTGTAGATCCACATCTCTTTTATAAGGGCTGAGGTCTCCACCGCTGTTGACCCGGCTATCCCAATACCCAAAAGCAACGGGACTAGCACTGGGGCTCTCCGCTGTCTGGGTAGGCCAAAATGCTCACGCCCACCCTCTCCAGAATAATAGTACACTTGGGGCAGAATATGGGCTAGCACACATGTGCCCTCCGTGACTACTGCAGTGTGGACACATGGGGTTATTTTGGTGGTGCAGGCCCACCACGTTCCCTCAGGAGCTGCAAGCAGGTAGTAAGCAGTATAGGCCTCGGGGAGAGTGTAAGTAACATTACAAATGTCACCATAGACTGCCCAGGGGTCCAGACGTGATGATGGCCCCGTCGCACAGGTTCCCTTACCCTGTAAATCTCCTAAAGTAAGCTTAGGCTCTAATCTCCACTTGCACTCTGGAATATCTAACTGGTCTTCTGTAAAGGTAATATTTTTAATGGATGTGGCATCCCCCCTAGATGGCGGATCACAGCAATCCCTATATAGTATGGGGGTTCAGGGTTCAGACAGAGCCAGCAGTCTTGCGTGAGGTTGGGGTTAGTACGGTTCAAGTATGAGAAGGTAAGGTTCACAGTCCGGAGGAGAGAGCGCGCCTGAGATGCGGCAGAAGGAATGGGGTAAACAGCAGAGCTAGTAGAGGTCACAGTACCAAGGGGGGCCGCCTTGGTGGGGAGGGGCACTCGTGGCCCGATGGGCCTCAGGGGGCCATCTACCTGTTTCTTCTGAATCGTGAACAATGTTTCCTGATCATACCCAGTCATGTAGAACCTGAGGCCCCAGGTCTTTCCTGTTTTTCAGTACCCCTCATTCTAGGTCTTGATTTTTATCTCTATAGGGTTGCAACTTCCAATATAGCAAGGCGGGACCCCCGTGCTCTGCTTGAGCGTAATTAGGGGGGTCTACGTCTTTCCAGCTAGTGATAGTTTTACAACCCCAAGCGCTACAATGGAACTCTTTTACTCCCCCACATTTTGATGGCCCTTCTTGGGGACACACACAGAATTCGGTGTCTCGTAAGGCCTCTTTTCGAGAAACTTAGATCTACATCTAAAAGACTTAACTCCGGCCCTCCCTCTTCTCATGTAACCCGCAGGGGGGTTTTCATTGTTTCAGTTAGACCCCATGAGGCCACACAGATCGAATCGGAGGGTGGGCGAGCTTACAGAGGTAGAATTAGCAACCACTCTCCCATCGAGAGTGCTAGTCAGTTTTCATTGAGCAGGGGCTAAGGCATAGGGGTTGGACTGGCTAATCCGGCACAAGGAGCATAAGTAGATCAAGGTGGGGAAGAGGCTACCAGTCTTAATTTAGGGGGTCGCCAGTTCGTTCCATGCTCTATCTTGGCCCCGGTTCTTCTTCTCCTCCCGTGGGGTGTTTTTTCACACGAGAATGATGTATCCAGGTGTTTCTCTTAGCCACCTTAACTGCGGTCGGCGTGCTCGGCTCACCTTCTTGATCAGGACCAGTTCACCAGGTTCGCAGAGAGGCTGGCAGGCAGTGATGCCAGTAGTCTCAGGACGGGTTTCTCGAACTGTTGTTTGGGCTCGAGTCCGGGCTAGCTGGAGACCCTGTAGTGACTTAAGAATATCNGCGTCTCCTGCAGCTGTGGGTCACGGGAAGTTTCCTCGGAGCTGGGTCTGTGGGAGGGAGCCCAGAAACGCGGGGGCAGGTCCCAACCAGCTACGCACATCTCTGCTGCATAGGAGAGTGCTAGGGAACCCACGTCTGTCAGGCCCTTGCCGGTGATAAATGTAGCCTCACTCTCTGGGAGGGTGTCAGGGTCCCCACCCTGGGGCCCTGGGAGCCTGCTGCTCTCCGTGAGGCGCCGCGTCTGTGTGGGCAAGCACCCGCCGGAGAAGACATCCACTTGCCTTTCCCTACCCTCTGACAGAGATCGCACAGTTGGAGCCCTTGGCAGTGTGCAAGCCACCGGACCCCAACCCCTTGGCAAAGCGGCCTGGGTTCTAGGTCCAAAGGCAAATACAGAGCAGAGCTGAGACCTGGATGGCGGCCGTGACCTCCCCCAGGTAACCACAGCCTGCTCCTTTATAGACAGTAAGCCTAGCAGCTAGGCAAGTTTGGGCAAGTCAGGATCAGGACAGAGCATTCTCCCAATCAGCGATCGCCCAGAGTGGGCCTCTGAGCAGACAGGCCGCTCTGGCTTCTGCCCTCAGATTTGGTTCTGCCTTTTCAAGGCTTTCAAACGGACCAAGCCAGGCTGCCTAGACTTCCTCAAAGGAGGCACGCTTCTCTGCTTGCTGTGCACTTGGATTCCAAGCTGGAGTTAAATACGTCTCCTGGAGCTCTGGGCACAGGGGCTGTTTGCTCGGTGCTGGGTCTGTGGGACGGAGCCCAGAAACGCAGGGGTAGGCCCCAACCAGCTACCCACTTCTCTGCTGGGTAGGAGAGTTCTAGGGAACACACGTCTGTAAGGCCTTTGCCAGTAGCCAATTGAGACTCNGCACAGGGGCTGTTTGCTCGGTGCTGGGTCTGTGGGACGGAGCCCAGAAACGCAGGGGTAGGCCCCAACCAGCTACCCACTTCTCTGCTGGGTAGGAGAGTTCTAGGGAACACACGTCTGTAAGGCCTTTGCCAGTAGCCAATTGAGACTCCCCTTCCGGGTTTTGGCTGCACTCCCCAGTCTGGGGCCCTGGGAGCCTGCTGCTCTCCGTGCGGTTCTGGGTCTTTGTGGGAAAGCACCCACGGGGAAGCCATCCATTATCCCTTCCTTTCCTCTGACAGAGCTCTCACTGCTGGAGCCCTTTGGCAGTGTGCAAGCCACCAGCCCCGAACCCCTCCACAAGGAGGCTTAGGGCCTAAGTCCAAAGGCAAATCCGGAGCAGAGCTGAGACCTGGATGGCGGCTGTGACCTCCCCCAGCCAGCCACAGCCTGCTCCTTTCTGGGCAGTAAGCCTAGCAGCTAGGCAAGTTTGGACAAGGCTGGATCACGGCAGAGGACCCTCGTACTAGGGGCTGGGCCAGAGTGCGCGTCTGAGGAGACCGGCGCTCTGATTTCTGTCCTCACACTGGGGCCTGCCCCTTCAGCGCTTGCAGACACACCAAGTTGGGTTGCCTAGTCTTCCCCCCAAGGAGGCTCGATTCCATGCCTGCTCTGCACTTGGTTTCAAGGCTGGGGCCAAACGCGTCTCCTGCAGCTGTGGGTCACGGGATGTTTCCTCGGAGCTGGGTCTGTGGGAGGGAGCCCAGAAATGCAGGGGCATGTCCCAACCAGCTACGCACGTCTCTACTGCGTAGGAGAGTGCTAGGCAACCTACGTCTGTCAGGCCCTTGCCGGCGACCAATGAAGCCTCACTCTATGGGGGGTGTGTCAGCGTTTTCGACCCTGGCACCCTAAGACCCGGAGAAGACATCCACTTGCCTTCCCTTCCCTCTGACAGAGCTCTCATTGCTGGAATCCTTGGCAGTGAGCAAGCCACCGGACCCAAATCCCTCTCCAAAGAGACCTGGGCCCTAGGTCCAAAGGCAAACCTGGAGCAGAGCTGAAACCTGTTAGGCGATCGTACCCTCCCCTGGCTAGCCACAGCCTGCTTTTTTCTGGGCAGTAATCTTAGCAGCTAGGCATGTCTGAACAAAGTTGGCTCAGGGCAGAGCAGCCTCTCACTCGGGGCTTGGCCAGAGTGGGCCTCTTAGCAGACAGGCCACTCTGGCTTCTGCCCTCAGATTTGGGACTGCCTCTTCAAGGTTTTCAGAGGCACCAAGCTGTGCTGCCTAGACTTTCCCTGAAGGATGCACGCTTCCTTGCCTGCTGTCCACTTGGACCCAGGCTGGAGTAAAACCTAATCCATCCCCAAGGAGGACTGGGGCCTAAGAGCAAAGACAAGACATGAGCTGAGCTGAGGCCAGGAAGGCATCTCTGACGTCCTACAGCTGCCCAAAGCCTGCTCCACCCTGGGCAGTAAACCTAGCAGCTAGGCAAGTCTGAGCAAGGCTCGCTCAGGGCAGAGTAGCTTGGCGCCCGGAGCTCTGCCAGATCAGCCCTCTGAGCAGAGTGGGAATTCTGACCTTCTGGCCCAGCACAAGCGCCTTCCCCATCAGGGCTTGCAGACACACGCAGCTGGGCTGCCTCGTCTTCCCCCGAGGAGTCTCTCTTCCCTGCATGCTCTGCACTCGGCTTCCACGTGGGGGCGCCACAGAGTTCATGGAGCTCCTTGCTCCTGGGCTGTATCCCCGGAGCTGGGTCTGTGGGTGGGAGCCCAGACAGGCGAAGGCAGGCACAAACCAGCAGTACAATTCTCTGCGGGGTAGGAGAGTGCAAGGGAACCTAGGTCTGTCAGGGCTTTGACGGAGGCAATTGGGATCCCCTTCTGTGGGTGGCTCGCTAAGGGGAGAGCAGCCTCGCGCCAGGGCCTCTGCCAGATCAGGCCTCTGAGCAGAGTGGGAGTTCTGACCTTCTGCCCTAGCACACGTTCCTTCCCAATCAGGGCTTGCAGACACATGCAGCTGGGCTGCCTCGTCTTCCCCGCAGGAGGCTCTCTTCCCTGCATGCTGTGCACTCGGCTTCCAGGTGGGGGCGCCACAGAGCTCATGGAGTTCCTGGATCCAGGGCTGTTTCCCCGGAGCTGGGTCTGAGGGAGGGCGCCCAGACAGGCCGAGGCAGGCCCAAACCAGCAGCACAAGTCTCTGTGGGGTAGGAGAGTGCTAGGAAACCCAGGTCTGTCGTGACTTTGACGGCGGCAACTGGAATCCTCTTCTCTGGGTGGTGGCTGCATTACCCAGCCTGGGTCCCAGGGAGNAGGAACCCACCCAGCAAGGTGGAAGAGGGGGCCTGATCACTCCCCTCGGAGAGACTAGAAGGGGCACGGACCCGCAGGAGATTGGAATAGGCAGGTGGCATCTATTTCTTGGTACACAGGTTGATGAGCGTGTTAGGGCTTAGGAAGGAAATTTGTAAATGTCATTTAGGAGGTGGTCTCCATGCATCTTGGGGAAAATTATTACCAAGCAATCGGCAGGGGATTGTTAGGAGAAGAAACTTGGTCTTTGTGTGCTTGTATTCTGCTCTCCGTGAGGAGGTGTCCCATCTGCTGTGAAATTCTTGACCCCCTCGGAATTGTCTAGAAGGAGGGGGATACATAACTGAGTACAAATTGGCTTTTCCAGAGACAGCCTGGGACGTGGGATATTTAACCTGTCTCTGTTTTCATCCGCACCCAATCAACCCCAAGGCAGAATGGACTTTAAAAGTTAAGGAAGAAACAGTCTTGGACCACGTGGAATTCTGGTTTGGCCATGCCGACCGGCAGGTGAAGACACGCCGATCCCCTTTCTCCCTCTGGGCTCCGGCAGGTAAGGCTCTTCTCGCCCCAGTTAGGAAGGAGGTGGACTGGCAATTTAAGTGTTTCAGTGAGTGAAAATATCAGAAGTACCTAGGATACTGTTAGGGACCGGCCGCCGCAAAGGAACCACCAGCAAGACCACCCAAGTAGCAATTGCTTTATTCACGGATCCGGATCCAGGCCTCCATGTGACGGACGAGTGAAGGCCCCGAATCCCTGCGAAACAACTATTTTATATCTTTAGGCTAGGGCGGAACAAGTTTAGGGTATTTGGCAAAGTGTTATTGGACACTTTGAATCGCGCAAAAAGCCGTCAGTTGTAACATTTGCAGTTTTACAAGATCCTGGTGTTTTTTTTTTTGTTTGTTTGTTTGTTTTTTTACTTTCTTGTGAGGCATGAGCAAACAATGTGGAAACAATGTGGTTAATTTTTGACAGAGTGCTGGCTGTGGGGGCTTTATGACCTTGGTTATTCTTTCACCCACCACCCCCACCTCTCTCACGGGAGCCGCTAAGCTGGCTTTCTGTCTTTATTCCCTACTAGTCTTACTGGGGAATCAAATCCTTGATTCATCTTCTGACTCATCTCTATCAGGTATTCTCTCTTGGTAGTGAGAGCGTAGGAAGAGCAGGTGGAGGTCCTGGGTTCAGTTGGTCACCATTCGTCTTAAAGTGGAGAGAATACATGGTAAGAGCGTGAGGCCGAGGAATATCAGAAACAGTGGTCCCGCAATAGCGCTGATAAGTGTATTTAGCCAAGGTGACCACTGAAACATGAATTTGTACCAATTTTTTTGTCCCTGCCTGGCCTCTTCTCTGTCCCTTAGTCTTTTTCTCAGCTGACTCAGACTATTTTTTATAACCCCAGAATGGTTAGCGTAAAAGCACCAGCTTTCTCTCAATGTTAGGCATAGCCCTCCCTGTTTGAGAAACAATAGGTCTAACCCTGGTCGGTTTTGTAAAACAACTTCAGCTAGGGAGGAGAGGGAGGCTTCCAGCTGAGTGACAGTGGATTTCAAAGTCTTTAGGTCCGTATCGATCTGGGCACTTAATCCTCACAGATCCACATCTCCTTTTATGAGTGCTGAGGTCTCCACCACTGTTGACCCAGCTATCCCAATATCCAAAAGCAACGGGACTAGCACTGGGGCTCTCCGCTGTCTGGGTAGGCCAAAATGCTCGTGCCCACCCTCTCCAGAATAATAGTACACTTGGGGCACAATATGGGCTAGCACACATGTGCCCTCCGTGACTACTGCAGTGTGGACACGGGGTTATTTTGGTAGTGCAGGCCCACCACGTTCCCTCAGGAGCTGCAAGCAGGTAGTAAGCAGTATAGGCCTCGGGGAGAGTGTAAGTAACATTACAAATGTCACCATAGACTGCCCAGGGGTCCAGACGCGATGATGGCCCCATCACACAGGTTTTCTTGCCCTGTAAATATCCTAAAGTAAGCTTAGGCTCTAATCCCCACTTGCACTCTGGAATATCTAACTGGTCTTTTGTAAAGGTAATATTTTTAATGGATGTGGCATCCCCCCCAGATGGCGGATCACAACAATCTCTATATAGTACGGGGGTTCAGGGTTCAGGCAGAGCCAGCAGTCTTGCGTGGGGTTGGGGTTAGTGCGGTTCAGGTATGAGAAGGTAAGGTTCACAGTCCGGAGGAGAGCACGCGCCTGAGGTGCGGCTGAGGGAATGGGGTAAGCAGCAGAGCTAGTAGAGGTCACAGTAATGAGGGGGCTGCCTTGGTGGGGAGGGGCACTCGTGGCCCGATGGGCCTCAGGGGGCCATCTACCTGTTTCTTCTGAATTGTGAACAATGTTCCCCGATCATACCCAGTCACATAGATCCTGAGGCCCCAGATCTTTCCTGTTTTTCAGTACCCCTCATTCTAGGTCTTGATTTTTATCTCTATAGGGTTGCAACTTCCAATATAGCAAGGCGGGACCCCTATGCTCCGCTTGAGCGTAATTAGGGGGTCTACGTCTTTCTAACTAGTGATAGTTTTACAACCTCAAGCGCTACAATGGAAGTCGTCTGCTCCCCCACATTTTGATGGCCCTTCTTGGGGACTCACATAGAATTCGGTGTCTCTTAAGGCCTCTTTTCGAGAAACTTAGATCTACATCTAAAAGACTTAACTCTGGCCCTCCCTCCTCTCATGTAACCCGCAGGGGGTTTTTCATTGTTTCAGTTAGGCCCCATGAAGCCACACAGATTGAATCGGAGGGTGGGAGAGTTTACAGAGGTAGAATTAGCAACCACCCTCCCATCAAGAGTGCTAGTCAGTTCCCTTTGAGCAGGAGCTAAGGCATAGGGGTTGGACTGGCTAATCCGGCACAAGGAGCATAAGTAGATCAAGGTGGGGAGGAGGCTACCAGTCTTAATTTTAGGGGGTCACCAGTTTGTTCCACTCTCCATCTTGGCCCCGGTTCTTCTTCTTTTCCTCCCGTGGGGTGCTTCTTCACACGAGAATGATGTATCCAGGTGTTTCTCTCAGCCACCTTAACTGCGGTCGGCATGCTCGGCTCAGCTTTTTGATCAGGACCAGTTCACCAGGTTGGCAGAGAGGCTGGCGGGCAGTGATGCCGGTAGTCTCAGGACGGGTTTCTCGAACTGCTGTTTGGGCTCGAGTCCGGGCTAGCTGGAGACCCTGTAGTGACTTAAGAATATTTTCATTGGTTATTTCTGCAAGAGTTTCTTCTCCCAGCCAGGGAATGAGCAGGGCCGGATGGCCATAAACAATCTCAAAGGGAGTCAGTCCCCGGAGGGCTGGGGTGCATCGCACCCGAAGGAGTGCAAAAGGTAGAAGTGTAACCCAGTCTCCGCCAGTCTCCATCTTATATTTAGTCAATATTTTTTAGGCTCTTATTTATCCTCTCTACCTGACCAGAGCTTTTTGGGGCCTGTAGGCACAATATAGTTTTTATTTGATCTTTAATGCATCAGCCAATTGGTGAGACAATTGGGCGATGAACGCCAGGCCATTATCCGACCCCAGACTTCTAGGCAACCCAAACCGGGGGATAATTTCGTTAACCAGTTGTTTTACTACTGCAAGGGAAGTCTCTCTTCTTGTTGGAAAGGCTTTTGCCCACCCTGAAAACGTATCTACGAGGACGAGCAGATACCGGTACCCTCCTTTCACTGGTGGCATTTCGGTAAAATCTAGTTCCCAATCCTCCCCTGGCTCATCTCCTCAGTGGCGTATTCCCTTCTCATTGACCTTGATTGGGTTGGCATTTACCTTAGCACAAGTGAGGCATCGGGTGGCTACCTCACGGGCCAGCCTGTAGACTCCACAGACCATATACTTACTCCGCAGGAGCTCAGCCAACTTGTTTCCACCCAAGTGCGTGGCTTGGTGCGCCTCGGAGAGGAGAGCTCGACCTATGACCTCTGGAACCAGCACTCGGTTATCAGGGAGGATTATCCATCCTTCCCTTGTTGGCTGTCCTCCTAGCCTTTGACTTAGTCCCACTTCTTTCTCATTGTACACCGGAGGAGATTTTTCTGGGAGCCCAGGGGCCGTGAGGAACAGGGTGGCGGTTGCTGGCCCTACTAGTCTTAGGGCCACCCGTCGTGCGGTCTCATCAGCAAACCGGTTGCCTCGTGCCTCAGGGCTGTCTCCCCTTTGATGCCCTTTGCAGTGCATGATAGCCACCTCTCTCGGCTCCCAGATGGCAGACAGGAGATTTACAATCTCGGTGGCGTTTTTTATTGTCTTTCCCCCAGCTGTCAGGAGCCCCCTTTCCTCATACAGGGCCCCGTGCACGTGTACGGTAGCAAAGGCGTACCTGCTGTCAGTGTAGATGTCCAGGCTTTTTCTTTTTTCCCATCTCAGGGCCTCAGTCAGGGCAATCAATTCTCTGCCTTCTGTGCAGAAGTCCCCGGTGGCAACGGGGAGGACCAGATAACAGAGTCCTCAGTCACTACTGCAGCCTCAGCATACCTGGTTCCATTTTGGACAAAGCTGCTCCCGTCAGTGTGGCTTCCGCATGTGGCAGCGGCACATCAGTCAAGTCCTGCCGCCCACTAGACAGTGTAACCAGGAACTCAAAGCAGTTGTGGGGAGGAGCTTGGAGATCAGGGGTCGGTGAACTTGGGAGAAAATAACTCGGGGGGGTAGTGTGATCCTCGCATTAGACAGTCATTTTTCTGGGGGTGTTCTGAGAAGGCCCTCGAGATTATGGTGGGAGGCCATTTTCAGAGTCTGTCTAAGAGTCAATTTAGTGGCCTCCTTCACCAGCAGGGCCGCTGTGGCGATGGTGCGGAGACAACCTGGCCAGCCTGATGCCACAGGGTCTAGCTTTCTTGGACAGATAGGCAACGGGTTTCTTCCAAGGGCCCAAGTTCTGTGTTAGCACTCCCTTAGCTACCCCGTTTGTCTCGGCTACAAACAGCTGGAAAGGCTTGTCCAGGTCGGGTGGGCTTAGGGCTGGGGCACTCACCAGTGTGGTCTTCAGGTCCTGGAAGGCTTCTCCTCTGAGAACCCGCGGTGGCCTCCTGGGCGGGTAGAACTTTGGCCATCTTCTTCGTGAACTCTTGAGTGGCTCGTGCAGGGTCTTCCCGGTTCTCAAACATTTATTGGGCTATAGCCGACAACTCAGACAGAGACTTTCCCTCAAACCCCTCTAGCTTCTGTAATTTTCTCCTAATGTCTGGGGCTGCCTGGGCCACAAAGGATAGCACCACGGCCGCTCGGTTTCCTGGAGCCCCTGAATCGATAGGGCTCCAAGTCTCATAAGCCTGGTTAAGTCTTTCCAGATAGGCCGTGGGGCTTTCCTCAGGCCCCTGTCTTACTTCTGCTATTTTTGCCATATTAGTGGGCTTCTGGGCAGCTGCGCGGAGCCTGGATAATAGAGTCTGGCGGTACCGGTTAAGGGAGTCCAATCCCCCCCGCACTATTGTGATCCCAAGTTGGGCGAGTTGACGGGAAAATCTCCTCAATGAGCCTGGGGTCCGTAGTTAGTTCTCCCTGATTATCTCGGACCTGTTTTTTACTTTCATTTTTAATCTTTTCTTTTTCCTCAGTGGTGAATAGAGTACTGAGGAGCTGCTGGCAATCATCCCAAGTGGGCTGATGCATATAGAAAACAGACTCCAGGAGCGTTATAACTGCCTGGGGGTCATCTGAAAAAGGGGGGT
The DNA here is from genome assembly GCA_006410875.1 of Neotragus pygmaeus. Classification (NCBI taxonomy): domain Eukaryota; kingdom Metazoa; phylum Chordata; class Mammalia; order Artiodactyla; family Bovidae; genus Neotragus; species Neotragus pygmaeus. Next base: position 21,033 of record SJYV01019910.1, read on the forward strand.
TTTGGCTTTTCCAGTTATATAAATCCGAAGTTGTGAAGGGGACATAGGTTCGCAGGGACCTACCTGTGGGCCCCAATTCCCCCAGCTCCCACAAGGGGTATATCCCGGTTGATTCTACCGGCCTAAAAGGGGTCCTGGCACGGGTATGCGGGGGGCTGACCATCGGAGATGCGGCTGCTGTTGAATCAGGAGAGTGGGGCCGCCTCTCATCCATCTCCCCCTTATCCGGCTCCCTCCCTACATAGGGAGGAGGCCGTCTACGAGGAGGGGATTCAGGTGCCGGTGGCAGCACAGGAGCGGCTGCCGGCCTCCGGGGCCCAGATTGACACATCACCATGATGCGCGATGAACGCCCCTCTTCGTCCTTAGCCCTCACACAATTTTCGCAACCACACCTCTTCAAATAGGGTGGATGGTTCCAGATAATTTCAGCCCAAACATCAATGTAAGGATTTTGATCAGGGTGACCAGGGTTTTCGTATCGGACCCGCTGCACTCGCTTAGCTGTAGGCAGGTCTCATGTTTCTTTTGTTTTTTTTGCTTGGTCATCCCACACCAAAAGCGGGCCAATTCAATTCACAAAAATTCTTTTCCGAATCAAAGACATCTACAGAGGCACCGTAGCCCTCCGTCTTTCGCCTGAAATCGGTGAGATTGTCAACCAAACACTCGAGCGGGCTCAAAGGGCTGCTCAAACTACCTTGTCCCATCCTGGCCGGGAGGGAGAGGTAGATTTCGGACAAGACTTACAGACAAGATTTACAAACAGATACAAACCAAATACAAATCAGAAACAGAGGAATCAGACACAAACCAGAAGAAACCTGACCAGAACCTCTCAGAGTCGTCACTCCGAGCGGCTACTGTGTGGGACTTAAGGTGGCGTCCCGCCATCCATGCACAACCCAGAATCTGCAGACATGTGCGCACCAGATATCCGCAGCGGTGGGATCCCGGAGAGCCCCCAAATGTTAGGGACCGACCGCCGCAAAGGAACCACCAGCGAGACCACCCAAGTAGCAATTGCTTTATTCACGGATCCGGATCTGGGCCTCCACGTAACAGATGGACGAGTGAAGGCCCCGAATCCCTGTGAAACAACTATTTTATATCTTTAGGCTAGGGTGGAACAAGTTTAGGGTTTTTGGCAAAGTGTTATTGGACAGTTTGAATCGCGCAAAAAGCCATCAGTTGTAACATTTGCAGTTTTACAAGATCCTGGTTTTTTTAATTTATTTATTACTTTCTTATCTTGTGAGGCATGAGCAAACAATGTGGAAACAATGTGGTTAATTTTTGACAGAGTGCTGGCTGTGGGGGCTTTATGACCTTGGTTATTCTTTCACCCACTGGCTTTCTGTCTTTAGATACAAAGAACTTTGTAGACAGAACCAAAAGGAAGAGTAGAAGAAGGTCCAAGAAGGTAAGAAAGTTTAAAGAAGGGATTTGGAGGAGACTATGGGGTGAAGATAATGCCTAACCACCTCCACATACTCTGTGAGATCGAATGGCCCGCTATGGGAGTAGGATGTCCACCAGAGAACACCATGAACTTAAAAATAGTGGAAGCAGTCTATACAGTAGTCACAGGAGAGCTGGGATACCCAAATCAATATGCATATATTGACTCATGGCTAGGGTTAGCTCAATACCCTCCTCCTTGGATGGGGTTCTGTATCCAGAAGGGAAAGGGAAAATTATTAATGGCACGAAAATGGACTGATGATCAAAAAAGAAATTCTATAGGATTTGGATGTCCTGCCCCCTTCCACATACTGGATGATGACACGCCCACAGCTCAATTCTCCACCAGGACCTGAGGCCGCTTTAATGACCGATCCAGGGCTAGGTAAAGTTCCTGCAGCAGCCGCTGCTCCTCTGCCAGCTCTCCCAGAGAACGCAGAGACAGGCAGTTTCGGCAGGTTCCAATCCTAGCGATGGAGACCTCTGGTCAACGCCCCCAGGATTCCACCTCAGCCGGATCTCCTAGATTGTATCCACTTCTCCCAATGAGTACTGATGGGCTGCTGCTGCTGCTAAATCACTTCAGTCATTTCCAACTCTGTGCGATCCCATAGACGGCAGCCCACCAGGCTTCATCATCCTTGGGATTCTCCAGGTAAGAACACTGGAGTGGGTTGCCATTTCCTTCTCCAATGCATGAAAGTGAAAGTGAAGGCGCTCAGTCGTGTCCGACTCTTAGCGACCCCATGAACTGCAGCCTACCGTCCATGGGATTTTCCAGGCAAGAGTACTGGAGTGGGTCGCCGTTGCCTTCTCCAGTACTGATGGGAAACAGGAAGAAAACATGAATTAGACAGAGGCTGTGCTCTGCCAAGGAAGAGAGGGAAAGAACCCCACTACAGATGCCCCTCAGAAAGCGACAACAGCCTTCAGCTCAGGACACATGTGGGCACTATCATCAGCCCCCTGTAGCCTATTATTACCAGCCATTTTCCTCGAGGGATATATTAAACTGGCAGAGACACACTCACTGTACTCAGGGGAGCCACAAGCCATGATTAGGCTATTGGAGACTATTTTTCGAGCCCATCACCCTCCATGGGATGACATAATCCAACTACTAGTCTCCCTTTTCAGCACTGAGGAAAGACACAGGAGCCTAACTGAGGCCAGAAAATGGTTTAGAAAAATGGCACCTGAAGGTATTGCAAACCCGCAGTGGTGGGCAGAACTAGCCACCCCCAGTGAGAGGGAGTCCCAGTTGGGACTGTACCAGAGAGGAAGGGTGGGGCCACCTGGAGAGACATCAGGCAGTTAGTTGTTTACAAGGCTTCAAGAGGAGGGGCCCAAAAACCTAAGAATATGGCAAAACCCTGCAAAGTGATTCAAAGGGAAATTGAATCACCCTCTGAGTTCTATGAAAGACCGTGCGAGGTCTACAGACTTTATACGCCAATAGATCCAGAGGCTGCTGGGTCTCAGATGGTGATAAATGCAGCCTTTGTGTCTCAAGCCAAAATGTCATATGGGGAGATACCAAGTGACTCATGAATTTTTATACATCCCTGAATGCCCCCAGTACCTTTGTTGGGAAGAGAATTGCTCTCTAAATTGGGGCACAATTGACCTTTACCCTACAATGAAAAATCCAGTCTTTGAGTGGCCTCAACCACCTATTTACTCTCCCTCTCAGTAACCCCTCAAGATGAATGGAGGTTGCACGATCTCCCAGAAGAGAAACTAGACAGGCTAAACAGTCGACAGAGAGAGGGTTAACTCAACAATTCCCTGAGATCTGGGTGGAAGACAACCCCCTGGGCTTACAGAACAAGTCCCATTGGTAATAGAATTGAAACCTGGTACAATGACGTCAGCACTCGCCTTGGGCCTGCTAGACCTTGCTAAGCTGTTTACGCTTTACGTGACTGAAAAGGACAAGGTGACTATGGAAGTGTTGTCCCAGACTATGGGGACATGGGACAGACATGTGGCTTATCTCTCGAAACAGCTGGAAAATGTTGCCACTGGGTGACCGGGATGCTTACAGGCAGTTGCTATGGTTGCCTTACTGGTCCGGGAGGCAACCAAGCTGACATCGGGCCAAGATTTGATCGTGAAAGTCCTGCATGAGGTTAACACTCTTCTGCAAGGCGGACCCCTATAAATGGCTGTCAACATCCCATATTACTCAATACCAGGGACGGTTATGGGAGAACCCCATGTTACTACTGAGCCTTGTCAGGCCCTGAATTTGGCCACTCTCCTTCCTGTGAGAGAAGGCTGGCCCCCTCATGATTGCAAGGAAACCCTATAAGTTTATGCCAGCAGACCTGACCTGAGAGACCAGCCAATCCTGGACCCAGATTTGGTCCTGTACACCAAAGGCACCAGCCTGGTGAAACAAGGACTGTCAGGATATGCAGTAGTCATGGAAGAAACCATCATTGAAGCTGGCTCTCTGCCATCACACTGGTCTGTCTGCTCAACAGGCCAAAATATATGCTCTAATCTGGACCCTCTAGCTGTCAAAAGGTAAGAAGACAAATGTTTACAGACTCCAGGTGTGCTTTTGCTACTCGACTTGTACATGGGGCTTTATATAAAGAGAGAGGTCTTCTGACAGCCAACGGAAAGGACATTAAAAACAAAGAAGAAATCTTGACTGGATTCAATGCTGTATGGGAACCTGAAAAGGTAACAGTGATGCATTGTCGGGGTCACCAAAAGGAAGACACCCCACAAGCACTGGGAAACCGACTAGCAGATAAAGCGGCAAAACATGCAGCGGAGAAATTTGGGGCTGCTGGTGGAGGATCTATCAGAACCTCTGTACTCTCAAAAATGCCAGAGCGAACTTTGACTTCTCACAGTATACCCTGGCCCAAACCAGCTGGGTGAAGCAGAAAGGGCCACCAAAAATGAAAAAGGTTGGTGGGAACTGCCAAATGGCAGATTACTGGTACCCAAGGCGTTAGCCCTCACACAGGTATCTCAGGTTCACCAGACAACTCACTTGGAACATGACAAAATGGAAGAATTAATTCAAAAATATTTCTTAATTCCAGGACTTTCCTTCTTATGTAGAATGGAATCCTTGAACTGTTCTGCTTGCTGACAGGTCAATGCTTCCCCTGGACATAAACCAAAACTTCCAGGAATATAGTTAAAAGGCACTATACCCTTTGAACATTTAGAAGTGGGCTTTACTGAGATGAAACCCTGCTGACACTATCATTATTTACTGGTCAGGGTATGTACATTCTCAGGATGGGTGGAAGGCTTCCCCACCCGAACTGAAAAAGCAAATGAAATGGCTCACTGTCTGCTTCAAGAAACAGACAGATTTGAGTTCACAACCAGTATAGAATCAGACAACAGCCCTGCCTTTGTATCCAACTTAATTCAACAGGTATGTAAAGCTCTAAATATCAAGTGGAAATTACATATAGCATATAGGCCCCAGAGTTCTGGGATGGTGGAACGAACCAACCAGACACTTAAGAGACACTTTCCAAGTGGGTCATAGAGAATGACTCTATGGTTCCTATGTGGACTTGCTTCTAACAGCTCTGCTCAGGCTCAGGATGACCCCACAGTCCCATGGCTATTACCAGTATGAAACTGTGTATGGGAGGCCCCTCCCATATTAAAATAGGTGTCAACAAACTTGCCTCAGGTAACGGGGGATGAGATTTCACAGCCAATGGAACAACTGGGTAAGGTAATAAATCAGCTAACTAAGTTTGTACAACAAAGGGTGCCATTCCCCCTTGGGGAACAGATTCACAAATTTCTGCCTAGTGATCAGGTGTGGGTCAAGGACTGGAAACATGACTCCTTGGCCCCACATTGAAAGGGTTCATATACTATTGTTCTAACCGCCCTTACAGCTGTTAAGTTGCAGGTGTCACTTCCTGGATGCACCACACAAGGGTGAAGAGAGCATAATGCAGACCCAGAGGATGCTGAGTGGACTATACAAAAGGACCCCACTGATCCCCGTGAAACCAAGATCATCTGAAAGAAGAAGAGATGAACCTCTACAATCAACTGCTGCTACAAGAACTTGCCAGTATCTTCTTGAGACTAACCATAGTTTCAGCACAATGAGAGACCTGTGGTATAATGAAAGCTGAATGTTGTGTATATATTCTTGATTTATTTGGCAATATATCAGCCACCCTAGATGACATGAAAGCTCAGGTAAAAGCTATGTATGATGATAATCCTTTTTGGACTTCTATCATGGATAAAGGGCGATTGGTGAAAAACTGTGTTAACCATTGTTATAGTTGTTCTGTTGTTTCTGTTATGGGGACCTTGTATTCTCCAATGTGTTGTTAACTTTGTACCAAAGAGTTAACATATATTTCTTTTACCCAAATATATATCAGGAAACCTAAAATGTAGTACATTCCAATGAGTGATGCTCACACTGGAAGTTGAGAGCATCAAGAAGGGGGAATGAGGGAGGCAAGGAAGAGGATGAGCTGACTCCATCTTGAAAAAGAAGGAAACAACATCTTGCACTTTCAGTGAGCTTTGGACCGTGTGCCTGGTAGCCATGGGGATAACATACCTACAGCCAAACTGGCCTCCCGGACTGATAAACACCATATTCCATACCAAGATTTCCCATCGCCAAAAAGAATGTAATAATCCCCTATGTAGTAAATCACCTTTGTAATCTTTATGGCACCCATTGGTGTAGGCTATAATGTATAACTAACTGACCCAACATCCATACATGAATCATGGCTGTAACCTGATTGTATCTCTCAACCCACTCCAGTACTCTTGCCTGGAAAATCCCATGNGGCTTCCCTGGTGGCTCAGAGGTTAAAGCGTCTGCCTCCAATGCATGAGACCCAGGTTTGATCCCTGGGTCAGGAAGATCCCCTGGAGAAGGAAATGGTAACCCATTCCAGTATTCTTGCCTGGAGAATCACATGGACAGAGGAGCCTGGCAGGCTACAGTCCATGGGGTCGCAAAGAGTCGGACACGACTGAGCGACTTCACTTTCACTTTCACACTTTCCAGGCTAGGTTTAAGGAATTTGGGGGTGTGGGCTTGAGCAGTACACTTAAGGTATATAAGTGAAGAAGTGAAGTGAAGTCGCTCAGTCGTGTCCAACTCTTTGTGACCCCATGGACTGTAGCCTGCCAGGCTCCTCTGTCCATGTGATTCTCCAGGCAAGAATACTGGAATGGGTTACCATTTCCTTCTCCAGGGGATCTTCCTGACCCAGGGATCAAACCTGGGTCTCATGCATTGGAGGCAGACGCTTTAACCTCTGAGCCACCAGGGAAGCCTATTCCTTAAGGTATATAGGTTTCCACAAAAGTCAGTCGGGGTCCTAGGCTAGAAGCAGACTCTGCTTTGGTCCCACCAGTGTAATAAACTGCACTCCACTATCTGCATTGTCCTTCTGAGTGAGTTTGTTTCCCAGAATGCGTGGCTGTAACAGGACCACCAACCTTCCATCTGGGAATGTGCCAGCGTCTGCTAGATGAACTTTTGCCACCAGAGGGCTGAATCCCATCCCCGCTCAGTCTCTGCTGTGCTGTGCTTAGTTGCTCTGTTGTGTCTGGCTCTTTGTGACCCAACAGACTAATACTGGTATGGGTTGCCATGCCCTCATCCAGGGGATCTTCGCAACCCAGGGATCAAACCCAGGTCTCTCCCGCATTGCCATTTATCATCTGAGGCCATTTATCATCTGAGCCATCAGGGAAGCCCAAGGATACCGGAGTGAATAGCCCTTTGAGAGGGTAACAGATAGGAAGGCCAGGGGTCTCCAAACAGAGGAAATAGGCTGCAAGTGTCAGACATCTTTTTTTCTCTCTCTCTGTTAAGCGGCAGGAAGAAACAAACTAGTGTTATATATTTTCCCCTTCTAGACACAAATTTAAAAAGAAGTTTCACTTAAAATTCTGTGTTGCCATAAAGATGCCTAGTTCCACCTGAACTTAACTTTTCTCAAACTTTGAGCTAACCAATGCATTTTTCTTACGGAAATGTTTGTCTTAAGCTATGTTAATATACTATGCATTTACCCTAGACTCTGTCGTCAAGTCTGTTCTGCCTTAAGGCTCAGAACCTACATAACAAGCCAATATGTTATATTCATGCATTGTTCTCGTAATCTATGTTCAGCTCAGTTCAGTCACTCAGTCTTGTTCAACTATTTGCGACCTCATGGAATGCCGCAGGCCAGGCCTCCTTGTCCACCACCAACTCCCAATTTACTCAAACTCATGTCCATTGAGTGAGTGATGCCATCCAACCATCTCATCTGTCGTCTCCTTCTTCTACCTTCAGTCTTTCCCAGCATCACGGTCTTTTCAAATGAAGCAGCTCTTCACATCAGGTGGCCAAAGTATTGGAGTTTCAGCTTCAACATCAGCCCTTTCAAAGAACATTCAGGGAGGATTCCCTTTAGAATTGACTGGTTTGATCTCCTAGTCCTAGGGACTCTCGAGAGTCTTCTCCAACACCATAGTTCAAAAGCATCAATTCTTCAGCCCTCAGCTTTCTTTATAGTCCAATTCTCACATCCATGACTATATGACTACATCCATACATGACTACTGGAAAAAACATAGCCTTGACTAGATGGACCTTTGTTGGCAAAATAACACCTCTGCTTTTTAATATACTATTTATGTTAATGCAACTATGTATTTGTATGGAAATCTGCCTTTCATCAAGATTCATGTCAATCATTTTATGGCCTGAGATGATTCACCTGGCACCATTCTCTGAGTTTTGAGACATTTCCTTTCTTTAATTAGCAGACTGCTAGTACCTATATAACAGCTAAAGACTAGCAGGGGGATACTCTTTCTGCCCCCTTCTGATGTCTAGGTCAGAAGCCTTCTCCCTTGTATAATTCAATGAAACTTTATTACACAAAAGCTTTGAGCAATCAAGCCTCATCTCTGGCCCCTGATTGAATTCTTCTCCTCCAGAGGCCAAGAATCCCAGTGTCTTGCATGGTTCAGCAACAACCTTTCACCTTCTCCAGGGGAACTTCCTGACTCAAGAAAGCAACCGAGGCCTCCTTCAGTGCAGGAGGATTCTTTACCAACTGAGCTACGTTGGGAAGCCCCAGTCTCTGCCAAGCACCTCTATCTGAACTTTCAGAGGCCCGAGGCTTACTCACAGCTGCGCACAATAACCAAGATGACACCTGACTGCACTCTCCTGGTCCCCTTTCCCCCATGCTTCCATGCGCTTCCACATGGAGCACTCCCACACTCCTCCTTGGAGGAGGCAGACCTGAAACAGTTCTGTCTTTTCTCTTTGCTGCAAATTTCTGTTCAGAACATTTCCTCTTGAAAAACGTTTCTAGAAACTAGTGCAAAAAGAACCTCATTCAGTAACAGATGCTTAGATACTTGTTAGATGAACTAGTTGACACAGGGGACACAGAGAAGAGGGGAAATGTTTCCTGACTGACTAGCTGCAGCTCACTCAGAACTGCACCAGGGAGATGACACATTCTGCTATTTGACTGTCCTCCTGACGTTTTCAAATGTATTTTAAAGTTAGTTTGAACAGTTTCTTGCAAACAGTGCCCCAGACATGCTGTTTATGCTGACTTTCCACATATACATTTTATTTCCAGTTATTCCATAGTCCTGAGAGCATGTCAGGGATTCTCATCTCTTCCCCAGTTTCCACCTGAACCTGAGTTTAAACTGGGTGTCCTTACAGAGAAACTGACAGAAACAGTGACTCGACACTTAGGAAAACGCATGCTTTGCTTAAAGAAACGGACCCTTTCCTTATTCTCTTTCTCTTATTAAAGCTTCAACTAAAATTTATAAAAAGAAGAATTATGACTCCTTGCTGCCCTCAGCTGGTGGAGAAATACAATGCTCTATTAAAATAAATCGTGGTTCATGCCACTTGATATCCAAACCAGAACTATTTTAATAGCTTTCCTGGACCTTCAAAGAGGTTAGATTTCATTCATAAATGCTGAATGTTTTCAGCTGCCATGCTGAATATGAATTGACAGAGAAAGTTACCCTGATCTTCTTTCTTTAGAGAAAAAGACTTGGAAAGATCCAGTCAGTTTTTTTAAGGAGGGTGGTGGCCTAGAGAGGCCATGGAAGGAATCCTGTGTCAGAATGTGAGTTTCCACCCTTATTTTACAACCAGATGCCCTTCTTAGACCCTTCACTAACTGCATCTCTAATATTCATTGTTCCAGATTTGCAAAGAAATCTCACACAACACAAAATTGGGAGGTGGTGGGTTCTGTTTCAGAGCATTAAACGCTGCTTGGGTAAAGAGTTAATTGAATGAAAGAAACTGATCTAACACACGTCTTTATGCATCACCTTTGTTAGTTGCAACCCCAAGTTTTCCTTAAAACAGTAATATTTCACTTTTACTATTTTATAGCATTAAAGGCATCCCACCATACTGCATTATTACCCATATGCAATTAAGTACTGCATCCATGCACTTGGATTTTTTTTAACATGGAGAGAAACAATTAGATCATCTCATTGAGAAAAGATTTTCCTCTGACATCTTGTTCCACCTTGGTTTTCTTGACAAGAGTTTGAGCGAAAGGCTATTTCAAAGGTTGATTCTTTCTCCTTTCACGACACGCCCTCGACATGTCCAAACATCCTGCAAATAATACCAAACACAATGAGTTTCTGGGAACTTGGATTTACCTAATCAACATAAGACAAAGATTTCTGGCATCTACTCATCGTTAAATGGGGTGGAGGGGGGGAGACAGCCCTCCACAATAGTCATAAGGTAGTAAATAAAAACCGCATTCTGAGACTCCAATTAATTTACTTGCCAATATCTGAAATCATGTTTCATAAGCCAAGACAGTGAGTCCTTACACTGTCATTATGCTTTACTTGGCACTTGTGTTGATTATAGGCGTTGGGACTGGCTATTATGTTTGGTCACAAAACAGTTTAATACCCAAGCTCCTGCTGTCCTTGGTGATGTTTGCCTGCCCCATTCTGAGTGATCTGCTCCTGAAAATGATGTCCTATGCTACTGGATTGGTTTCTTCTTCTTTGTTCCTAATAAGACAATTCAAACTTTTTTGCTTATATTTCTGCAAACAGCAACGTATGCTAGAAGAATGATTTTGGAATTGGACCTCCCCTGAAATCTCAGTCACTTAAGAACTAAGGCCAGTCCCTTGAACTTTTCATTTTTCTCATTAATAGCATGGAGCTATCTTGGCTGCTCCATTGAGTTTTGGTGAAGAAAAGGGACAGGGACAGGCTTTTGTACCTTGAAAGAACTCTATAGCAGAGTTAGTGTTGTTCTTCTAAGTAAAGTCGATAAACTATAGCTGAGACAGTCATGAGAAGAAATAGAGGAACTGATTGATTAGTACAACCCTGACAGACCTCAAACAGAGTATGTATGTTTTTTCATCCTGCCTTAAAATTCAGGGTGTTGGATGGAAGACCCAACTGGCAAAATAGGTTGCCTTTCTAGGACATTTAACTGCGGGACAAAGGAAGGACAAGACTGTCCAGGAGGCACAAATGTGAGGTCAGAACATCTTCGGATATGGGGATACATTCAGAGATTCTAGCGAGAAAATGGCTCAAGGGTGGAGGAAGACTCTTGAGGTGGGAAGTTTTTTCAGAAGGCTGTTGTTGGCATGCGAGGCTCTTCAAAGTACCGGGAGGCCCTGCGTTGTCATTTCATTCAGTCTACTTTGGGGTCATGTCACCCCAAAATAGATGATGCATTTATGATTATCTAATAAGTTCAGCTTCTTGCTTCAGAGCCCCAAATATAATCACCTACAATACAAACTAACTTTATTTAGTTGCCTTGACTGATAATTTGTTGTTGATCAGTGACAGCATGGAACGGTCACCAGTAAAGAACAAACAATCTAAGCATAACAACGTTGTTAACTGGCTCCATACCTCAATACAAAGTAAAAAGTTAAAAAAATAATAATAATCTACAGTGAGGTGTGTTAATCAGGCAGGCATATGAAATACTGTCTTAACACCACTATGAAAAGCATCAGTGATCACCCATCTCTACTACATGCAGGCTCTCCTTAAAATCCCAGTGCAAACTGACCCAAACACTTGCTTGAGAACTGCTTTCTTTACAAATAAAGGAGGCCTATGATTGACAGCCCAAACCTTTTACAGCTATGAGTTCAGAAAGTTGCTTTGTCTTCCATTTCCTCATCTCTGAATCTGCTATTTCCTCTCCTACTTGCCCATTCTGGAACATGATGGCCTGCCCGAAGACTTACAGAAACCAGGTCCCCCACACCGGGGAAGCAAGTAGTACAAGCAAAACGCACTGTCATTCCTAGAAGGTCTCAGCAACGTTTCCAAAAGGAGCTGTAAACCTAAGCACTTTGTACCTTCAAAATGAATCAGCTATGACACTCCTAAGCATCTAAAGAAAAAACTGAGATCTTTACTTTGACATTTCATACAAACATACCTTCAGAGTGATGTCTTTAAATCCATGCATTTTCCTGGCCATATTGACAACTTCCTTTTCAATGTTTTCTTGACTGGTGCCCTCCACATCTATGTAGTGACAGTTGGCATCCGCGAAATGGCAGGAAATTGCCTGTGGAAATTATTATGATCCACAAGTATGTATGGGGCAGGGAACAGAATTATGTAAGGAAGAAGTCTAAGTTTTTAGCATTTGATTTTTTGAATGAAGGATATTGCCAAGTCCTACTAAGGAACGTATTGCAGGGTTTCTCATCACCTTCTCAGCTACAGAATTTAGTGGAGGGTGTAATGAGTTGGTATTTCAAAGGCCACAGATGATGGGGAAGAAAAACTGAAAAGACCTCGCAACGGAAAATAATACACAGACACCCACCTCCAATCCAGCACAGTTCTTGTCTGATAGCATTCACACAAAATATTCATCTCACTTCCTTTTGAAGGTAAGATGGAAGTTACTTGGTTCTCCCCAGTCTTGAAGGACTTATCAACAGATCTAAGTTGCAAAGCGATAGTTGAAATTCACCTTCCTTGCCACAAGTTAGTTCTCTTAGGGAGACTGCACCCATCAGATCTTCCTACTTCTTACAGATTTCTAGGCAGTTGTGTCACAAAATTTATTCCCCATGGAAACCCTAGTACTATTTTACACCATATTGGAGCCTGAGGCAAAAGTGAGGAAATGTATACTCCTACTGGTACGCTTTTATGCATTTTTCAATGGTTAATATTTTCTAAAACTTTAAATATTGAAAAACCACCAAGTTAGTATATTAAAACACACTATTTCCAGTGTAGTGCCTGTATCTTCCTTTCGCACGGTTCTGGGTGTCATGGTATTAGAGGGTCTGATCTTTTTTAAATTTTGGTATTGTGCTTACCATGGACTTTTTGGCATTAATTTTTATTTCTTTTAACGGGCATTAAGATATTATTTAACTGAATACTGAGTTTTTTGAGCCTCTGAGGGAACTGCCTTCTTGCCTCACACTCATCTCAGTCCTGTTGAGCCTCGTTGATATCTGAATGAATGGAGGATGAAATCTGACAACTAACCCTCAGCCACAGGGAAACAGAGAGCTATTGTGATAAACTGGAAAGCTTCACTCAGCCCCACAGAAGTCACTAATATTTAGTATCAACAGCCATGTCATCCTAGGGAAATGTGAGCCCAGTGTATCATCAGATCTGCTGAATTTTAGAGAAGTAAGAAATCTGGGCTCTTATGAGAAATTCTGTCAATTTTTAATGTAAGCACTGATATCATAAATCTGAAAACATTCTGAGGCTAAGGAGTGAAAAATATGGCCATATCTGATTTCTAGGTGGCCAATTCACACCTTCCTTTCCAATCAATAATATTTTACCAATAGCAATAATATTACAGATGTTCCCCTTATATGAGCTATATACCTTCCAAATGTTATTATTTGGTATGTACATCTGCTTTTATCTTTTCCTCTGAAAACATGCTGTCAGTTGCCAAGTAACTAAGCTCTCTGTCTGGAGAAATTCTATGAATGTTCACTAGTGATGGCATCCTAAGGTCGTCTGGCTTCTTACTGCTGTAAGCAACAAAGCACGAGGGAGACAAATATATTTCCTGGTAAATACACCAGACTAAAGGGCAGCTGAGTTAGAAGTTACAAATCCTTTAACTTTTCATGTATTGGGATACTTTTCTTCCTTATGCGTTCATCTTCAAACAGTGCTGTGATGAATACCTTCACAGTGATGTGAATGCATACCTTCCGGAATCCTTGACTTTTGTTCCGACCAGATCCATGGATGAGTAAAGGGTGAAAGAAGACAGTGTCTCCCTTCTCCATCACCAAGTGCACCCGAGCGTTATTTTTGTCATAGTCCTGGATCCCATGGAACATGATGTTGACTCCTCCCTAAAATCACAAGAGAAGCCAAGTCCAAAAGTGAAGAAGCCAAGAATTAAAACTTATCAATGACTCATCAGGGAAAACAAAGCTTCTCTAAGTTCCTTCAAGAGGAAGAGATAAATAAATTAGATTTTAAAAAAACTTACGTATACCAAACTTTCTCAGTTGACTTCTTTTAGAAAGCCATGTGTTGATGTTAAAATCGAGAATTTTTTAGACCTGATGAAAAATTTGGAATTTCCACCTATGGTTCATTACTGAATGATAACTGAAGAGCCAGATCAGCTTTGTGTTTTGCAGGAATACAGGAGACCACCTTTCCTGGTGAACCCATGCTCATTCTTCCGCAACATGCTCTTCTCCTCACCTGGAACTTGTATCAATCACTACTCTATTACTCAGAAGTATCTCTGAGCTTTTCTGCCCGTGGACGCCGCCGTGAAAGCATCGTTGAAGTCTTCCCTGCCTCCACTGCCGTCATGTCTAAGTCAGAGTCTCCCAAAGAGCCCGAACAGCTGCGGAAGCTCTTCATCGGAGGATTGAGCTTTGAAACAACCGATGAGAGTCTGAGGAGCCATTTTGAGCAATGGGGAACGCTCACAGACTGTGTGGTAATGAGGGATCCAAACACCAAGCGCTCCAGAGGCTTCGGGTTTGTCACATACGCCACGGTGGAGGAGGTGGATGCGGCCATGAATGCAAGGCCACACAAGGTGGACGGAAGAGTTGTGGAACCAAAGAGGGCCGTCTCAAGAGAAGTAAGTACCTTTTTCCTCCTTGCATTAGTCATTTGGAGGATTTCCACCAGGGACACTTTACATGTGGGAGTATAATAGATTTAAAATTCCTCACTTAAATAGGTTTCAATAATATAACCTTAATTTTTCTTACGTTAGGATTCTCAAAGACCTGGTGCCCACTTAACTGTGAAAAAGATTTTTGTTGGTGGCATTAAAGAAGACACTGAAGAACATCACCTGAGAGATTATTTTGAACAGTATGGGAAAATTGAAGTAATTGAAATCATGACTGACCGAGGCAGTGGCAAAAAGAGAGGCTTTGCTTTTGTAACCTTTGATGACCATGACTCCGTAGACAAGATTGTCATTCAGAAATACCACACTGTGAATGGCCACAACTGTGAAGTGAGAAAAGCCCTGTCTAAGCAAGAGATGGCTAGTGCTTCATCCAGCCAGAGAGGTCGAAGTGGTTCTGGAAACTTTGGTGGCGGTCGTGGAGGTGGTTTTGGTGGGAATGACAACTTTGGTCGTGGAGGAAATTTCAGTGGTCGAGGTGGCTTTGGTGGCAGTCGTGGTGGTGGCGGATATGGTGGCAGTGGGGATGGATATAATGGATTTGGTAATGACGGAAGCAATTTTGGAGGTGGCAGAAGCTACAATGATTTTGGCAATTACAACAATCAATCTTCAAATTTTGGACCCATGAAAGGAGGAAACTTTGGAGGAAGAAGTTCTGGCCCCTATGGTGGTGGAGGCCAATACTTTGCCAAACCACGAAACCAAGGTGGCTATGGTGGCTCCAGCAGCAGCAGTAGCTATGGCAGGGGCAGAAGGTTTTAATTACTGCCAGGAAACAAAGCTCAGCAGGAGAGGAGAGCCGGAGAAGTGACAGGGAAGCTACAGGTTACAACAGATTTGTGAACTCAGCCAAGCACAGTGGTGGCAGGGCCTAGCTGCTACAAAGAAGACATGTGTTAGACAATACTCATGTGTATGGGCAAAAAACTCGAGGACTGTACTTGTGACTAATTGTATAACAGGTTATTTTAGTTTCTGTTCTGTGGAAAGTGTAAAGCATTCCAACAAAGGGTTTTAATGTAGATTTTTTTTTTGCACCCATGCTGTTGATTGCTAAATGTAATAGTCTGATCATGACGCTGAATAAATGTTTTTTTTTTTTTTTTTAATGTGCTGTGTAAAGTTAGTCTACTCTGAAGCCATTTTGGTAAACTACCCCAACAGTGTGAAGTTAGAATTCCTTCAGGGTGATGCCAGGTTCCATTTGAAATTTATTTACAACCTGCTTGGTGGAGAAGCTGTTGTCTTCAGAACCTTGGTGTAGTTGAACTGACAGTTACTGTGTCGTGACCTGGAGTTCACCATTAAAAGGGTCACCCATGCAAAGTCATGGAGTTTTTTTTATTTTTTTGGTTATTAATGATTGTTGGCACATCCTATGCAATATATCTAAATTGAATTATGGTACCAGATAAAGTTATAGATGGGAATGAAGCTTGTGTATCATCCATTATCATGTGTAATCAATAAAAGATTTAATACCCTCTTAAAAAAAAAAAAAAAAAAGGAAGTATCTCTGAGAAGCTAACTATTCTCCCAACTTGCAGAGAGAAAATGCTCAGTCTTTCTCAACCCAGAAACCACATAGAGCACATCCAGAGTAAGAAAGAATAGTAAATTAAAACATTAGCTTTTAAAATATTTTCCAATTCCTGTTTTTCCAAGTCAATCACCGCACAAAAAGAAAAAAACAAAAATCATTGTTTGTTTTCAAACTATTTTAAAAATATTTTTAAGGTTAGTTATTGAATTAGATAACAGTTATATCTTTATGAAACAATCTGAAATGAGAAGTAACAACGTTTGCAATCTTTTATGGGTCTTTGAAGGAGAGCATCCCTTTTCCTTTCCTAAGAATATTCCCACTCCAAGTTCCTTTTGGGAATGACTACTTCCCTACTGCAATGTGTTGAGTCTTTTCCTCCTGCCCAATGTGGGTATGAGAGCTACATAAGCTCATCTAACCTCCCATTGCTGCCACTTTGAATCTGAGCAGATGAGTGCAGCGACTGGACATAGTCAAGGTTCATCCGACCACTCCAGGTGCCGCAGCCCAACTGTTCCCACTGAAGGACTTCCTCTTTCCTCCTCACCCTCCCGAGCTGGCCGCCTGCCCGCGGATTCTGCATGTCCCTGTGGCCCTCCCTTCAGCTGGAGTCACTGAGAGCCCACTTCTGTTGCTTGCACCAACCTTTCCTAAACCACAACTTAACTGAAGAATTTCAGATTTTATAGCAGAATCTAGACTCAAGGTATTTTCACCTAGGACTAATCCTCAGTTCAAGAATTCTAACCAGTTGACACTGAAGTCCTGAAAGCCATATTCTTTACATCTCACAGAACCATGTGTACTCTTTATGCTTAACAAAATGTGCTCTTCCCACCTTGATCATTATTACGGAATTCTGAGACCTTCTTCCCTTACATCTAAAACGCTATGGGAGTCCTCTCCGGTTTCTCTGTCTCTGGACTCCTATTCCTGCAATACATTCTGTGCCAGACCACAGGGTTATCATTCTTGAAGAAATGATTTGATCTCCTCACTCATGGGCCCCAAAGCATTGAACAGTCCTCCAGCATCACCAGCTGAATTGATAAACCATGGAACAGCCTCATAATGGAATACTGCTCAGTCCTCCCGAGAGCCTCTCTCTGCTGCTCTCTTCAGGTGGAAGCAGATGATCCCTCTTCTATACTGAGAGAACTAACAGTCAGTGTGTACGACTCACTTGGCACACACATCTGGTGTTACGGTGTTTGTGTCTGACCTCTGCAGTTAAGCTTTATAATCTCAGATCTTTTATACCATCACCAAAGTCCACCACTTTGGTTGGCCTTCAAGTACTTGTTGAAAGACTAAAGGTGATCATTTGATCAGCCATCCTGGAATTTTCCCTGCTCCTCATTCTAAATCCTAGAGCAATGTTTTGCTAAGAAAGGAATGTCAAATTATTGGCAAAGCTCCTTATGTATACTGATGTGAAATGAAAACAACAAAAGGTTCTGATCAACACTCAGCCATCTAGCAGACTTACCTCCCACTGGGGATAATCATGCGGTTTCAAGGGGCCTTTGTGTGTCCCTGGGAGCACAACCAGACAACCATTGTTCCGGTCAATGTGCTCCATTGCTGTCCAGGCACAAACGATGCTATTGCTGGGCCTGAAGGGGAAATAGTGCAGATCCTGGTGCAAGGGATGACGGGATGTCTTCTTGCCTGAAACAGAATCTGTTGTTAAAATAAATAAACTCAAGTCGAGAATTATTCTCCTGTGACTGAAAAGCTGAATGATGAACTATCCTTGCAAAAGCCAAATACATGAGACAATGATGAAGAAAACCACTTCTACAGATGAGCACCAAATTAGAAGACTGCTGCTGCTGCTGCTAAGTAGCTCAGTCGAGTCCAACTCTGTGTGACCCCATAGACGGAAGCCTACCAGGCTCCTCCATCCATGGGATTTATCAGGCAAGAGTATTGGAGTGGAGTGCCATTGCCTTCTCCAAATTAGAAGACTGAATCAGCACAACACCTCTGGATCCTG
This sequence comes from Neotragus pygmaeus, assembly GCA_006410875.1. Taxonomy (NCBI): domain Eukaryota; kingdom Metazoa; phylum Chordata; class Mammalia; order Artiodactyla; family Bovidae; genus Neotragus; species Neotragus pygmaeus. Next base: position 39,249 of record SJYV01019910.1, read on the forward strand.
TAATTCTTTCTGGGTTTCTGGTAACCAAGGTCTACTTACACCATTTTCTAAAAATCTGTGCTTTATTCCTCCCTAACTCTGATTTGGGCACAGAGCTTAGCATTTTCCAAGTCAGCTCAGTCGCTCAGTTGAGTCTGACTCTTTGCGACCCCATGGACTGCAGCACACCAGGCTTCCCTGTCCATCACCAACTCCCAGAGCTTGATCAAACTCATGCCATTGAGTCAGTGATCCCATTCAACCATCTCGTTCTCTGTTGTCCCCTTCTCTTTCTGCCTTCAATCTTTCCCAGCATCAGGGTCTTTTCTAATGAGTCAGTTCTTCCCATCAGGTGGCCAACATATTGGAGAGTATTCCCCAAAAAGGTTGATTAATTAGAGTGGTCAATCTGAGGTCTTCTGATAAAATTCTAAGTGGCTGATATTTTAAAAGTATTCCTTAATTAAGTAAATATATAAATAGAAGGACTTTTAGAGGTTTCAGCACCAAACTGGAACCATTTGGTATACAATCACTGTGCAGAATCGGAGATACTATGCCCACATTCACATTCTCCCCTAAAACCGCCTTCTGAGCATGGTTCCCCAGGCCAGGGGATTTCTCCAAGCGGGACACCCAGGGAGGGAAAGGCCTGCTGATGTTAGGCTACAGGCTTAACACATAAACCTCTCTCCTCTTGGAGAGGACAGTGACAAAGTAGAAATGGATTAAAGATCTCTAACGGCTGATTTCCTACCACTGATACAGCTGAATTTCTCAGTGTGGCCCAGGAGCCATCTGCATTAGCATCTGAGTATGGTTAATAAAATCCAGGTTCCTAGTTTCTATTTTCTGAATCAGTCTTTCTAGGAGGGAGGGCTTAGAAGCTACATTTTACCAAGCACAGAAAATTTTAAGAATAGCTATGGTATTTGATATATAAGTTCAGTTTTAAATTTGTTAGTAATAATATGATCTTCAGATCAGGAAGCCAAAATCCACAACCTCATGCATGGGTGAGAGTGGGTAACAAAACTTAGAGATGTTGAATATCAAGACCCTGTGGGGTAGAGAGACAGTCATGTTTTATTAAACTGCATCTTTCAGAAGCCACTTTTCTACAGTCCCAGCAATACCCCAAGTTAAATTCAGCATCCCTATTATACTTCAGTGTTGCTATGATGTAAGCTACTTTGAGACTTAAGTGAAAGTACATATATTCATTTATGCAAAAATTTAGCAGTTGTGAACTTTGCTATTAGTTAGGACATCAATCTTATATAATTTAATTAAACACTTTCTTTTTTATTTGTTTGCTTTTACTTTTACCAATAAGAGCTCTTTACCAGAATCTGGAGGTTTGTTTATCAGCATTGTATGCATGGCCATAATATTGGGTCCAGTGAAGCACTCCACATATTTCAGAATCTAAGGAGAAAGGAGGGAAAAGTTCATGGGAAATCAGATGCACAAGTATGTGGCACAAAGTACATCTACCTATACTAGAACCCCATTGGCAGTCATTTAAATCAATCAATCAATATTTCACAACCTGGCAAACAAACCACGCAAAAGTGAGTAACTGGAAATCATCAGAAACACTCTGAAACAGGCTTCTTAGAACCAGCTGAAACTCTAAGTGCTTCTTCTACAAGAGAGTCATGAGTTTCTCTGAGACACCAACTACGAATGGCAGGAATAAGACCTCCCATGAAAATGATGCCCAAAATGGCAGGGCCAGTTGAATGAAAAAGACAATGATGTTGTTCAGTCACTAAGTCCTGTCTGACTCTTTGAGACCCCACAGACTGCAGCACACCAGGCTTCCCTGTCCTTCATTGTCTCTCGGAGTTCGCTCAAATTCATATCCATATTCAATCTCTAATTCTGTCTGACTACAAAAATTGAAGCACATTCTACGGCTTTCACTTATATGATCTCTTCTGTATGAGGAATGCAGACAATCTGAGTATAAAACACTGGAAATGCTACAAAAATCCCAGAAGTCTGGCCTAATGCTTGTTTTTTTAATAAAGTTTCTTTTTGTCATTTTGGGGGGTATTCAAAAAAGAGGAAAAGGGTGGTTCTATTCATTTCTTTTTTTAATTTTGATTGAGGTATAGTTGAATTATATGTTGTGTTAGTTTCAGGTGTATAGTGAAATGAAAGTGTTAAACATATACATATATACACTAAGATTCTTTTCCCATATAGGCCATTACCGAGTATTGAGTAGAATTCCCTGTGCTATACAGTAATCGTTATTAGTTGTCTGTTTTACATACAGTGTGTGTATGTGTCAATTCCAATCTTCCAATTTATCTCTCCTAGGCTGCATTTTCTAAACTGTCATGGTTCAAGAGCCATCCTCAGATTTTCTGTCCTGCTTTGCAGATATTCTCCCTACATCTTATCTTAGTCTTATCCTGATTGATAATATTCTTCAAATCAAGGGTTTGAGGTGCTGGTTCATTTTTCCAATACATATTAAAATAAATACCTAGTTATTAGAAGAATACCTACCTCCTAAAAAATCATTGCATGAACCACCAGACACATGGTTTGCAAGTTACAGAAGTAGGAACATCCTGACAAGGCATTCTACCACATGTTGCCTATAATTCCAGCTTTTATCATGATCCACCCACACAATTTTCATTTCCAAAACAGGACATGAGGTTGGGAAGAATGCGTGGTTCAGAGAGGCCACTTCCCTTCTCGTCCCCAACTCAAGAGGCCAGACCTCCCAGGTGCCTCAGCTGTGCAGTCTTCAAGAATCAGACTTTCTAACAGCACTTGGGGTATAAGTTCTAATAAGTATTTTGTGCAAAGTATCCTTTTAAACCATTCTAAATGACTGGTCAGAAACCATAGTACAGGACTTCCTTATGCTACAGTGGATAGGAACCCCACTGCCACTGCAGGAGACATGGGTTTGATCTCTGCTCCAGGAAGATTCCACACACAAGGAGCACCTAAGCCCATGCACCACAACTGCCAAGCGCCAGCTCTGAAGCCTGCCAGCCGTAGCAAGAGAAGCCACTGAAATGAGAAGCCCATGCACCTCAACTAGAGAGGAGCCCATGCACAGCAACGAAGACACAGCACCAGCAAACATAAATAAATGAGAAACAAATAATAAAGTCTTCAAAAAACGAAACTGTAATACATTCACACAAGGGAATACTATGCGATACTTTACAAAGTATAAAGTAGATCCACGGATACCAATGGAAAGATGTGTCTCTCATATGTACTACCAGTGGAGAAAACAAGGTGCCAACTAGGATGCTTCCCGTTAGACAAAAGGTGGGGTTATACAAATATGCCTGATTATACCTGAACCGATTCTAGATGAATACGTAAAACTGAAGTGAGTGGTGCAGGGAGTGCGAGAATTTCCTTTTCCCTTCATGTCATTCCACACTAGATGTTTCCATAACTATGAACTACTCTTAAAGAATAATTTTTAAAAAACCTATTTTAAATATAAAAACAGACACCTCTACTGACCAGATTCATAAAACAAATTGAAAAACAATCTGCAATAGGTAAGCCTCAGCAATTTTATCCTTGTGGACATGCCTGTAGGGAGTGTGAGAAGGCTCTCTGTTTACCACAGAATTCCTGCTCTTCTCCAGCAAAAATAGCAAAATTGTGAGGATTTCTCGGTCTTGGCACTACTGACATTTTGGGCTGCATCATTCTTTGTTTGTTGCAACAGGTTATTCTCTACATTATAGCATCCCTGGACCCAGTGGCAGGGATCCGGATCTCTAAGCATTAAAACCCACCGCCCCTCCTGCCTGACAAGCAAACATGTGTCCAGACATTGCCAAATGTATGTCTCTGATTAAGAACCACTGCTATAGGGCCCCAAGAGAAAAGGACAAGAGTCTAATCCTTTGCGACGCCCATGGACTATAGCCTGCCAGGCTCCTCTGTCCATGAGCTTCTCCAGGCGAGAATAATACTGGAGTGGTTTGCCATTTCCTTCTCCAGGGGATCTCCTCAAACCAGGGATTGAACCCATGTCTCTTAAGTCTCCTGCAGTGGAGGGGGGGTTCTTTACCACTAGCACCACCTGGAAAGGCCAGTTGAAAAAGAGCAAGATAAAATGGAAACAAAAAAGTTACGAAGATTTCAGAGGCAGACATGCAGATGCCTCTAAGATGGCAGGCATGCAGATGCCTTTAAGCTATTAGCTTAAAGAGAAAGAAAGCACAGGAAGGTCTTGAACCTCAGGGAGGGTGCAGTATCTGAAGAGTTCCTCATCTTCTTGGAAATCCTGCACCTTGGAAATCACTTTCTCACTTGGCACATATTCTGATTTTGCGATGGTGACATCTCTCATCACCGCCAATCCCAATGGTTTCACCTCTTCTCTGCAGATTCTTTCAAACTCGTTCCTAGAAAATCCAATTGGTAAATGATGTCAGGACCACAGGCACTGAGCACCTGCCTCGCCTTCCACTTGTTCTGTGGAAAGACTCGAAGACTTGGGAGTGGGTTCTCTGCACTAAGTGGTCCCCAAGCCCCAGGTCGAATAGTTCTGATGACAGGAAGGAGAAAATGGTCCACTCAGAAGTGCCTGCCTCCTAACTGTGGAGTTGAAATTCGCTACCAGAATTTGAATAGTCCGTAGCTTAGTGGACCATTGGGGAAATATTTGTGATTTGGTTTCATCAGAACAAAAGAGGAAACACCTCCCTAGCATCACCATGCACTAGGCCCTGTTCAACGAACTCTGTCTCTACTTTACCTGTTTAGTCCTAAAACCACGCTAGCGCATAAGTACTGTTATTTTCCCCATTCTGCAGATATAGAAACAGGCATGGAAAGGTTAAGGAAACTGCCCTATACCTACAACATTAACTGAAGAGACTGAGATTAAAGCCACTCTGGCTTGAACCCAGGTTCTAACAAGCCATTTCTTTAGAAACCCAATCCCTGAAAACTATCTGAACACACACAAGGTAATCCTACACATAGTCCCTTTGCATACACAGAATACACATTCCTGTTATATATCAAAGAGTGTTACTGTACCTAAAGCGTTGAATATCAGCATCAGACACCAAATTTTTAATGACAAGAAATCCATTTTCTTCATAAAATTTTCTCTGTTCTAGGCTTAGAACATTATTCTCCCGAGTATACCTAAAGGAAAAAAAAAAATCTCAATTAAGTCCAGTTTAAAAATGAAAACCTTCATGTCAATGTATGGCAAAACCAATATATTGTAAAGTAATTAGCCTCCAAGTAAAATGAATAAACTTATATTTAAAAATAAAAACAAAAATCATAACCTAACAATATTTATCAAGAACCTGAGAAATGTTTGTACTCTTCCACTCAGCACTTTTATTTCTAGAACTTTAAAGAAATAATCTGAACAAATTTTCAGTTTTAAATCCAAAACATTAATTACTGTCACCAAGAAATGGAAGAATAATTTAACTGGTTATATTACATCCTTTCAATGGGATATGACTTGACATTAAAAATGAAGAACATATAATAGCAAGGACAGTGCTTATTAAATTAAAATGTGATGACAGTGATATAAAACCAAGACACTATTCATTTAAAACAAGAAGACTATAAAGAAATAAAGCCAAAACAAAAATGTTTCACAGTGATTGCCATTATGTAATGGTATTATGAGTGATTTTTTTAAATTCACCCTATTTCTATGATTTTAAAATATATTTTGAAAATAAAAATATATTCTGTAATGAATATGTATGGTTTTTCAGAAAGGAAACAAACAACATATTTTATGTTTTTAATTGTCTGCTTCATGCATTTACAGAAGAAATCAAAGTAACGAAATCTAAATAAGTGTACAGCACACACACGAACTCAAATCCCCTGTCCATTCCTCTGGTTTGGAACTGTGACTCTATGAGAATATTCCATGGAGATCAATGTCTTCCACTTCAAAGGTGACTTTAAGATAAACCAAAGATGCTAGCTGAGATATCAGAGTGACCAAAAAACTGGCTAATTTAAATGAGATATACCATGCCTGAATTTTATAAAATAAACGTATGCACTTTGTGATGTTTTCCCTTCTTTCTAAATTTTAAAATACATATAGAAAGTGTCTTCAAAAATTTCCATAATTGTTCCAATAAGAACAAGTCCTGGATTCAGAGGATTTGTATAATGAATTCTTATCAGTCAATATGTATTTTATATCTGGGTTATCACTGGGGGAAAAAAAAGTTTATATACATTGTATGGCTAATAATTAAAATTATATCTACTTACTGGAATTGTTGAGGATGGAAACTGGCAAGGGAATCAACCCCAGAAGTGTGGTGAGCTATCTAGGATGTGATTTAAGGCAAATCAAGTGAAGTCCAGGCATCACCCTTCTAGAATCAGCCCATCCTGGATTGGTTTTCACAAGGGAAGACCAGCCCTACACAGTCATCAGGCACACTGACTACACACAAACGCTCCGATACACTAATGCTTAGATCATCTCATTTCACAACAGCCTAAGGAGATGCCTGGAAGCCAACAGCTTTATTATGCCAACTGCACAGAGCAGAAACCCTTGGCTGGGGTCAGGGTTCAGTAACCGGTCCAAGGTCACCCAGTAGAAAACAGCTGAGCTGAGACTTGATCAACATTGTATTCATACTTTCCATCTATTTTATTCCCCCTGGATATTCCTTCCACTAAACTACTGAGTGAATAAAAATGGAAAGTTTTTATTCTATTCTATTCTAGAAATTAGGAGAATCATGTTCTAGTCAAAAGAAGTTTTTCTCTTAGTGGGAGTTAGTCCAAAATATTAGAAACAGTTTGGCTGGTCATTAAAAAAAAAAAAAAAAAAAGAACATATTTATAAAAAATGTTTGCCAACTCTGGCTCAAGAACAAGCAGTTGTCAGTTTAGTGGAGTGCCTCTCTTTTAAAGCACTGTTTTTCAGAAGAAGTGGGTATGATGGGTGTCAGATTCACCCAGAGAACTTTTTCAAACCCCTTTTTCAAGCTTCAAGATGCTACCCTCAGTTAAAAAATCACTCTGGCTTGGGATTGACACGTCCACACTGCTCTATTTTAAATGGATAACCAACAAAGTCCTACTGTATAGCACAGGGAACTCTATTCAATGTTATGTGGTAGCCTGGATGGGAGGGAGTTTGTGGGAGAATGGATACATGTATATATATTGCTGAGACCCTCTGCTGGTCTACCTAAGACTTTCAAAATTTTTAATCCACAGACTCCAATATAAAATAAAAAGCTTTAAAAATCACTCTGATAGAACTGAGTTGCATCTTTCAGTTGTATTGAGGCTGAAAAATACTTGGACAATGAAAGGGGTAAAGAAACACTGCTGCTGCTGCTGCTAAGTCGCTTCAGTCATGTCTGACTCTGTGTGACCCCATAGACAGCAGCCCACTAGGCTCCAGGTCCCTGGGATTCTCCAGGCAAGAACACTGGAGTGGGTTGCCATTTCCTTCTCCAATGAGTGAAAGTGAAAAGTGAAAGTGAAGTCGCTCAGTCATGTCTGACTCTTTGCGACCCCATGGACTGCAGCCCACCAGGCTCCTCCATCCCTGGGATTTTCCAGGCAAGAGTACTGGAGTGGGATGCCATTGTTAGTTGCCTTCAATTTAAGATCTGCAGCATACAGCCTTTCACAAGCCTCTGAATTACCTGTGATTTCTCAAAAAAAAAAAAAAAAAAGGTCATAAAATAAACAATGACTCCAAGAAAAATATGATCTACATAGTAGAGTATAATTTTTAAATATCTTAAAACATCTAAAAGTTCCTTCTAGTTTTCTATCCAGTCATCACCAGATGATTGACTTAGGATCTCATTTGTTTTGGTCATTTTTTCCATTGTTTCTTTAGCTGAAAGAGCACGTTCTGAATGACACTTCACAGAAACATGTTATCCTTTTTGAATGATGTCTGCAACTAAGTGGGGACAATATAATAGATGGGAATTCCCTGGCAGTCCAGTGGTTAGGACCCAGGCCTTTCACTCCTCACGCCTGGGTTCAGGTCCCGGTCAGGAAACTAAGATCCCACAAGCCTCCAATGTGGAAAAAGGTGGAGAGGGGGGCCAAGAGTCAGAATTACTAGCTACTCTCTGTTTTCCCCGAGGGAGAGAGTTAACCTCTTTGTCAGATGTTCTCAACAAAATGAAGCTGCCGGGACAGTCCAGACATCAGCCTTCCTATCCTTTTCTCCTCTCTCCCACTCGCATTATGGTTTTCATTTTTGTTACTGTTGTTCTCGGAGAATTTTCTTAATATGTGGAAATGTTTACAAAGCTAATAATCACTTACTAGATTTACTATACAAAGCTAGTAAACCTGGAAAAAAAATGGATGCAAAAATCTGTACCGTATAGCACAGTCCTGAATATGTTATTACGCAATTATGTAAATATATAGAAAAGAAACAGACCAAGGTGTTTACAAATAATAACCTATGAGAAGTGAAATTATGGGTTATATAGATTTTCTTCTTTGTGTTTATCTACATTTAAACCCTGCACTGTTACTTCAAAAATTATTCCTTATTTCTTAAAGGAATAATTAAGGTTGGGAAGAAATTGCCACATAATTTCTAGCAGTTTCTTTAAGCCTAAACCATACACATATTCACTGAAAATTTAGGGAGAGACTCTCACCACTTCTGGCTATGTAAATTGAAATGAATTAAAATGAAAACTTCAGATCCTTAACTGCACTGTCACATTTCAAGTGCTCATAGCCACATGTGGCTGCCACATTGAATCCTACCGGCAAAGAACATTTTTCCACCATCACAGGGAGCTTGTATTCGACAGTGCTGTTCTAGGAAACAGAGATGAAAAACAAAAAAAAACCAAGCTCTGACCTCGACACTATTATAACTAAGTCCAGTGAGATCAGAACATTAAATTTTAGGGAATTTCCTGTCGGTCCAGTGGTTAGGACTCCATGCTTCCACTGCAGCAGGCACAGATGGGTTCGATCCCTGCTGGGGGAAATAAAAGCCTCTCTGCTGTGAGCTTGCCCTCCCTCCTCCCACCCCTGCAAAAAAAAAAAAAAAAAGAACACAATTAAAATTTAAAAGTAATAACAGACTGGACCCAGAAACCTTAATCTACTTCCAGTTATATCCAGGCTCAATATATCGGCACTTCTCACAACTGAACTATTAATAGTACCACACTAAGTGAAAACAGGTTGCTAGTCATTCCCAGGCATTTGATACCACAGGTCTAAGAGGAGCCCGAGTCCCTGCATTTCTAACAAGCACCTAGGTAGTCCCGCTGCTGCTGTTGCTCTGGGGACCACGCTTTGACAACCACTGGTTCCACTAAATGACCTTGCTCGGGAAAGTTAATTTCTCCTAACGTCAAATGTTTTCTCACCTGTAAAGTGAGATTACAAAGTCACTTGGGTTCCCTTTACCAGTTTGTGGACGAGATTTTAAATTTGTAACGATTCGAATATGTCAAGAAGTGGAACACAGTTGGGAGAGCAACAATGGAAGTAAAAGAAACAGTATAATCGTTTTAGGAGAAATGTCAGAAACTAAATATAGCAGAGCAGAGTGTAATCATGTCACTCGCTGGAGGGTGGGGGGGATCCAGCCAGTTGATTTCTGAGGCACACAGTGACATCTCTCTGGATCTAACACCGGTGGCGCACAGATTGACATGGGATTAATTTCAGAAGGCCTGATCAGGAGCGGACACAGGACACCCAGCCCTTCTCCAGGAAACAGTGTAAGCTCCACCGGGCTCTCCTGGAGAAGGAAGAGCTGGGGGGCAGCTCCACCCCGAGAGGACCCCTCGGCTTCTCCAGGTGGCTCTACGCCCCGGGTTACGTCTCTGTCTCTGAGCTGCCCGGCGATCAGGTGCGGTCAAGTACACAAAGTGACAGGGCAGCAGAGAGCAGGCCTGCTTGGACTTCGCACCCTCCCCTCCCAAAGCCAGAGGACAGAGGGGCCGGGAGGCTGCAGCGACGCCACTCCAGGAGCTGGAGCCAGCAGCCGCAGCCCCACCAGGCGGAAAAGTCCCCTCTTGGGCCTTCGGGACGCACCTGCCCTGGCCCCCCAGCGCCCGAAAGAGATGTGATCATAACGAGGACAGAGGCTGCGGAGCCAGGAAGAGCCAGCGGGGAGGTTATGCAATGCGCCCTGAAAGCCGCCACCCTTCACGCTCGAACCCCGCTAACCCAAAGGATACAATGGTCCCGGCCGAGCGGCAACCGAGGTGTCGCAGCAAGACACTCAAGCGCGCGGAAGCTCGGTTTCGGTCCATGGCCGGTGGGCAATACCGGGGAGCCTGGCCTCCGGGAACTTAATCCAGTTGGGGGGCCCCGCCTCCTCTTAGAGGGAGGGGCTTGGAGCGGACGTGACTCGACGAGGAGGCGGGGCTAGGGTAGCACCGCCTCCCGAGTTGGCCAAGACGCTGCGCGCAAATTCGCCCCCTGGGCCTCTGGGAGAGGGTGTTTCCTGCCGGAGCTCATTGCTTTTGAAGTGAAGTGAAGTCGCTCAGTCGTGACTCTTTGCGATCCCGTGGACTGTAGCCTACCAGGCTCCTCCGTCCATGGGATTTTCCAGGCAAGAGTACTGGAGTAGGTTGCCATTTCCTTCTCCAGAGGATCTTCCCCACAACCCAGGGATTGAACCCAGGTCTCCTGCATTGCAGGCAGACGCTTTACCGTCTGAGCCACCAGGGAAGTCTATAAAATGAAAGTCGCATAGTCGTGTCCAACTCTTTGCAACCTCATGGACTGTACAGTCCATGGAATTCTCCAGGCCAGAATACTGGAGTGGGTAGCCACTCTTTTCTCCAGGGGATCTCCCCAACCCAGGGCTCACACCCAGGCCGCCAATACTGTAGACGGATTCTTTACCAGCTGAGCCGTCAGGGAAGCTCTTATTGCTTTTACGGGAGTCCAAAGACGGCTCTGTCACACCGAGCGGGAGACTAGTCCCCAGAGGCAAATCCCCCCGGAGTAGTAGAACCAGAACAGAACTCACATTCTTAACTGCATCGTTCCACTTAACTTTATTCTACAGGGCTAATCCTTCCAAACTCTGAATGCAAAGTTCCAAAGAATAGCAAGGAGAGATAAGAAAGCCTTCACAGTGATCAATACAAAGAAATAGAGGAAAACAATAGAAAGGGAAAGATTAGTTAACTTGTTAAGAAAATTCGAGATACCAAGGGAACATTTCATGCAAAGATGGGCACAATAAAGGACAGAACTGGTATGGACCTAACAGAAGCAGATGTTAAGAAGAGGTGGCAAGAGTACACCGAAGAACTGTACAAAAAAGATCTTCATGGCCCAGATACTCTGAATGANCAAGGGAACATTTCATGCAAAGATGGGCACAATAAAGGACAGAACTGGTATGGACCTAACAGAAGCAGATGTTAAGAAGAGGTGGCAAGAGTACACCGAAGAACTGTACAAAAAAGATCTTCATGGCCCAGATACTCTGAATGATGTGATCACTCACCTAGAGCTAGACATCCTGGAATGCGAAGTCAAGTGGGTCTTAGGAAGCATCACTATGAGCAAAGCTAGTGGAGGTGATGGAATTCCTGTTGAGGTATTTCAAATTCTAAAAGATGATGCTGTGAAAGTGCTGCACTCAGTNTGTGATCACTCACCTAGAGCTAGACATCCTGGAATGCGAAGTCAAGTGGGTCTTAGGAAGCATCACTATGAGCAAAGCTAGTGGAGGTGATGGAATTCCTGTTGAGGTATTTCAAATTCTAAAAGATGATGCTGTGAAAGTGCTGCACTCAGTATGCCAGCAAGTTTGGAAAATTCAGCAGTGGCCACAGGACTGGAAAAGGTCAGTTTTCATTCCAATCCCAAAAAAGGCAATGCCAAAAGATGTTCACACTACTGCACAATTACACTCATCTCACATGCTAGCAAAGTCATGCTCAAAGTTCCCAAGCCAGGTGTCAACAGTACACGAACTGTGAACATCCAGATGTTCAGGCTGGATTTAGAAAAGACAGAGAAACCAGAGATTAAATTGCCAACATCCGTTGCATCATCAAAAAAACCAAGAAACTTCCAGAAAAACATCAATTTTTTCTTTATTGAGTATGCCAAAGACTTTGACTGTGTGGATCACAACAAACTGTGGAAAATTCTTCAAGAGATGGGAATACCAGGACACCTTATCTGCCTCCTCAGAAATTTGTATGCAGGTCAAGGAGAAACAGTTAGAACTGGACATGGAACAACAGACTAGTTCTAAATCGGGAAAGGAATACATCAAGGCTGTATATTGTCACCCTGTTTATTTAACTTAATATGCAGAGTACATCATGCGAAATGCTGGGCTCAATGAAGCACAAGCTGGAATCAAGACTGCCAGAAGAAATATCAATAACCTCATATATGCAGATGACACCACCCTTATGGCAGAAAGCAAAGAAGAACTAAAGAGCCTCTTGATGAAAGTGAAATAGGAGAGAGAAAAAGTTGGCTTAAAACTCAACATTCAGAAAACAAAGATCATGGCATCAGGTCCCATCACTTCATGGCAAATAGATGGAGAAACAATAGAAAGAGTGGGAGACTTTATTTTGGGGGGCTCCAGCAGATGGTAACTACAGCCATGAAATTAAAAGACGCTTGCTCCTTGGAAGAAAAGCTATGACCAATCTAGACAGCATATTAAAACACAGAGACATTACTTTGCTGACAAAGGTCCATCTAGTCAAAGCTATGGTTTTTCCAGTAGTCATGCATGAATGTGAGAGTTGGACCATGAAGAAACCTGAGCCCCAAAGAATTGATGCTTTTGAACAGTGGTGTTGGAAAAGACTCTTGAGAGTCCCTTGAACTGCAAGGAGATCAAACCAGTCAATCCTAAAGAAAATCAACCCTGAATATTCATTGGAAGGACTGATGCTGAAGCTGAAACTGCAATACTCTGGCCACCTGATGTGCAGAGCTGACTCATTGGAGAAGACCCTGATGCTGGGAAAGATTGAGGGCAGGAGGAAAAGGGGACAACAGAGGATGAGATGGTTGGATGGCATCATTGACTCGATGGACATGAGTTTAGGTAAGCTCTGGGAATTGGTGATGGACAGGGAAGCCTGGCATACTGCAGTCCGTGGGGTCTCAAAGTGTCGGACATGACTTAGCAACTGAACTGAACTGATCCTTCTACTCATCTGCTGAAGCAATGAAAATTCACATGTTCAGCACTGAAAGTAACATGTGGTTTCCAAAAGCGCCCTTTAATTTAGCAGGAATCCAGTCTGAAATATTAGAAACAGTTTGGTTATTTTTGTTGAACGTTGTTTAGGAAATGTGATTCTATGAAATGTCTAAGCCATGGTATAAGATGTAATTTTAAATTTGCCGAAGAACCAGATTCTTTTTTTCCGAATCATTGAGTTTGGGGAAGAGTATGGGTGATGGTGTTGACCCTTTAAATTCTACATACAAGTAGTATCAAGTAGCATATGTCCTTCTGTGACTAGCGTATTTCACTTAGCATAATGCTCTCAAGGTTTATTCCATGTTGTTACATATGCCAGAGTTACTTCTTTACTAAGGCTGAAAACTTTCCATGTTTATACATACTCCATCTTCTCTACCCATTCATCCACCGATGGACACAAGTTGTTTCTGTATCTTGGCTATTGTAATACTGCTGCAGTGAACATGGGGGTGTGGGTATTTCTTCAAAATCCTGGATTGCAAGTCATTTAGATAAATACCTAGAACTGGGATTGCTGAATCATATGGTAGTTCTATTTTAAATTTTTGAGGTACCATTATATAGTGGTTACCGTAGTGGCTGTAAGAACTAGAAATTCTTTCCATAAGATCTCTTTCCCATCCCATATCTACAGGTAGCTGACTTATCATTTCATTCGGTTTTTTTCCTCTTAGTTTTTGTTTCTTTATCTTAAAGAATTACTATCAGAATGTCTCACATCATAAACCTGTTTTCACTTTTGAATGATGCCTTTATATAATGTGAAACTGCCATAGTCAAGGAGAGAAGCAGGACTTAGTTACTAGCTGCTGCCTGTTTTCTCCCGAGGCAGAAAGAAGAAAGGGCTGCCCTCGGGTTTTCACCTGAGTTCTTTATTCTTTTCCCATGATTCCTCCTTACCAAGNAACTGCCATAGTCAAGGAGAGAAGCAGGACTTAGTTACTAGCTGCTGCCTGTTTTCTCCCGAGGCAGAAAGAAGAAAGGGCTGCCCTCGGGTTTTCACCTGAGTTCTTTATTCTTTTCCCATGATTCCTCCTTACCAAGACTCCTAGATTCTTTGACTTGACAGAAGGACCATGGGCCTATCCTTATCAGCTCTTAATCTGATTCCACTCAAACTTCTCATCACACAGCTGGAGCCTGATCCTGTATTTGTCAACTGGATCATCAAGCGTTTTCAAGAGGTGCACTTATGTTTATCATAGTTTGAAATGAAGTGTCTGGCTTTTGATAGCTACAGAAAAGAGAATCTGCATCTCTGAAACTTTCTAAGAAAAAGCCCTGCTGGATTGTGCGTGTGTGCTTAGCCGCTCAGTTGCGTCCGACTCTTTGAGACCTCATGGACTGTAGCCCACCAGGTTCCTCTGTGCGTGGGGACAGTCTCCAGGCAGAATGCTGGAGTGGGTTGCTATGCCCACCTCCAGGGGACCTTCCATGAGGCAATGGGAATGGTCAAATGGGTATCTCATACTTCCCTCACCTAGTGAGATGTGGGGACTGTGGGGAGGAGGGAAAAATAAATAGGTCAATTCGGTCTGTATCTACTCAACATTTTTCATTTTTTTGTTTTTTACTGAAGTATAGTTGTATTGTGTTAGTTTCAAGTGTACAGCAAAGTGATTCAATTATACATGAACATTTATGTGTATAGTCTTTTTAAGATTCTTTTTGTTATAGGTAAGTACAAGATACTGAGTATTTCAATAATTCTGTGCTATACAATACTTGTTTCTGCCTATTTTATATATAGTAGTGTGTATGTTAATCCCATACTTCTAATTTATCCTCCTTCCCCCTTTAGTAACCATGTTTGTTTTCTATACCGTTAAGTCTTTCTCTTTTGAAGTTCACTTGTATCATCTTTTAGATTCCACATGTAAGTAATATCATACATTTGTCTTTGTCTGATTTGTGAAAACCAAGCGGATTTCTCTAGAACCATCCATGTTGCTGCAAATGGCAATATTTCCTTATTTCTTATGGCTAAGTCCCTTGAATATATATATATATATATATATAATCTGGAGAGTATTATGCTAAGTGAAATAAGCTAGTCGCGGAAGGACATATGCTACTTGATACTACTTGTATGTAGAATTTAAAGGGTCAACACCATCACCTATGTTCTTTTCCAAACTCACTGAATTGTAAAAAAAAAAAAAAAACTCTAGTTCCCCCGGTAATCTCCTCGAGCATCATGACATATATATATATATAAGCTTATCCCATGAACAGAGGAGCATGGTAGGCTACAGTATATTGGGTCCCAGAGTCAGACACGACTAAGCGACTACACACACACATACATTCTGGCAGAGCTTTTTCTCAGAACGTTTCAGAGAGATGCAGATTCCCTTTTCTGTGCCTATCAAGTGTAGTGTCCACCAGTGGATGAATAGGTAGAGAAGATGGAGTATGCATATACAATGGAAAGTTATTCAGCCTTAATAAAGAAGAAAACCCAGCCATAGGGAACAAAATGGAATAAATCTGGAGAGTATTATGCTAAGTGAAATAAGCTAGTCGCGGAAGGACATATGCTACTTGATACTACTTGTATGTAGAATTTAAAGGGTCAACACCATCACCTATGTTCTTTCCCAAACTCACTGAATTGAAAAAAAAAAAAAAAAACTCTAGTTCCCCCGGTAATCTCCTCGAGCATCATGACATATATATATATATAAGCTTATCCCATGAACAGAGGAGCATGGTAGGCTACAGTATATTGGGTCCCAGAGTCAGACACGACTAAGCGACTACACACACACATACATTCTGGCAGAGCTTTTTCTCAGAACGTTTCAGAGAGATGCAGATTCCCTTTTCTGTGCCTATCAAGTGTAGTGTCCACCAGTGGATGAATAGGTAGAGAAGATGGAGTATGCATATACAATGGAAAGTTATTCAGCCTTAATAAAGAAGAAAACCCAGCCATAGGGAACAAAATGGAATAAATCTGGAGAGTATTATGCTAAGTGAAATAAGCTAGTCGCGGAAGGACATATGCTACTTGATACTACTTGTATGTAGAATTTAAAGGGTCAACACCATCACCTATGTTCTTTCCCAAACTCACTGAATTGAAAAAAAAAAAAAAAAACTCTAGTTCCCCCGGTAATCTCCTCGAGCATCATGACATATATATATATATAAGCTTATCCCATGAACAGAGGAGCATGGTAGGCTACAGTATATTGGGTCCCAGAGTCAGACACGACTAAGCGACTACACACACACATACATTCTGGCAGAGCTTTTTCTCAGAACGTTTCAGAGAGATGCAGATTCCCTTTTCTGTGCCTATCAAGTGTAGTGTCCACCAGTGGATGAATAGGTAGAGAAGATGGAGTATGCATATACAATGGAAAGTTATTCAGCCTTAATAAAGAAGAAAACCCAGCCATAGGGGACAAAATGGAATAAATCTGGAGAGTATTATGCTAAGTGAAATAAGCTAGTCGCGGAAGGACATATGCTACTTGATACTACTTGTATGTAGAATTTAAAGGGTCAACACCATCACCTATGTTCTTTTCCAAACTCACTGAATTGAAAAAAAAAAAAAAAACTCTAGTTCCCCCGGTAATCTCCTCGAGCATCATGACATATATATATATATAAGCTTATCCCATGAACAGAGGAGCATGGTAGGCTACAGTATATTGGGTCCCAGAGTCAGACACGACTAAGCGACTACACACACACATACATTCTGGCAGAGCTTTTTCTCAGAACGTTTCAGAGAGATGCAGATTCCCTTTTCTGTGCCTATCAAGTGTAGTGTCCACCAGTGGATGAATAGGTAGAGAAGATGGAGTATGCATATACAATGGAAAGTTATTCAGCCTTAATAAAGAAGAAAACCCAGCCATAGGGAACAAAATGGAATAAATCTGGAGAGTATTATGCTAAGTGAAATAAGCTAGTCGCGGAAGGACATATGCTACTTGATACTACTTGTATGTAGAATTTAAAGGGTCAACACCATCACCTATGTTCTTTCCCAAACTCACTGAATTGAAAAAAAAAAAAAAAGAATCTAGTTCTTCAGCAAACTTAAAATTATACCTACACTGTGGCTTAGACATTTCTTAGAATCATTTAAACTCTAGTTCCCCCAGTAATCTCCTCGAGCCCATCATAACATTAAGTTCCCCGTAACTGGTGATCCCCACACGTCTATCTCTGGCCTACGCTCTCCAATATAAATTCCAGACCCTAACTATCCTACCTCACATCATCGCTAGGATTCCTAACAGATGCCTCAGAACAGAATTTCTCATCTTCCCTCACAAAAGCTGCCTCTCCAAAAGATATGTCCATGTCCTAACACCTGAAAGGATAAATGTGACCTCGTTTGGAAAAGGGGCCTTTGCAGTTGTCGACTGAAAAAAAAATCACACACAACCTTAAAGTGAAGGATGAAGTTTTATTCAGCGAACTTGTTGAGGACTTGAGCCCGGGGAGGCAGCTCTAAGATAGCTCTGAGAAACTGTTCTGAAGAGGTCGAGGAGAAGCCGGGATACATAGTTTTGGGGACAACAGACAAAACAAAACCCCCAGGTGGTGGCATATCAAAAGATTACCATTTATTAAGGAAAAGTGAGACATCTCAAGTTACTGATTTAGCCCTTTTCTTTTGCTTAGGAAGATGCAAGAGTCTGGGCTCATTGAAATCACTCCCTTGATAGGCACCTAAACTATCTAGGGCCAGTATCCTGTTTTCTCCTCAACCCTGAATCCCCTCAGCCTGCATGGTCAGGGGCGGCTGCTGACTAGGTGGCCACAACACCCTTTGGTGACTGATATGGCAGGTGACATTCTTTGTCCACACAGATGTGATCATGTTAAGGACCTTGAGATGAGCTCATCCTGGGTGAGCCATAAACCCAAGGAAAACCCTCTCCAGGTAACTTTCACATATCATCACCCCCACTCTCATCCTGATGAGAACCATTGATCTCTGGCATTTTGTGGTGAAGGTAGTAGGGTAGGGAGGAAAGAAACAAGAAAAACATAATCACACACTACTTATTTCCATTCCTTTAGCTCTGAATTACATTTTCTACCTCTATCCCATGAAAAGCATGGTCTTTTCTTATGGAAATAATTTAAGGAAAACAGGATAAAGATATTTCTAAGGGCACAACTATGTCCTTCATGAACAGTATGAAAAGGCATAAAGGACACTGAAAGAGAAATTCCCCAGGTTCGGAGGTGCCCAATGTGCTACCGGAGATCAGTGGAGAAATAACTTCAGAAAGAATGAAGGGATGGAGCCAAAGCAAAAACAACACCCAGTTGTGGATGTGACTGCTGACAGAAGCAAGGTCCGATGCTGTAAAGATCATAGGAACCTGGAATGTTAGGTCCACGAAACAAGGCAAATTGAAAGTGGTCAAACAGGAGATGGCAAGAGTGAACATCGACATTCTAGGAATCAGCGAACTAAAATGGACTGGAATGGGTGAATTTAGCTCAGATGACCATTATATCTACTACTGTGGGCAGGAACCCCTCAGAAGAAATGGAGTAGCCATCATGGTCAACAAAAGAGTCCAAAATGCAGTACCTGGATGCAATCTCAAAAACGATGGAATAGTCTCTATTCGTTTCCAAGGCAAACCATTCAATATCACAGTAATCCAAGTCTATGCCCCGACCAGTAATGCTGAAGAAGCTGAACGGTTCTACAAAGACCTACAAGACCTTCTAGAATTAACACCCAAAAAAAGATGTCCCTTTCATGATAGGAGACTGGAATGCAAAAGTAAGAAGTCAAGAAAAACATGGAGTAACAGGCAAATTTGGCCTTGGAATGTGGAATGAAGCAGGGCAAAGGCTAATAGAGTTTTGCCAAGAGAATGCACTGGTCATAGCAAACACCCTCATCCAACAACAGAAGAGAAGACTCTACACATGGACATCACCAGATGGCCAATACTGAAATCAGATTGATTATATTCTTTGCAGCCAAAGATGGAGAAGCTCTTTACAGTCAGCAAAAACAAGACCAGGAGTGAACTGTGGCTCAGATCATGAACACCTTATTGCCAAATTCAGACTTAAATTGAAGAAAGTGGGGAAAACCATTAGACCATTCAGGTATGACTTAAATCAAATCCCTTATGATTATACAGTGGAAGTGAGAAATAGATTTAAGGGACTAGATCTCATAGACAGACAGCCTGATGAACTATGGACAGAGGTTTGTGACAATGTACAGGAGACAGGGATCAAGCCCATCCCCAAGAAAAAGAAATGCAAAAAAAGCAAAACGCCTGTCTGAGGAGGCCTTATAAATAGCTGTGAAAAGAAGAGAAGCAAAAAGCAAAGGAGAAAAGGAAAGATATAATCATTTGAATACAGAGTTCCAAAGAATAGCAAGGAGAGAGAAGAAAGCCTTCCTCAGCAATCAATTCAAAATAGAGGAAAATAATAGAATGGGAAAGACTAGAAATCTCTTCAAGAAAATTAGAGATACCAAGGGTACATTTCATGCAAAGATGGGCTTGATAAAGGACAGAAATGGTATGGACCTAACAGAAGCAGAAGATATTAAGAAGAGGTGGCAAGAATACACAGATGAACTGTACAAAAAAGATATTCACAACCAAGATAATGATGATGTGATCACTCACCTAGAGCCAGACATCCTGGAATGCAAAGTCAAGTGGGCCTTATGAAGCATCACTACAAACAAAGCTAACAGAGGTGATGGAATTCCAGTTGAGCTATTTCAAATCCTAAAAGATGATGCTGTGAAAGTGCTGCACTCAATGTCAGCAAATTTGGAAAACTCAGCAGTGGCCACAGGACTGGAAAAGGTCAGTTTTCATTCCAATCCCAAAGAAAGGCAATGCCAAAGAATGCTCAAACTACTGCACAATTGCACTCATCTCACACGCTAGTAAAGCAATGCTCAAAATTATCTAAGCCAGGCTTCAGGAATGCACGAACCGTGAACTTCCAAATGTTCAAGTTGGTTTTAGAAAAGGCATAGGAACCAGAGATCAAATATCCAACATTCACTGGATGATTGAAAAAGCAAGAGTTCCAGAACATCTATTTCTGCTTTATTGACTATGCCAAAGCCTTTGACTATTTGGACCACAATAAACTGGAAAATTCTGAAAGAGATGTGAATACCAGACCACCTGACCTGCCTCTTGAGAAACCTGTTGCAGGTCAGGAAGCAACAGTTCGAACTGGACATGGAACAACAGATTGGTTCCAAATAGGAAAATGGGTATATCAAGGTTATATATTGTCACCCTGCTTATTTAACTTTCGTGCAGAGTACATCATGAGAAACCCTGGGCTGGATGAAGCACAAGCTGGAATCAAGATTGCTGGGAGAAATATCAGTAACCTCATTTAAGCAGATGACACCACCATTATGGCAGTAAGTGAACTAAACAGCCTCTTGATCAAAGCGAAAGAGGAGAGTGAAAACATTGGCTTAAAGTTCAACATTCATGAAAACTAAGATCATGGCATCCGGTCTCATCATTTCATGGCAAATAGATGGGGAAACAGTGAAAACAGTGGCTGACTTTATTTGGGGGGGGGGGCGGCTCCAAAATCACTGATGTGATTGCATCCATGAAATTAAAAGATGCTTACTCCTTAAAAGGAAAGTTATGACCAACCTAGACAGCATATTAAAAAGCAGAGACATTATTTTGCCAACAAAGGTCTAGTCAAAGCTATGGTTTTTCCAGTAGTCATGTATGGATGTGAGAGTTGGACTATAAAGAAAGCTGAGCACCAAAGAATTGATGCTTTTGAACTGTAGTGTTGGAGGAGTCACTTGAGAGTCCCTTGGACTGCAAGGAGGTCCAACTAGTCCAACCTAAAGGAGATCAGTCCTCGGTATTCATTGGAAGGACTCATGTTGAAGCTGAAACTCCAATACTTTGGCCACCTGATGCAGACAGCCGATTCGTTGGAATAAGACCCTGATGCTGGGAAAGATTGAGGCCAGGAGGAAAACGGGATGACAGAGGATGAGATGGTTGGGTGGCATCACCTACTCAATGGACATGAATTTGGGTAGACTCCAGGAGTTGGTGATGGACAGGGAGGCCTGGCATGCTGCAGTTCATGGTGTCACAGAGTCGGATGCGACTGAGCGACTGAACTGAATCTGAAAGGGCACAAGTATAATTAAGCTGTGTGTTGTCATTAGAAGACAAACTTCCTATAAATCCATTCCAAAGAGATTTGGGCTTTATTTTCTGGAAGCCCATTTCTGGAGCCAGCCATAATTATAACAAGTTGAAGAATTGAGACGTGTGGTGTAGAGTTTTTTAATCTTTTAGTAGGAACTAGAAACTAAAAGATATTATATGTATGTATGTACAAACTCAGCAGAGATGAATGGATAAAATTATCACTTATGGAATTGTTTGGAATGAAAAATGTCAAGAGGACTAGAGTAAATTATCAGCAAGAAATGAAGATAAATCAACCAACACAACTTCACACACTTCTTGGGTACTGAATTTGCCCAGAGCTGTCTCCATCTACAGGGAAAAATAGAAACGGATGCAGACAACCATTCATATTAGCAGAGGGTTCAAAGTATAGTTAAAGAGAAACATAGTGAGTACCTGTTATTGCTTAAGGATCTGCATTAAGCACTTCTCCTTGAGAAGTAAGTGCAGGCAGTGGGCACGGGGAATGCAGAGAGAAGCTGGTGGGTCAGAAGGAAACACCATAAACCAGAGGAGGGAAAGATCCTTAGAAGATACAGCAAATCCAGTTTTTTTCTGTTTTATGATTCAAGGAGTTGGGGACTGGCGTGCATGCGTGCTCAGTCATGTCCAAGGGATTCTCCAGGCAAGAATCCTGGAGTGGGTTGCCACATCCTACTCCAGAGGGTCTTCCCAACCCAGGGTGCATTGGCAGGCAGATTCTTCACCAGTGAGCCACCTGAGAAGCCACTTGGGGGTTGGATATTTCCAAAATATTTGTTTCCAAGAATATTGCTCACAATCTACTGGCTTATTCTTGCACCGCAGAAAGGCAGGGCCACATAAGCAATTTCTTGTTAATTTATTTTAAAAGTACCGTGTTTGAGCTAACACTTGCTTGGAACAGGAGTGAGCTCTAGCAGACTGCCCTGGAGGGCTCTGTAAATAGCTACAATACTTGAAAAATCCCCAAATCTGATTAGCTTGGGCATGGAAGAACAGACGGTTTTCAACATTCTAAGGATTAGTGTTCCACAAAACTGAAGTGAGTGAACTGGACAATTAGAAATAACTTCAATATTTCTATTTCAAGGTCTGAGTATCCTGCAGCCATACAATGAGATACAACATCAGGGTTAACGTGAATGGGGATATTTCTATTATTAAATATGACAGGAAATTAGGTCCAGGGTATATAAAGTGAGAAGAAACAAGTTGCACAATACATCTGCGGCTCCTGCTGCTAAGTCACTTCAGTCGTGTCCGAATTCTGTGCGACCCCATAGATGGCAGCCCACCAGGCTCCCCCGTCCCTGGGATTCTCTAGGCAAGAATACTGGAGTGGGTTGCCATTTCCTTCTCCAGTGCATGAAATGTCAAATTTTAAAAAGCTCCATTACCCGTTTGGTATTTCTCTTAGTTTTATTTATCTCGATTATTTCATACTCTGAAAGTTCTTTTCCATTTATTCCCACGAAGATTTAACGGGCTTATTATATGTAGTCCTCCCAAGCACAGACTCCCTCTAAAGGCAACAGGACTAGAAAGACCATCGGAACCCACTGAAAACATCAACTGCACATTCAGAATTGGACATCAAATATTTAAGGACTATGAAACACACGAACTCGACTCACCCAGTGTTTGCTAACCCACAGCAGGTGGCAGAATTTGATTCAGTCAATTCTTGAACGTGTCTGGAAACCTGTGAACTCCCCATCTTACCAATTATTTCATTGAAGGCCTGCAAATCCATCCACTCCCATTCTTTCCACACAGACCTAACCAGAGGCAAAATGGTATTTCCATGTTCTCCCTTTAAGACCAGGGCTCTGTGGGTTTTACTGGAGGACCCTGGCACGTGCGGCCCAGCCACACAGGGTGCTCATTTAAGGATTCCCTTAGTCCCACACTCCCCAAATCCTGTTGTCGGCCTGGGTTGAAGCCCAATAATTTGACTCTGACAAGCATCCCCAGGTGATTCCAATGCAGGTGTGACCTGGACCCACTAAGAAACACTCCTGTAAAGCCTAGTTATTCCTCCTCAGTTACATGGACCTCTAAATATCCAGCATTTCCTCTATATAAAACATGAATCTTCACGATCATTTCCTCAGAGCATCATTCGATTAGCTCACTTTCTGGACACACCTGCCACCAAGGAAACCATCAGCATTCAAGACACGATCAACTCTGAAAGTAGTTCAGATTTAGCCATCACACCGAACCTCAAAGGGAAAAAAAAAAAAGCAAGCTCAACAGTATGTTCATCTCACTCAGAGGTTTCCAACACACTTTATTTTGCTGACCACCAGTTTGCAGCTTCTGAGGACCGGCACGGCTATCAGTCCCTACCCAACGTCCGGTTAGTTCCAGCTCTGCTGCAGCCCCTTGGTCCTCCACACTGAAGTTAATGGCTTGAGCTCCAGTAACATGTGCCAAGAGGCCGCGCTTTGGCTCCTGAAGGAGGACGAGTCCAAGGTAGAGCCTCTTCCAGGGCTTTGCTCCCGCGTGGTGGTTTCCTTTGGCAAGAAGTTGAGCCATTCTCGACTTTGGTGCCTGTAGGCAGGAAGCGCTCAGAAGTGGGCGGTGGGACATGCGGGGACAGTGTGACATGTGAGGAGTCTCTCCTACTGGTTCAGTAGGTGAAAATAAAAGGAAGCCTCTGTTTTTAAGGAACACGGATAAACACCTTTTTAGATCACCTATTTGTTCTAGAACTACAAAATTTAATTCAAGAAAATATAGGTCCCGTGAAAGACTTGAAAGTTTTATAAAACTAAAATCTAGTTTTCCCCCAATAAATTGTATTTTAGCCAAAAACCCTCTTGATGCTTCTAAAATAATACTAAACGGGGCATCTGATTATACAAGAGCAATAAAAAAAATTAAATATTTATTTGAATAACAAGTTGAAGCTCGAGCTGCATGGTTGGCCAATGCAGGTTTCCACACAGATCACAGGAAGCGTGCACGGAAAAGTACTGGCGCAAAGGACAAGATAATGCTAAGAATCAGGCTCAACAGCTGGATTTGAAGGAAACAAAAGGTCTGAAATCACTATACAAAATATAAAATGTATTAAACACGACTATCCACAGAACAGTCTTTATTATTGATTATATTTAAAAATTATTTGTGTAGTTAATTATATGCTGACTTGTAAATGAGTATTATACATGAACCCCCTTTCAGAGGCAATTCCTTGCTGTGCTATTGAACATCTAATTACATTGCAAAAAATGTTCTTTTTTGCTATCAATAAAGAAAACAGTTAATGATACTACTGCAAGTATTAGGAAGGCTACAAAAAAAGGAAAGAACAAACATTTCTTTTTTGTCTTCAAAGTGATTTCCATGCAGTTAAGCACTTGCCTGGTTTAGCTGAATGCACCCTTGGGTCAAAGAGATGCTCTTGAATTAGAAGAGTAGAAGGATTCATGCAACCCTCTTGCTACCAGGACACTGTTGTGTCACTCCCTCACCAATCCTGTCTTTCCAGAATACCACCAGAATACCATCCCATACACTTCAAAAAGGATCAGGAGGATCAGGAGGATGATAAATATACATAAAATGAAAAAACACAAACGGCTATGACACTACGACAGGTAATGTCTGTGCTACGTGAAAGCACCTTTAAAAAGAGCCTANCTCAGAGTCTTACAGATGCTTCAGTCTCAAACACACTCTCCTAAAATCAAAGAACAAAACCTTTCAAGACTGTCTGATCTAAATTCAAGGTACATTCCTGACATCTTTTATTTTTTAATTTAAAAAATTAATCCATTTAATTTTTTAGAATAGTCTTAGGTTAACAGAAAATTTAGCAGAGAGTTGCCATACTGTGCCTGCCCCCAGCCATCTCTCCCTCAGTAATAGCCAGCATCAGTGTGCTACCTTGACAGGTCAGTATTCATGTTACTGTTAACTCCAGTTCACAGTTTACACTGGGGTTCCCTCTTGATGTCCATGCGTGCGACAGA
Organism: Neotragus pygmaeus; assembly: GCA_006410875.1. Taxonomy (NCBI): domain Eukaryota; kingdom Metazoa; phylum Chordata; class Mammalia; order Artiodactyla; family Bovidae; genus Neotragus; species Neotragus pygmaeus. Next base: position 64,655 of record SJYV01019910.1, read on the forward strand.
TCTATGAGCTCGTGTATCCAGTCATTAGAGTATCATACACAGTATTTTTACTTCCCTGGAAACCCCAAGTTCCACCTTTTCACCCATTCCTCCAACACCTGATCTTTCAACTTTCTCCATCATTTTGCCTTTTCCACAAGGTCAGAGCTGGAATTATACAGTATTTGATCTTTTGGGATTGATATCTTTCACTCAGTAATGTGTTCTTAAGGCTCCTCCATGTTGTGATAGCTCACTTCTCTTCAGCACTGAGTAATACTCCACTGTTTAGATGGACCACAGTTTATATATTTACCAACTACTGAAGGACTTTAATATTTATATTAATTTATATAAATATATATTTATATATTTATATATTTACCAACTACTTCCAAGTTTTGGCAATTTTGAGTAAACCTATGACACACATCCATGTGCAGGTTTTTGGGTGGATAGAAGCTTTCAATTCATTTGGGCAAATACCAGGCACACAATTGCTATATGATATTAGCAGACTTAGTTTTGTATGAAACTGCCAAACTATCTTCCAAAGCAGCTGTATCATTTTGCATTCCCATCAGCAATGGGTTGCTCCACACCCTCACCAGCATTTGGTATTGACTATAGCTATTCTAGTAGATGTGCAATTCCTTAATGACATATGATGTGGAGCATCTTTTCATATAATTATCTGCCATCAGTATATCTTCTTTGGTGAGGTTTCTGTTCAGCTCTGCCCCCACCCCCCATTTTTTAATTGGATTTTCTTATTGTTGGGTCTCAAGAGTTCTTTGCAAATTCTGGATACCAGTCCTCTGTCACGTGTGTTTTGTAAAGATTTTCTTCCAGTCTGTGGCTTGTCTTTTCATCCCCAGTCTCTTCTATAAAGAAGTTTTCTATATTAATTAAGTCCAACTTGTCCATTTTTTCTTTTATGGATTTGTGCTTCTGGTGTTATCTCAGTAGCTATTATCAAACCCAAGTTTTCTCCTATGTCATCTTCTAGGAGTTTAGCACATTTGCATTTAGGTCTACAATCCATTTTTAGTTTACTTTTATGATGGGTTTAATACCTGTGTTCAGATTCATTTTTTACCTATGGATGTCTAATTTTTCAAGAACCATTTGTTTAAAAGATTTATCCTTTGCTCCTTTGTCAAAAATCAGTTCAACTATACTTATGTGGACCCATTTCTCAGCTTTCTATTCTATTCCGTTGACTTCTCTTTTTTAACCAACAATACACTATCTTGATGTCTGCAGTTTTATATGAATTCTTGAAGTCAGGAGGTGTCAGTCCTCCAACTCAACACTGTGTTGGCTGTTCTAGGTCCATTGCTTTTCCATATGAACTTCAGAATCAGTTTGCTGGTACTCACAAAATAACTTGCTAGAACTGCAATTGGGATTGCATTATACCTACAGTTGGGAAGAACTGACATCTTGACAATACTGAGTTCTATCCATGTGCACGGAATACCTCCATTTATTTACATCTTTGTTTCATCAATTTTATAGTTTTCCTCATACAGAACTTGGACATGTTTTTAGAGTCACACCTATGTATTTCATTTGGGGGATGGGGGGAGTAACTCAATTGCTAATTTTTAAAAACGAAATGTCCTTCTCATGAAATGAAACACGCCATCTGTTTACAGAGGGGCCCTGGGGTAAAGTTTTCTCTTTTTTGGCTACACGAGGTCTTTGCGGCTGCGCTCAGGCTTCTCGCTGCGGCAGCTCCTCTTGTTGCGGAGCGCGGACTCTAGGGCGTGCGGGCTTCAGCAGCTGTGACATCCAGGCTTAGTTGCTCCATGGCATGAAGGGACTGAACCTGTGTCCCCTGCACTGGCAGGTGAATTCTTATCCACTATACCACGAGCAAAGACCTGCTTTATGATAGACATTTTCTCTCTTCGGGCTTCCCTGGTGGCTCAGAAAGTAAAGAATCCACCTGCAGTGCAGGGGACCTGGGTTCAATCCCTGGGTCAGGAAGATCCCCTGGAGAAGGGAACGGCTGGCTACCCACCCCAGTATTCTTGGCTGGGAAATCCCACAGACAGGAGTGTGGCGGGAGGCAGGCCATGGGGTCCCAAAGAGTCAGACATAACTTAGTGACTAAGCACAAGTTCATCAAACCTCTCTTTTATCTTTCCTTAGACCAGAATCTTTTACTTAGGTATATCCTCAACAACACATGCTGAGAGAAGTGACCCTATTCTGGTTCATAGTGCTAGCTAAGCAACACTCAGAAAAGGCCATCCTATTCACACACCTACACCTGGCACAGTGGGGCAGTCAAGGACATTTAGCAAAACCACGGCCTCCCCTTCAGCTCTTCCCAACGCCGTCCTAGACAAGCTCTGAGTCCCAGAGCAGACAAGAGGATGCACTGAATCCTACAGTCAATAAGTGTGTGTCAGGCACTCAGTTGTGTCCGACTCTGTGACCCCGGGGACTGTAGCCCACCAGGCTCCTCTGTCAACAGAATTCTCCAGGCAAGAATGCTGGAGTGGGTAGCCATTCCCTTCTCCAGGGGATCTTCCTGACCCAGGGATCAAACCCAGGTCTCTTGCATTGTAGGCAGATTCTTTACCTCCTGAGCCACTAGGGAAAAGGGATTCTACTTTTAAAGTATTGGTCACCACTTCTCGTATATAGGGNAGTGGGTAGCCATTCCCTTCTCCAGGGGATCTTCCTGACCCAGGGATCAAACCCAGGTCTCTTGCATTGTAGGCAGATTCTTTACCTCCTGAGCCACTAGGGAAAAGGGATTCTACTTTTAAAGTATTGGTCACCACTTCTCGTATATAGGGAATGACTGTTGCTAATTTTTATTATAAAATTTTCAATGAAACACAGAAGCAGAGAGAGGACTACACCACCATGAATTCCCACATACCTAACAATACCCAGCCTTAAGTGTTACCACCGATCTGCTGGGGTCTCATCTTTTCCTGCCTGCTTGTTGGGGGATGTGAGAGGTGATATGGAAACTTTAAAGCCAACCCTTCAGCTATCGGTATTTCTGTGTATGCCTCTAAAAGATAAAAAAACTTGTAACACAGCCACAATATCATTATCATACCAACAAAATGAACACTACATTTGATTGCTCTCTCTGAAACGTCACAACAGTTCCCTCTCAGTGTCATTTATTTGTGGAAACTGAGCCACTTTTTCCTAAAACATCTCCTCCATTCTGGATTTGGGGATCTTCTCTGATGCGAGCATGTTCTACCATCTTCCCTATTTCCTGTACTGGTGCTTAGGACCAAGGCTCAAAGAAACTCAGGTTCATTTTCTTCTGGCAAGAATCCTTCACGGGGGATGGGGGGTAATATCATCAACACGAACCTTTCACCAAAAGCTTTTAGCAGCCACTGATGTTTGGTGTTGAGGTTCATTTAATCAAGGGGACAGCAAAAATGGTAACTCTGTAATTCAATCATTCTTCCTGTATTTATTAGATGTGATTTCGATAAAGAATTTTTTAGAAAATTCGGTTTCCCTGAAATTCACCCCATACAAGACAGATAAAATGACCACTTTTATTTCAGAACAAGTTGGTGACCCAGGTGACCAAAAAGTTTTAATTATCATTTGTCTAGATACTTGATATGGTCACTCTGGTCTTTGACATTCAAACTCTACCCTCCACCTCCCATGAAGTGGGAGCCCCTTGTGGGGATGTGACACCACCACCACTTCCAGGTACAGGAAATCAAGCTTATCTCCCGTACTTCCTGCCCCAGAGCTGGAACCTGCCATTTCCCCAGGGAGTCCTGGTACTTTTTTAGTGGAAAACAGTAACTTTCCGACCAAGGGCAAGAAGACTTCCCCCTTCACTGCTTCTAGGTCTTTTCAACAGGTTCAGAAATAAACATTTTCAGAGAAAAAAAAAAATCCTGAGTTCACACTGATAATTCAAAATTAAAGATGACAGTTTTTAATTAATTTAGCTTCATTGATCTTACTTCTCTCTAAAGTCTTTGTTCCTAACTACATTCACTTATTTATCTCAATATACAACATTCTCACAAACACAAACCCACTGACAACAATGAAATATTTTTGTGGATTTTTGTCTTAAGGATGTACACAGAAAACACCAGGCTCAAAGAGATTCTTCATGTGGTTTTGCCACTAGCTTAGATGTATATTGGACAACCTTAAAAATTTTGGTTTGGATTCATAAAATATGCTCTTTTCATTTAATTTTTAAGTGTAGAAAACTACATAAAACATTTGTTTCTAAGTTGAACTTATGAAATAAAGCATGTTCAGAGGGTCTGCTTCCTCCCTGTTCTCTTGTATATATAATAATTTTTGTTAGTGTCTTATTTTTCCACTGTTTCTTTTAGAAAGTATAAAATACATATTATTACTTCATATTTATTTATGAATACACAAAATGTAGCATACTACATATATGCTCTGTCCTTTGCTTTTTTCACTGGCCATATCCTACAGATAATTTCCTGGTAATAAAGCTCTCTCATTCCTTTTTCTAGGGTACAGTATTCCACTGTGCATGGAGACCAGATAATCCCCATCTGTCACCTCGTGATGGACCTTTAGACTGCACCCTTCTTTTGCAATTATAAATAGTGCCTCAACGAATAGTGTTGTATACATGTTATTTCATATTTTGGCCACTGTAGCTTTGGGATAGACTCTTGAAAGTGGGACTTCTGGGTCAAAATAAACGTATACTTAATTTTGCTACATACGACCAAACACGCCTCCTTAAGTGTTCTGCCATATCCCTATCAGGAATGTCTAAAACTTAAGGATAGAGGAATCTTAAGTGCACAAATTTAAGTAAACTAATAACCTATTTAAGTAAACTAATAACCTATATGAGTAAAACTAAATCCATTACAAATCACTTTCTAACTGTTAAACTACTTAATTTGAAGGACAAAAAAAAACCACACAAACTTCTTAAACATGGCACAAAAGAAGAAGTAGGTATGAAAAGCCTTGGTTGTAAGTGATGAGAATATCAGAGAACAAAGAATTAAATAATTACAATTCAACTTAATTTGGAATAAAGCCAAAGAAACACTCTTGGAATGCAGGAAAAAATATCACAGAAAAATTTTATCTCAAAATAAATTCTTCAAAAGAAGGTAAAAGGCAAATTAGTTACAGCATATTGTCTGATAGAACATCTAGCCATTAAAAATCACGTGCATTAGAATTATATGGAAAAAAGAACTTAGTAATATTAAATAAATAAAAGCAAATTCCAGGGACTTTCCTGGTGGTCCAGTGGGTAAGACTATGCGATTCCAGGGGACATGGGTTTGGTCCCTCCCTGGTCGGGGAACTAAGATCTGGCATGCCGCTCCATGACCTGCCCCCGCCAAACTCCAAGTACAAGTAAAATGCATGCTAACCTTTAGTTTACAACATTAATAGTAAAAGTAAACTACCAACCAGCCAAACATGGATAAATATCTTAGAAAAATACATAAAAGTATTAATGGAAGTTATTTTGGGATGGTGGGGCTATGAACAATGTTTTTCCTTTCCTTTTTATATTTTCTAAAAACCTTCCTATAAGCATATGATTTTTTTTCCTCTAATGCAAATCACATTTACTCAGTGCTTATGTCAAGAACGCGCAACGTGTCCGGATTCCCACCTGGGCTCTAGGCACCAACAGAAGGGGTTGTGCAGTCCACTGGCCAAACTTGGCTGACGGCCAGTTCCTCCAGCTAAGATTTTTTTTAAAAAGCAATGTTAAAAGACTCATGAGGAGAAAAAAAATCAGTGCAACTGAGACTGTGGCCCACAAAGCCTGAAATAGCTCCCTTTCTGCGTCTCAGAAAGCTTGCTGACCCGAGCCCGGCCGTACCTGTCCTGTTAAGCCTAGCCATGTTCATCATCGCCTCCTGGTACGCCAGCTCCACATCCTCCTGGGTGACCACTAGCTTGATTTTATTCCACTTCTCAGGCTGATGACAGGAACATGGATGAGGGAGAAAGAGAAAAAATGTGATCAACCTTTGTTTCTAACCACTGAAAGAGCCTATTTTTTCCTTAGTCATCTTGAGGAGTTTTACTTATCTAATTCTGCACAAAAAATTAAGTTTTCTAACTCCCCACTCCCCCAACCCCCGAGATTATTATTTTAGGTGTCCGTTACACATTATTATCACGGCATCTTCTCTGCTCTCAGCTGCACTGAGTCCAACACTGTAGTCTAACACTGCAGTTTACTGGAGACGTGAAACCAGCAAGATAGTTGTGAATGTCCGTAGGTTCTCATCTTCATCTCCTCCTGTAAGCTGACAATTTTCATGTTTTTCGTGTTAACTATGTTAATATTCTTACTGACTCTCCCTGAATTCTGGGATCAAGTCCTCTTGAGGGACAAATGAATGGGAAAGAACTTCAACTTAGCATTGGCTCCGATGATGTTAAGAGTGACCACACAGTATATCCTCTGAAACGCCCCTGTCTTCCCTCTTCTTCCCCAGTCTGATAGTCAAAGAGCCTAGCATCATGATGCTGGGTTCATGACGTACAGTCATGGTCCATTAATGGCCAGCATTCAAGAATTCACTCATCGTTAGCAGCACTCAATAATCTACCACCCAACGGAAATCTATCTCTGTGTACCTCCCTTATTCCCTGCCCCTCAGCTCTTCCCAAGAGGTAACAACGATTCTGAATTTTATACTTGTCATTTTCCTGCCTTTTGAAAAGCAGTATCCTTATACATACAGATGCCCAAACAATACTCTTTGGTTGCTTCCGACCTTTATGAAAGGGTATCACACTGTTACTTAGTCTTTGAAACTTGCTTTTTTCCAGTTCTGAGCACCTTTAAGAAATTGGTAAAAAGCAAAGTCCTGTGGTCTGATTGACAAGTGATCATACTAGATGGGAAATGTTCCCATCATTGCTGAATGAGAAGAGAAAAATATCTAAAGAATATGGCCTCCTTAGAGATTCTCTCTGCTGTTTGTCAAGTTAAGATCTATCTGGTTGATGAACATAAAGAGTAACATAAAATTACTCTTTTTCAATTGTTTCTTAGGACTAGTTGTTTCAGATGTCAATTGCAGAAATTGAAAGCACTGAGATATGTGAGAATATACTACAATCATTCATTTTTGAGTTGCTATAGCAATGAAGACAGTCTTAAAGGAAGAATGATCATAGTGCAGTAGAAAAGTGACTCAGGATAAATATCTTTATATTCTAGATGCTTTCTCCATGAGATGATTATTTATCATAATGTTCTGATTTACTAATTAGTTTAAAAAGATAAAACAAGCAACCAGAAATGACCAAAAAACTCATGACTAAAATAATTTAAAGTGTCAATAAGCCTGGCCTTATTTATACCTCAAATATCAAAGTTTGCACACATCCTCTTATATACTAATTTTCAGTGATAAGATACAGCCAGCTCAGTAACTAATGAACAGATAAACCCAACTGTTTCCCAAATTCTCTTTATGGAGTACTTCTGAACTTTAAGCACTCGATACATGAAACTTGGATTTAATAAAAGAATAGGGACAACTCCCAGGATTTCTGTAAGGTCTAGATTGACACTATAGTCTCTGGTACTACAACTAGAAGAGTGCATTTAAAAAAAAAATTTTTTTTTTTAAATATCTATGTATTTATTTGCCTGGCCAGGTCTTAGTTGCAGTACATGAGATCTTTAGTAGCAGCATGCAGCATCTCTAGGTGGGGCATGTGGGATCTAGTTCCCTGACCAGGGATCGAACCCAGGGCCCCCTACACTGGGAGCATGGAGTCTTAGCCATGGGACCACCAGGGGAGTCCTCAAGAGCTCATTTTAGAAGCCACCGTAAGATCAAGGTCACTTACAATATCTAGCCACTGGTGCACAGCCACAGCCACTTGCGTCCCCAAAGGTTTTGTCAGGACAAGCACGTCACCCGGCACTGCATTATCTGGCCTGAAAAAGAGAACACTGGCAGTTTCTCATTAAATTAACCAAGGAGATAAGCTCATCATCAGTTATACAAAAGAAAGAGGCTAGTAAAACCACATGTGTGTTTGCAGTCACTTACTCATATTTAAGCCAACTACTGCCATTTATTATTTACTACTGGGACGACTGATGAACAAAACAAAACATTAAATGAAAAGTGGAGAGGCCACGACTTCAACACTCAGGACAATGACTTACTAGTTTCCCAAAAAGGCAAATTGCTTAGACTTCAAAGACATCATCAGGCCCTGATTCAGTCATGCCCTGTACTTTTCAACACAGACCCACCAGGGTTCTGAGGCAACAAGACTTCTGAAACAAACACTGTACTTTTTACAATCACTTATATAGCAGAGATGCAGGCGGGATTTCTCAGGCTGTTCGATTATGGGTCTAATGTTTTGGTAATTTTAGCACGAGTGTGTCAAATTCAGAGTTATGACCAGTAAGTTTCCTTGGTACACAGGATCCCTGGTTGGGCCCTGTCGTAAAGACAGAAAGCAAATATGGAAAAAAAGGCACCCTTAAAAACAGAAAGACTGCCTCCCGAACAAAACTCCTGTCTCACTAAGTACCCTCACGACTACCACTCATGTCTTTCTTGTCCTGGTTCAAGGAACTGTCCACACAGTCGTCTGGTCCCCCGACACTAGACAACAATCATCCAAGTGGGTTAGAAACCCACAGGCACACCCTTTCACATTTCTGGATTTGTGAAACACAAGATCCCGGCACCTGCTCACAAAACCCACTCCACAAATAGGGCTTCTGATTCCTTCAGAGAACGGGGCAGGGTGGTTTTCTTAATAGAATGTCAAACACGAAAAGTGACACCTTGTGTTAACAGAGAAACTTCTCCAAAGACCTGGCAATGGCCCGAAGGCACATGAAAAGATGCTCTTAGCATTAGCCATCAGGGAGATGCAAATCAAAACCCACTGAGGTATCATCTCACACCCACTAAGACAACTATTATCAAAAAAGACAGTACATAAGTCGGGGATGCTGCTATAAACATTCATGTCCAAGTTTTCTGTGTGGACATACATTCCAGCTCCCGGGGCAGATATCTAAGAATTACTGGGTCATGTGGTGACTACTGAACCTGAGGAACAAAAGCAGCTGCACCATTTTACATTCCCCACAGCCATGGACAAGGTCTATGATGTCGCCACGTCCTCACCAAGACTTGTTTACTGTCCTTTTGATACCTATGTCCACACGGAAAACTTGCACATGAACGTTCACAGCAGCATCGCTCACAACAGGTGGAAATAACCCAGAGGCCTGTGACCTATGAGTGGATGAACACACCGTGGTCTGTCCAAACAAGGGAGTGTTTGTTATTCAGCCATAAACAGGAGTGAAGTACCAACACACGTGCAATAGGATGAACCCCGAAAACATGCAAAGTGAAAGAAGTCGGACAAAAACATCACTTGTTGCATGGCTCCGTTTATACGAAGTGTCCAAAACAGGCAAATCCATGAGACCAGAAGTAGATTTGTGGATTTCAGGGANCAACACACGTGCAATAGGATGAACCCCGAAAACATGCAAAGTGAAAGAAGTCGGACAAAAACATCACTTGTTGCATGGCTCCGTTTATACGAAGTGTCCAAAACAGGCAAATCCATGAGACCAGAAGTAGATTTGTGGATTTCAGGGAGTGGGGGAGGAGGGATTTGGTAGTAGCTGCTATGAATACGAGGTTTATTTTTGAGGAGATGAAAATGTTCTGGAATTGGACAGTGGTGATGGTTATATAAATCTGTGAATACTAAAAACCAATAAATTGTATACTTTGAAATACTTAATTTTATGTTATGTGAAATTTTGGGGAGCAAACCAGGCCAGGTGACATGAAACAAAAAAACGACTTACATGATAAACTCGTTGGGCTGGCAGACAGTCGTAGCCACGCCTCCTAAAACAATCCAGGGGTTTAGCACTGTTTGGCCACCCGTTACAGACGTTCCTGCCTCCTCTGCTGCATCTTTAAAACCCTGTATAATTAGGGGCATCACTTTATCCCTTTCCTAGGGTTCAAAAGGAAAATTAAAAGTCACATCATTCAGTTGAAAACCTGGAAAAGTGAGTCTATACACTTACAGCTTTGAAAAGATCATAAATCAGAAAAGATCATAAAACCAGAGTTTCCAGAAGGGGGAGGGAGTAAAAGAAAGAGGTAGGAACAGCTCACTCTGTAGCTCTTTTATCACAACCTGGAAGAGGCTGCAGGTTACAATGTGAATGGAGCTTGGACAAGAGAAGTGAACTCTGGAAATAGGCTGGGTGTTCAGGGCTGCCTGCATCTGAATGGGCTCTCTACACGGTCCTCAACCACCCAAGACCAGCTCACATGCACCCCCACGTCTGCCCCAGATGGCTATGTCCAAGCAGAGGCCCAAGAGCACCTTGTGGGGGCAGACAAGAGCCTAGCGAACGCTCAATTCTTATGCGCAGAGAGAACTACGGCAGAGGGTGGAGATGAAACCAATTACCTGTCAAAAATAATCTAAACAGGAATTCACCGCGGAGTCAAAGAACAGGCCAGGCAGCGAGGCCACGGATGCTCCAGGTGAGCAGTGGGACACCCCAACCCCACCAGTGTCTATGTCGCCATCCAGGCAGTGACCAAAGGGAAGGGTGACGGCCTCGGTGCCACACCCTGGGCTGGAAGGCTCCTACTCACCCTGTCGGTCATTTTATTACTGACTCCGAGGAGCATCAGCATGTTGTCGCACTCCGTGACCCCCATGGCATAGAGGTCACTGAGGACGTTGGCACAGGCTATCCTGCCCTGGAAGAGAAGGGAGACATGAGCAGGGACCCCAGGGGACTTTCCGGGGCAGACACAGAGCTGGGCTGCCCAGAGGCACCCGGGAGGGGACTTTCCAGGACGTGGGCCTCAGCAGCTGTGCCTCACACACTCGCTGCCTTCCTCCACCACAGAACCAAGCTCAGACATTCCTGCCACCACCTCTCCTCCGTGCAGCACAGACCATTTCCACGTTCTCCGCCATTCTAAAACATCAGGAGAAACCTGCCATTTATTCAGGTGCAGAACCCAGAGCAGGGAGATGGTGGAGAGAAGCGGGCGTGGTACAGATGGCTGCAGAGGAGCCAGAGTGGAAATGTTGGGAAACAACCGTCTTAAAGAAAATGTAGAAACAGTCACTTATCCTGAACAGATTCTTAAAAAGGGCCAAACTTTATTGGTTACAGTGAAGATGGGTGTTATGTAATTGAAGAAATTTTTGGACTCCTTTCCAAAGTTGTACGAGATAAACAGGAAAATCATCTTGGTTAAAAAAAAAAAAATAGAAAAAATGAACAACACCTAGCCCTGAAACCAGATTGTTTTTTAAAGAAAAAGGGAGGCAATTCCTAGTAAACTATATAGCTTTATTGAGGAACTTTGAACTAGTACTCAATAGAAACGTGGAAAATAAAATAGAAAATAATTTATAATNGACGTTCCTGCCTCCTCTGCTGCATCTTTAAAACCCTGTATAATTAGGGGCATCACTTTATCCCTTTCCTAGGGTTCAAAAGGAAAATTAAAAGTCACATCATTCAGTTGAAAACCTGGAAAAGTGAGTCTATACACTTACAGCTTTGAAAAGATCATAAATCAGAAAAGATCATAAAACCAGAGTTTCCAGAAGGGGGAGGGAGTAAAAGAAAGAGGTAGGAACAGCTCACTCTGTAGCTCTTTTATCACAACCTGGAAGAGGCTGCAGGTTACAATGTGAATGGAGCTTGGACAAGAGAAGTGAACTCTGGAAATAGGCTGGGTGTTCAGGGCTGCCTGCATCTGAATGGGCTCTCTACACGGTCCTCAACCACCCAAGACCAGCTCACATGCACCCCCACGTCTGCCCCAGATGGCTATGTCCAAGCAGAGGCCCAAGAGCACTTTGTGGGGGCAGACAAGAGCCTAGCGAACGCTCAATTCTTATGCGCAGAGAGAACTATGGCAGAGGATGGAGATGAAACCAATTACCTGTCAAAAATAATCTAAACAGGAATTCACCACGGAGTCAAAGAACAGGCCAGGCAGCGAGGCCACGGATGCTCCAGGTGAGCAGTGGGACACCCCAACCCCACCAGTGTCTATGTCGCCATCCAGGCAGTGACCAAAGGGAAGGGTGACGGCCTCGGTGCCACACCCTGGGCTGGAAGGCTCCTACTCACCCTGTCGGTCATTTTATTACTGACTCCGAGGAGCATCAGCATGTTGTCGCACTCCGTGACCNCACCAGTGTCTATGTCGCCATCCAGGCAGTGACCAAAGGGAAGGGTGACGGCCTCGGTGCCACACCCTGGGCTGGAAGGCTCCTACTCACCCTGTCGGTCATTTTATTACTGACTCCGAGGAGCATCAGCATGTTGTCGCACTCCGTGACCCCCATGGCATAGAGGTCACTGAGGACGTTGGCACAGGCTATCCTGCCCTGGAAGAGAAGGGAGACATGAGCAGGGACCCCAGGGGACTTTCCGGGGCAGACACAGAGCTGGGCTGCCCAGAGGCACCCGGGAGGGGACTTTCCAGGACGTGGGCCTCAGCAGCTGTGCCTCACACACTCGCTGCCTTCCTCCACCACAGAACCAAGCTCAGACATTCCTGCCACCACCTCTCCTCCGTGCAGCACAGACCATTTCCACGTTCTCCGCCATTCTAAAACATCAGGAGAAACCTGCCATTTATTCAGGTGCAGAACCCAGAGCAGGGAGATGGTGGAGAGAAGCGGGAGTGGTACAGATGGCTGCAGAGGAGCCAGAGTGGAAATGTTGGGAAACAACCGTCTTAAAGAAAATGTAGAAACAGTCACTTATCCTGAACAGATTCTTAAAAAGGGCCAAACTTTATTGGTTACAGTGAAGATGGGTGTTATGTAATTGAAGAAATTTTTGGACTCCTTTCCAAAGTTGTACGAGATAAACAGGAAAATCATCTTGGTTAAAAAAAAAAAAATAGAAAAAATGAACAACACCTAGCCCTGAAACCAGATTGTTTTTTAAAGAAAAAGGGAGGCAATTCCTAGTAAACTATATAGCTTTATTGAGGAACTTTGAACTAGTACTCAATAGAAACGTGGAAAATAAAATAGAAAATAATTTATAATTATTTTAATAATTATCAATAACATTATAATTATTAACTTATTTATAGAAAATAAAAGATTTTCTCCTGCCAACAGAGATTGAAAAAAAATTTTTTTAAGTTGCCTTTCTCTAAACAGGAAAGGAGAAAATGACAAACTTTTCTTCTGACATAAGGGTAATCAAATTGCAAGTTACTATCACTTCCAGTGGCCATTTCATTGCCGGTTTACCACTATGCTGTCTTACAACTTCTGGGCAGGTTGGCAGGGAGCTGGATCACCTCCTGTGACTCACTCACGAGGCAACAGGGGCAGTGTGGTCGGCATGCTGAGAGGTGCCAACCACAGGCTGGGCTGCAGAGGATTGCTGCCCCTTCTGTGCTAGGTTCTCAGGTCCTTTAGCAAGATGCTGGCAGAGGATGCATTCTGGTCCCAGCCACCTGGGCCCCCAGTCAGGTAGGACACCAGGCGCATGGCATGCACGGGAGCACTGCTTTACCGGAGAGATAGCTGGCTGTGGTTTCTGGGAGCCCATGTGCTTATCTTGGGACCTGAGTGGTGAACACTCCCTCCTCGCCTCGTTCTCAGAGCCCTTGGCACCAGGAGGGGCCTTTGGCACTTCCTAAGGATAGGATGTTCCCAATCTCTTCATTGGCTGCTCCCAGCTGCCAGGGTGCAAAGAAGGGTCCAGCTGGGTAGATGGAGGGGGTGCCGGCAGCAACCCCACAATGAGCAGGTGGGGGTATCTGAGCAAAGCATGATCAGCAGGAAGACCCATGGGTTACCCTATGGAATACAGACACGGCGAGAGGAGTGACCAGAATCAGGGTCAATGGTCAAGTTCATTGTGATGAGATGCTAAGCTCTCTATTTCTGGACAGAGACATGCAGGATCTGTCCTATTACAGAGGACAGTGAAACACAGGAAAGTGGAGTTTACAAATGTCAAAGAAAAACATGGACAAGGAAATAAAAGGAGAAAACTAGAAACACATCATGCCGTAGACAGACTGAACAGGTGCTCTGACAGAGAGATGTGCGCAGGTTCAAGGCACCAGGGGATCCCCTACATCCGCCCTGCCTGCCTCACACACGGTACCGAGTGTGAGCAAGGGAGCAATCAAGTCGGACCCACAATGGCAGAGTCACGGTGGGAGGAAAAACAACAGTTTGTACAGAACAAAAACAAAAAACCCACACACGTACGTACAAAACCCAGCCACCACTCCAAACCCAGAGAGTAAGCAGTTCCAGATGTAAAAGTCCGTTGGGTCAAACTCACCATCATGTAAGGGTCATCGACGATGGGATAAATGTAATCTGTGGTTTGAACCAAGGAAAGGCCGCCGTGCCTCAGAGGAATGACGCAGGTGTCCATCCCGATGCCTGCAAAGACGGGAGCCACCATCAGCCAGAGGTCAACAGAAGAGTGGGGTAATTGTGTACCTCCTGGGTACTGACAGGAGGGGTTCTGCACAAGACCCTTATGAAACACTGCTCACTGCCAACAAAGCAATGTGTTTCCTATCAAGAAGTATAACTGAAATAAATGTGAAACAAAACCAGCTTAAGATAGCAAATGAGAAGACAATTTGTTAGTCATGAAGACTCAATGTCAACACGGTATAATTCTGAGACTCTAATGATGCCTTGAAGAGAAATCGTCCTTTCTTTTACTGTTATCCTATGCTTGGCACCATAGAGTTTCTGCAAAGATGAGAACAGCACAGAGGAACTTGGGTCGTCTTCTCCACAGTTAGCCAAGAGTACACCTTTGGGCATCATTCTGTTTTTCCACCAGAAAATCTGTAAAATATTTTACACATATAAAATGCTATTCTACATTTTAGTAAAAAAATGACCAAAAAAGGAAAAAAGACAAAACTAGAACAAGTATTCATCGACTCCAATCAAGCATGCACATAAGCACTGTGGTACCCACGGGATCTTACAACTGATGGACTATTTAGAAATTTTTCCTGAAATTGGTTTAGAAACAGTCAAGACTAGTTACTGTAAGTCATATTTCTTAAAAAAAAAAAATCACTTGCAATGCAAACACTAAGTTTAGACTGGCCTCCCGCCTGAATGGAGGGCTTTCCCAACACATCTCTCCAGGGGACACCCCCGGCCGTTAGGAAGCATTTCGACTTTGCAACACAATGGGCAAAGAACAAATCAGGGGGAAGTACAAAAGGAAGCAGGTAGATTCACCCAGAATCCCAAATGAAACAAGAATAAATCACACCCGAATCCCACGGACACGACTACCTGTGAGTTTTCACAATTGCCCCCGCAGACAGGCTGGGTCCCAGGGGCAGTCTGTCAAGGTCTGACTCATTATTACTAACACAGAAATAAAATCAAGTTTAGTAAAACATCACTCTGTGACGGCAGGCTGATTTTTTTATTACCACACTAGATGGGAAAGCAGAAACTCTTGGTAGAGGATCCAGTTAGGGAATGGAGGATTTTGTTTCAGAATGGCAAGCCTCACAAATGTGTGACCATGGAACACTCATTACCAGCGATCAGAAAGTGTGCAACAGCCCATCTCATTTGGTGCATGTGCACAGAAATGCCCACTAATGACACTCTGCAGCACTCAAGCGAAACAGGGTAAGACCCACAATTAAACTCACATGATTCTCCTGAAATTGATCATTCCAACAACTGGGTATTCCAAATACATTACTATTCACTTTGGAAAAGAGGGAATGTTCCCTTTTAGGTTTCCATATAAACTATAGGACTATAGAAAGAGAGACTAAGAGTTGCTGAAAGTTAGCTTTAAATATTTCCCAACATGGGAATCTTAAACTTGAATTCAATCTTCTTGAATTGTAGAGCAGTTATTTCTCTCTCTATCCAGCATCAGAGTGTGAACCGTGACTCTTGAGCACACTCCTGCGGCTAACAAGAAGCTCCCATCATCCACGTGTCCTCTCTCTCCATGAGGACATCACTGCATGCTTAGGAGGGTCTAGCACTGTCCACATGGGAACTGCCAGCCACACATGGTAAGATATGGCAATTCCAGAGTGACACGTGCTACAAGTGTAAAACACACACTCAGTTTTAAACACTTGGACCTGAGAAAACTCTCAGCTAGCATCTTGTTAGCAGTGTTTTATATTAATTATGCATCAAAATGACATTTTTATATACTAAGTTAAAATACAGTAGAATTAAATTCACATGAACTGGACATGGAACAACAAACTGGTTCCACATAGGAAAAGGAGTATGTCAAGGCTGTATATTGTCACCCTGCTTATTTAACTTCTATGCNCATGAGTTTGAGTGAACTCTGGGAGTTGGTGATGGACAGGGAGGCCTGGCGTGCTGTGATTCATGGGGTGGTAGTTCATGGGGTTGCAAAGAATTGGATATGACTGAGCAACTGAACTGATATATTTTTAAAAACTATTTATTTACTTATATGGCTGTGCTGGGTCTTAAATTTAGCATCAGGATCTTCCGTCGCAGAATGTGAATGCTTAATTGCAGCATGTGGGATCTAATTCCTCAAACAGGGATTGAACCCAAGCCACCTGCCTGTCTCTTATACACATCTGGCAAAGTAATGTNGGCTGTGCTGGGTCTTAAATTTAGCATCAGGATCTTCCGTCGCAGAATGTGAATGCTTAATTGCAGCATATGGGATCTAATTCCTCAAACAGGGATTGAACCCAAGCCACCTGCATTGGGAGCAAGAAGTTTTAGCTACTGGACCACCAGAGAAGTCCCTGATTCTTTTTTTTTTTAATTGGAATTACCTGTAGTAGAAAAATTTAAATGACACAGGGGACTCATCTCATCTTTCTTTGGGATAGCACTAGTCTGTAGTGACTGGTTTACAAATCCCCTATCAAATTTCAAGAAAGGAAGACAGAGAGGGTGAGCCTAGGATAGGCCATGGGCTTTGAAAACGAGTATATCAAGTATGACAGAGCAGGACAGAGGCATAGCATAGGTGGAAATAAAGGAAGATGCCAGAGTGGAGGAAGCCTCAAATACAGAGCAGGGTGTGCTTAATCGGTGGCTGAAGGGGAATTCTAGAAGGTTTCAGCAAGATTGAAACCATCCAGCAAAAAAATTAAAAAAAAAAAAAAAAAAATTAACCTAAATCATCAAACTACTTCCATAGCCAGCAGCTGTCAACATGTGATAAAGCTTATGCATCAGCAACCGATGTACCAAGTTTGTTTTTTTTTTTTAAGAATTAAAAAAATATTATTTGGCTGAGCTGGGTCTTAGTTGCCATACATGGGATCTAGTTCCCTGAGCAGGGATCAAACCTGGGCAGAGTCTTAGCCACTGGACCACCATGGAAGTCCCACATGTACCAATTTCCAAGACATACTTATAACAGTTCGTGAGAATACAATAAACATGTATCTTTAACAACTATTACGGCTTATCCTTAGAATGCCAAAAATATTACACTTTTAGACAAAATTTTAAAACATGTCAACAGACCTATGTGTATACATACATACATTATACATAAAAACATGTATGCATTATGTATGTGGGTACAGATACAGTACACATTCATACACAGATTAATTTCTGGTACTCAGAACAGTTGCAAACCACAGGTATTATTAGCCTATATTACAGATGGAGAAACTGAGGCTCAGGAGGCTTAAGAAGAGTGTACAGAGTAACACTTATCATCTCTTTCTCCTGGCCTGCTCCCTTGCTGTCACTGCTGAGTTACAGCTGATGCAGCTCCTTTCCCCACAAACATGTCTGGACTGAAAAATCAGATGACAAGCAGTATGGTGAGCAGAGGAATGGAAAGATGTGGATTTCAAGTTCTGACCCCCCACCAAGTGACAGGAAACAGGCTACCCAGCTTTCCTGAGCACCACAGGGCTGCTGGAAGGACCAACTGCCTGAGTGCTCAATAAGTCAACGAGGGCAGTTACAGAGGGGAATTACTGCTTTATCCAAAAAATTGTTGTTTTTTTAATTTTTTATTTGGTTGTGTTGGGTCTTAACTGTGGCACTCAGAATCTTCATTGCATCATGCAGGATCTTTGCTGCAGTGCACACTCTCTAGCTGCAGTGCATGGACTCCATAGCTCATGGGCTTCAGTGCCTGTGGAACACGGGTTCGAGAGTGCACCAGCTCAGTAACTGTAGGTTGCAGGCTTAGTTGATCCGAGGCATGTGGAATCTTAGTTCACCCACCAGGGACTGAACCTTTGTCCCCTGCATTGCAAGGGGGATTCTTAACCAGTGGACCATCAGGGAAGTTCCATCCATGAGGTTTTTACTGCATTTGTTGTTGCCCAGTTATCTAACGATTTTCTCAGTATATTCTTATTCCTTGACAAGTAAACTGACATCCACTCCACCTCATTCACATGTTATTTTTCCACACTGAGACATTAGATAGATGAGGACAGTTTTCTTTTTCTATAATTTATTTGGCTACACCGGGTCTCAGTCGTGGCATATGGGATCTACTTCCCTGATCAGGGACTGAACATGGGCTGCTTGCATTGGAAGCTCGAAGTCTTAGCCAAGGATCCCCAGGGAATTCTCAAGGGCAGTTTTCTAACTGAGCTCCTAGGAGCCCTTACAGGCCCTGAGAGTGCAGGAAGTGAGTTTTCCTCTCTCCTACCCAAAGCAATTCTACTTTATACAATAAGGAAAGAAAGGAGTACCCTGGGTTCAAAACCAATGTTATGAGACAGAGGGTGATCATACATAGGCAAAAAGAAATGCAATTAAAACCTTATGCAGGAAAACTGATCAAGTCGCACACTGTAACTACAAAACATCTACAAGCTCCTATAATATACAACTAACACTCAAAAGGCAGTGATCACAAGTCTTGCATCACACACTGAACAAAGCACACACAGAAGCTAACAGATATCCCAGCAGCTGAGACTTTCTTTCTGAGCTCAGTGTTTGGGGAAGGGTAAATCACTAAGGACATCAGGAAATGGATCAAGGAAACACAGCTCTCAAGTCCCGATGTCAACCTGGGGTCAAGTATAGACCCAGTCCAGTGCTCCTGCCTTCTGTGTCTGGAGCACTTTTCTTCTCCCTCCTCCCATGGGAACTTTTCTAGTGATGCCTATTGCAGAGGAGCCCTGAGTTCCCCCCAACCCAATCACTGCTCTCCTAGTCCTGTACAAGGATGCAGAACCACTACCTTTTCTAATCTGATTGAATAAAAAATACCTTTACTGTTAACAGTTGTCTCAATCATATACTTTAGAGTTTAAAAATGGTTAGAGCACATTTCTTGATGCTTTTCAAGTAGTTCTTCCAAATAAGGACGTCGCTGGTGGCTCAGAGGGTAAAGCGTCTGTCTACAATGTGGGAGACCTGGTTTCAATCCCTGGGTTGGGAAGATCCCCTGGAGAAGGAAATGGCAATCCACTCCAGTACTATTGCCTGGAAAATCCCATGGACAGAGGAGCCTGGTAGGCTACAGTTCATGGGGTTGCAAAGAGTCGGACACGACTGAGAGACTTCGAAGACTCACCATTGCTTTGCTCTGAATCCTTCTTGGAGGGGAAAAAAAAAAAAAAGGCAACATGGGAAAAGAGAACTCCAGTTTTTGACTCACTGACAACAATGCATCCAAGATGCTCTACTCGGGAAATAGGAAAGAAAACAGTGGTTCACATACCAAGTCTTGGCATAACTGCTCCAAGAAACTGCTCATCTTCTTGGAAGTGGTTCTCCTGTAAGGACTCCAGCAATTTCTGCAGGACATCTTGGGGCACTTTGCAGCCAGTGCCCTTCAGTTCAGTGAATCTGGTTAACCGGAAACTCTTGTCCAATTCATAACTTTCCGGGTTAAAGGACTCCCGTGCAGACATGGTTCTTGGGCCCACACACCTCACAGCCGGGCTCCTCCCTTCCCTTTCCTACGCAGCTGGTTTCTTTATATATCCACCTGGGTAGCACCAAAAGACAAAGACACCATTGAGTTCTCACCAGTACTTGCCAAGAATCAAGTGAATATATGACAGTGAAAAGTAAACATGAAATGGGCTGAAATCACCAAGACCACAGGAAAACAGCCATCTGGGGCCAGAATGGTTTGACACAGTGATGTATAAGCCAGGTAAGTCTTAAAAAGTGACTGTACCATTAGACACATTCTGAGTCTGTGTTGTTATAATTGTGGCTGTGAGGGACAGCCAAGAAGACAGAACTATGGCCCAGCTGGCTTACAGGACACAGTGCCATCTTGAGCAAAAAGTCCCAAACGTTCTTCTAGCTGGTGGCATTACAGGAAAATGAGTCACTTCACCTATCAACCAGGAAGTACTATGGTTTACAAATGATATGCCCTGGCTAACGTGACTTTTCAGGAAGACCTTTTGCTATCTAGAAGAAAAATAAAATACCTAACAGGCATTTTTGGTGAAATGGAAGTTGATGGATATGCATTTGATGAAATTCTTTACGATGGTAAATTTGATTTTAGAAAAATAGATCTTGATTCTAAGTCAGAAGTACACAAAATGATCCAAAACTAATAAAACTCAATTTGAAACCTTGAATGGCTGTTTTAACACAGCAAGGTTCATTTTCTACAACAGAGCAATGGAAAGTTAGTTCTCTGATGTTTTAACTCAGTGGTATTTCCTAGAAAGCAAATGCTGTGCAACTAACTAGTAAACACACATCATTGACAAAGTATACTACTCCTCCTTACTGTTTCATTGCAGATCTATAGTGATAAATTGTACTAAATCACTAGCATTTATAGTTTGGGGTACCACTGGAAGTTTCTGGAACAAATCTAAGTTTGAAGCCTTGGGGCTAAATGAAAACCTTTCCTGTGCTCCTGGGGTTTATAAACTTCCAGACTGATGCTTTATTGGGCACAGAATAACAGACACCCCAAGTTTTAAGGTCAGTTTCCCCTATAAAATTCATGATTAAGAACATAATTCCCATTTACAGAGTTTTCGATACCTTGGGAAGCACTTCACTCATTTAAAATAAATCTCACAAAGCCTGAGTTCAGGGGAGTCATCCAAACTGTCTTTACAAAACCATGTTTGGGGTAAGCAATGATTTTGGTTTGAAACCTACAACTGTAAAGGAGTGAAGCTTCCGACAGTCCAAGAAAACACCTGTGCAAAAGGAGGGCGAGAGGTTAATCAAGTTACAGACATGGGAATTCTGAAGCCATTTTACAGCTGGGAAAGTCCAACAGCACTTCGACTTGGAAGGGTTTGCAACAAAAACAACAGTCCTTTCCTCACCAAATGCCTCGCACTTAACACCGCCTCACTCCTACCAGGGGCAGAAAAAAATCCAACTCACGAGGCATCCAGTTATTTTCCTACCTCCAATCTCTATCCAAAAATAAAGGCGGGGAGGAGAATNGATCAAACCAGTATCCCCCTGCATTGCAAGATGGCTTCTTAACCCCTGGACCACCAAGGAAGCCCCTGCAAACCTTTAAATGGTTCCTATCAGGCCCTTTACAGAACACATTCGCTGACCCTTGGATTAAGGAATTGAGAGTGGAAAGATGGGAGATAAAGTTAAGTAAATGGGTAAGGTTTCCTGGAAGCAAGAGGAGAGTTTCCAGGAAAGGGTCTGGAGGAGCCAGAAAGAGCAGCTGAGAAGGAACACTGGGGAGAAAGACAAGGCATCCTGCAGACAAACGGAGGGAGTGGGGTGCCTGCTGCCCTCCACTTCTGTCACATCCTAAACCAAACATGATTTCCTATTCCCTGCTCCCCCCAAACCCACCCCATCCTAGCTAATGGAAGCTCCATCCTTGCAGAGCTCAGAGCCCTTGGTGTTCTCCTTGATTCTCTCTTTTTCTTACACCATCAGCAAATCTAATCCATCAGCAAATCCTGCTGGATCCCCCTTTGAGGTAGACCTAGAATGTTCTGTGCCCCACCCCAGCATCAGCTCTCCCCACATAATAGCCATACAGTAAATATGAGTGGAATGAAAATAAGGACTGAAAGTTCCCAGTGGATTAGGCAACAGGGGAGTGACTGGTGTCCATGAGGAAGGCTGTATCAGTGGAGAAATGGGAACAGAAACTGGACTCAAGGGGAGGGAGAGGCAGATGCAAGAAGCTTGGCTGGAAAGGGGAGAAGCCAGGCAGGTGGAGGCTGGGGGCATGTTGTCTTGAGAGCAGGTGCTTCAGGTTGGAGGTGGACAGGCACTGTGAACCACAGCTCACTCTGGTGAGCAGGCNTGGATTAGGCAACAGGGGAGTGACTGGTGTCCATGAGGAAGGCTGTATCAGTGGAGAAATGGGAACAGAAACTGGACTCAAGGGGAGGGAGAGGCAGATGCAAGAAGCTTGGCTGGAAAGGGGAGAAGCCAGGCAGGTGGAGGCTGGGGGCATGTTGTCTTGAGAGCAGGTGCTTCAGGTTGGAGGTGGACAGGCACTGTGAACCACAGCTCACTCTGGTGAGCAGGTGTGTCCCCATCACACTGGCTTTGCACGTGTGGACCCAGGTTCCTGTCCCTCCCTTGTCACTTCAGGGCATGAATCTCTCTGGGGGCCAGAAGCAGCGGCTGAGCCTGGCCCGGGCTGTCTACAGGAAGGCTGCTGTGTACCTGCTGGATGACCCCTTGGCAGCTCTGGATGCCCATGTTGGCCAGCATGTTTTCAACCGGGTCATTGGGCCTGACGGGCTGCTCCAGGGGACGGTAAGTTTGGAAAAATGTCTCAGAGGCCATAGTGCAAAGGTAGAGAAATTTCTAACCTACATCTGCTCACCACCACCCTCCTGGAATTCAGTTTTCCTCTTTGTAATGGTCAGCTTTTGCTGTGACCATGCTGCATAACAAACAGCCCCCAAATCTCAGTGGCTCACAGCTTCATTCATTTCTTGCCTACAGGGCTGTGGTTAAACTACCACAGCTCTGCGTCAGGTCACTGGCCAGGTTCAGGTGAACTGTCTTCTGGTTTCAAGACAGGTTGAAGGAGCTCCTTTACTTCTCTGTTGGGACATGCTATTTTCAAGAAACAGGACAGGAGCACAAGAAGGGGAGGTCTCCCCACTCTGAGCCCCAGGACATTGCCAGCCCCCTCCCCCAGCTCTGGAACGGTGGTCAAATGCGTGAGTGTAACTTCCATCCCTTCTTGCCAGACTCGGATTCTCGTCACCCACGCACTCCACGTCCTGCCCCAGGCTGATTGGATCGTGGTGCTAGAAGATGGGGCCATTGCAGAGATGGGTTCCTTCCAGGAGCTGCTGCGCAGGAAGGGGGCCCTGGTGGGCCTTCTGGATGGAGCCAGACAGCCAGGAGATGGAGGAGAAGGAGGTACCGGCTGGGCTTTGCTGGTTCTCTGTGCCTGACTTCTGCCACCCTCGGAGAGGAGGCTACACAGCTCCCACTGGCCAGAGTGGAGCCTTCAGACCACACCCTCCCTACAGGCCCACGCCAGAGGCAGACAGCTCTCCCATGAGGCCACCCGTCCCCCAGTTGGTGCCAGTGGAACTTTCTATGAGCAAGGGACGGTGCTAAGTGCTTCTATAAACGTGCATTGTCTTATTTAGTCTTCACAACCCTCTATGAGGCACTGAGCGGCTTCACTTTCACTTTTCACTTTCATGCATTGGAGAAGGAAATGGCAACCCACTCCAGTGTTCTTGCCTGGAGAATCCCAGGGACAGGGGAGCCTGGTGGGTTGCCATCAATGGGGTCGCACAGAGTCGGACACGACTGAAGCGACTTAGCAGCAGCAGCAGCGTGAGGCACTGTGCAGTTATTTTTTCACCTTATTTTTCATTTTTTATGCAAATACAGCATACGAGTCCAACTTTCATGTGTCTATGTCTTTACATGAGCCAAGCTCACATCTCTTCATCACAGTGGTAGTTCACAGACTTTTGGATGCAAAATTTTACTTGAAACACTCATTTAAAATGCCATTCCAAGCTCTCCCCATGAAGATCTTGGGATTCAAAGGCTTTTGATGGTTGTGGTCAATATTACCACATTTTGAGTAACAAGGCCCAAATATGATATACCTAGACTAGCTTCTCAGCCTTTTGGCCAAGGTCAAGTGCTTGCATGCATAGTTGCTCAGTCATGTCCGACTCTTTGTGACCCTTTGGACTTGAGCCCACCAGGCTCCTCAGTCCATGAGATTTTCCAGTCAAGACAACTGGAGTTGGTTGCCATTTCCTTCTCCAAGGGAGCTTCCTGACCCAGGGATCCAACTCACGTCCTCTGTGTCTCTGGCATTGCAGGCAGATCCTTTACCCGCTGAGCTCTCAGGGGAGGTCAAGTATAGTACGAGGACTTCCCTGGTGACTCAGTGGTGAAGAATCTGCTTACCGACACAGGAGATGCAGGTTGGATCCCTGAATCAGGAAGATCCCCTAGAGTAAGAAATGGCAACTCACTCCAGTTGTCTTGCCTGGAAAATTCCATGGACAGAAGAGCCTGGTGGGCTGCAGTCCACGGGATCACAAAGAGCTGGACATGACTTAGTGACTGGAAACAGACTAGAATCCCTAGATGTACTGTGGCATACCAAATAAGGCAACAAGAATGTAGCTCTTGATTGGCAAATGTAACTTAGTGGTAAGTAAATTATAGCATTTTATATCAAAACAAGTAGGTGTAGATAAGTAGATATTCATACAAATCTTCAAGACAGCCACGCAAGAAAGTTTTGTGTTTTTTGTGGGTGCTCTGTACCACAGAGGTATCATTTGATTCTGTTACTAGATGGGGGGTATGCACTTGCTTAATGAATTGCCAGCAGTTTGAAAGTTTGACGTTTGTGTTGGGGCAGGAGATTCATCCTGAGTTTATTATTTATGCCATGATTAATCCTACTGAGTTATGTAGTGTTATCAGAAGCATTGTTGGATGGGACTTCCCTGGCAGTCCAGTGGTTAAGACNAAAAAAAAAAAAAAAAGCATGGGGAATGTATTTGATGATTGAAAATAAATAGGAACTGCGTGACTAGATTCTAAGTAAAAAAAAAAAAAAAAAAAGGTCCTTTTCATTAAAGGGACTGGAATGCAAAAGTAGGAAGTCAAGAAACACCTGGAGTAACAGGCAAAAATTGGCCTCAGAGTACAGAATGAAGCAGGGCAAAGGCTAAAAAAGTATTGCCTGGAAAATGCACTGGTCAAAGCAAACACCCTCTTCCAACAACACAAGAGAAGGCTCTACACATGGACATCACCAGATGGTCAATACTGAAATAAGATTGATTATATTCTTTGCAGCCAAAGATGGAGAAGCTCTACAGAGTCAGCACAAACAAGACTGGGAGCTGACTGTGGCTCAGATCATGAACTTCTCATCGTCAAATTCAGACTTAAATTGAAGAAAGTAACGAAAACCACACTAAACCATTCAGGTATGACCTAAATAAAATACCTAATGATTATACTGTGAAAGTGAGAAATAGATTTAAGGGACTAGATATGATAGAGAGCCTGAAGAACTATGGACAGAGGTTCATGACATTGTACAAGAGACAGGAATCAAGACTATTGCTAAGAAAAAGAAATGCAAAAAAGCAAAGTGGCTGTGTGAAGAGGCCTTACAGATAAGCTGTGAAAAGAAGAGAAGCAAAAACCAAAGGAGAAAGGGAAAGATATATACATTTGAATAGAATACAGAGTTCCAAAGAATAGCAAGGAGAGATAAAAAAAGCCTTCCTCAGCGATCAGTGCAAAGAAATAGAGGAAAGCAATAGAATGGAAAGACTAGAGATTTCATCAAGAAAATTAGAGATACCAAGGGAAGATTTCATGCAAAGATGAGCTGAATAAAGGACAGAAATGGTAAAGACCTAACAGAAGCAGAAGATATTAAGAAGAGATGGCAAGAATATACAGAACTATACAGAAAAGATCTTGATGACCCAGATAATNTCATCAAGAAAATTAGAGATACCAAGGGAAGATTTCATGCAAAGATGAGCTGAATAAAGGACAGAAATGGTAAGGACCTAACAGAAGCAGAAGATATTAAGAAGAGATGGCAAGAATATACAGAACTATACAGAAAAGATCTTGATGACCCAGATAATCACCATGGTGTGATCACTCATCTCGAGACAGACATCCTAGAATGTGAAGTCACGTGGATCTTAGGAAGCATCACTATGAACAAAGCTAGTGGAGGTGATGGAATTTCAGTTGAGCTCTTTCAAATCCTAAAGACGCTGCTGTGAAAAGGCTGCACTCAATATGCCAACAAATTGTAAAACTCAGCGGTGGCCACAGAATTGGAAAAAGTCGGTATTCATTCTAATCACTAAAAAATGCAATGCCAAAGTATGCTCAAACTACTGCACAATTGCACTCATCTCACACGCTAGCAAAGTAATGCTCAAAATTCTCCAAGCCAGGCTTCAGCAATACATGAACCATGAAAATCCAGATGTTCAAGCTGGTTTTAGAAAAGGCAGAGGAACCAGAGATCAAATTGCTAACGTTTGCTGGATCATCGGAAAAGCAAGAGAGTTCCAGAAAGACATCTATTTCTACTTTACTGACTATGGCAAAGCCTTTGACTGTGTGGATGACAATAAACTGTGGAAAAATTTTAAAGAGAAGGGAATACCAGACCACCTGACCTACCTCTTGACAAATCTGTATGCAGGTCAGGAAGCAACAGCTAGAACTGGACCTGGAACAACAGACTGGTTCCAAATAGGGAAAGGAGTACGTCAAGGCTGTATATTGTCACCCTGCTTATTTAACTTACATGCAAAGTATATCATGAAAAATGCTTGGTTGAATGAAACACAAGCTGGAATCAAGACTGCCGAGAGAAATATCAATAACCTCATATATGCAGATGACACCATCTTTATGGCAGAAAGTGAAGAAGAACTAAAGAGCCTCTTGATGAAAGTGAAAGAGGAGAGTGAAAAGTTGGCTTAAAGCTCAACATTCAGAAAACAAAGATCATGGTATCCAGTCCCATCACTTTCCAGTAGTCATGTAAGGATGTGAGAGTTGGACTATAAAAAAAGCTGAGCACAGAAGAATTTATGTTTTTGAACTGTGGTGTTGGAGAAGACTCTTGCAAGTCCCTTGGACTGCAAGGAAATCATCTAGTACATCCTAAAGAAAATCAGTCCTGAATATTCATTGGAAGGACTGATGCTGAAGCTGAAACTCCAATTCTCTGGCCATGTGATGCAAAGAGCTGACCTATGTGAAAGGATACTGATGCTGGGAAAGATTGAAGGCATGAGGAGAAGGGGACAACAGAAGATGTGATGGTTGGAAGGCATCACTGACTCAATGGACATGAGTTTGAGTAAACTCTGGGAGTTGGTGATGGACAGGGAGGCCTGGCTTGCTGCAGTCCATGGGGTCATAGAGTTGGACACAACTGAGCGACTGAACTGAACTGAAGCCTTTTCTCCTTCATTACTCCTCCAGACTTTTTCTGACTAAACTTGATTATTTTTAAAAATAAAATCTGAAGTTAGTCTATCCAGTTAAAATATTAAATCCTTGTGGCATTTTTAATGTGATTCCATTAAAATGTTAGATTCACCAGTTGAGAAAAAAAAAATTATCATCAGGATAACAATTTTTCTTTTTTTTTTTTAATGTTACATGCCTTTTCATTTCTTTAAGTCTTATATTAATGTTTAAAAATTTTTCCTAGATATTGCTTATTTGATATTGCTTATTTTTTATTGCTTATTTTTAATTAAAAAATCTCTTTAAGCATTTTGTGGGTGTTTTCTAACTGGTTGATGGGGCTTCCCTGGTGGCTCAGTGGTAAGGAATACACCTGCCAATGATTGGATTAGAGTGAGATCCCTGGGTTGGGAAGATTCGTGGGAGGAGGACAAGGCAACACACTCCAGTATTCTTTCCTAGGAAATCCCATGGACAGAGGAGCCTAGCAGGCTACAGTACATGCAGCTACAAAAGAGTCAGACACAACTTAATAACTAAACAATGACAACAATAAAAGCCATATATGATAAGTGTACACTAACATTATATTTACTGTTAAAAAAAACAAACAAACTGAAAACCATTCCTTTAAGATCAAGAAAAAAGATAACAAAGCTGACTTTTGCCACTTCTATTCAACATAGTACTATAAGTCCCATGAATTTAGGCAAGAAAAATGAAATAAAAATAATCAAATTAGAAGTGAAGAAGTAAGAATTTCCCTATTTATAGATGACATATCATATGCAGACAACCCAAAAATCCCACAAAAGAAATGTTAAAAGTAGTAAATTCAGCAAAGTTACAAAAAGAAAATTAAGAAAACAATCCTATTTAAAATAGCATCAAAAAGAATAAAATACTTAGGAATAAATTTATCCAATGAAGAAAAAGATTTGAACACTGACATCACTAAAATATTGCAAAAAGAAAGTAAAAATGATGCAAAAATAGTTTACACTTACATAATATGGGTTTCAACTGCACAGATCCATTTACATGTAAATTTTTTTCAATAAATATGCAGTACAGTACTACATGGATGGTTGAATCTACAGATCCAGAACCACAAATACAAAAGGCTGACTATAAAGCTATACACAGATATTCACCCATGCTGGATGTCAAGTGCCCCTAACTCCCATGTTGTTCCAACATATGCACTCAGTCATTCAGTCATGTCTGACTCTTTGCAACCCCAGGGATTGTGGCCTGCCAGGCTCTGTCCATAGGATTTCCTAAGCAAGAATAGTCCCATTTATTTATCTTTGCTTTTGTTTCTTATACTTTTGATATTGTATCAAGACATCACTATCAGTGCCAATGTTATCAGATGCTTTGGTTTTTCTCAATTAGTTTTATATTTTTTTGGATATTATGCTCAGGTCTTTAATCAGTTTTCAGTGATTTTTGTGAATGATGTAAGATAAGCATCCAATTTCACTCTTTCACATGTGTTGATCCAGATTTCCCAGCACTTCTTGTTTGGAGACTGTCCTTTCTCCATGGTGTAGTCTTGTCACACTTTTTGTACATCTTTGACCTTAAGTGTTCGATTTATTTCTGTGGCTATATTCTGTTCCTTTGATCTATATGTCTATCTTTATGCCAGTGACATACTATTTTGATTACTTTAGCTTTGAGTTATGTTTTGAAGCCAGGAAGTATAAAGCCTTTAGCTTTTCTTTTTGGGGTCTCTTGTAGTATCTCATGCATTTTAGGACTTTTTCACTTATGAAAATTTGTTATTGAAATTTTCACAGGGGTTGCAATTATATTTACAGTTGACTGTTGAACAACATGGGCTTTCTAGGTGGCTAAGTGGTAAAGCATCCACCTGCCAATGCAGGAGACACAGAAATGGTGGGTTCAGTCTCTGGCTTGGGAAGATCCCCTGGAGAAAGGAAATGACAACCTACTCCAATATTCTTGCTTAGGAAATCCTATGGACAGAGCCTGGCACAATCCCTGGGGTTGCAAAGAGTCAGACATGACTGAATGACTGAGTGCATATGTTGGAACAACATGGGAGTTAGGGGCACTTGACATCCAGCATGGGTGAATATCTGTGTATAGCTTTATAGTCAGCCCTTTGTATTTGTGGTTCTGGATCTGTAGATTCAACCATCCATGTAGTACTGTACTGCATATTTATTGAAAAAAATTTACATGTAAATGGATCTGTGCAGTTGAAACCCATATTATGTAAGTGTAAACTATTTTTGCATCATTTTTACTTTCTTTTTGCAATATTTTAGTGATGTCAGTGTTCAAATCTTTTTCTTCATTGGATAAATAAACTTAAGAGCATCTGTACAACAAAGAAAACAATCAACAAAGTGAAA
Source organism: Neotragus pygmaeus (assembly GCA_006410875.1). NCBI lineage: Eukaryota > Metazoa > Chordata > Mammalia > Artiodactyla > Bovidae > Neotragus > Neotragus pygmaeus. The sequence goes on from SJYV01019910.1 coordinate 94,504, forward strand.
TGGCAGTCTACAGAATGGGAGAAATTATTTGCAAATCATATATCTGATAGGTTGTTGCTAGTCGCTAAGTCGTGTCTGACTGCATCCCTCCAAGTCCTCAAGGACTGCAGCCCTCCAGGCTCCTCTGTTCATGGGTATTTTCAGGTAAGAATTCTAAAATGGGCTGTCATTTCCTTCTTCAGGGGATCTTCCTAATCCAGGAATCAAACTTCCATACCCTGCATTGGCAGGCAGATTCTTTACCACTGATCTAGTGGGGAAGCCCATCTGACAGGTAGTAACACAAAAAATATATAAGAAATCCCTACAATTCAATAGCAGAAATCAAATAAACGATTATAAAAATGGCCAACAGGTATATAAAAAATGTTCAACATCATTAATGTCAGAAAAATATAAATCAAACCCACAATAAAATATGACCTCACAGCTGTAAGGATGACCATTATAAAAATAAGAGAAAATAGTAAGTGCTGGTGAAGATGGATAAAAATTGGAAACTCTGCTCGTTGTTGGTGGAAATATAAAATGATGTTGCCTGCATGAAAAACAGCATGAAATTTACTAAAACAAACAACAAAAAAAGAATTACCATATAATTCAGAAATCCCACTCTGGGTCTTTAACAAAAAGAACTGAAATCAGGATCTCAAGGGGATATTTGCTATCTAATGTTCATGACAATTCAAACTATCGCACAACTGCACCCTTTTCACGTGCTAGCAAAGTTATGCTCAAAATCCTTCAAGCTAGGCTTCAGCAGTACATGACCCAAGAACTTCCAGATGTATAGCTGGATTTAGGAAATGCAGAAGAACCAGATATCACATTTCCAGTATCCACTGGATCATAGAAAAAGCAAGGGAACTTCAAAAAACTGTTACTTCTGTTTCACTGACTATGGTATGAAAGTCTTTGACTGTATGGATCACAACAAACTGTGGAAAATTCTTAAAGAGATGGAGACACCAGACCACTTTACCTGCCTCCTGAGAAAATTGTATGTNTTTCTTACATAACAGTATATATGCTTCAGTGCCATTCTCCCAGATCATCCCGCCCTCTCCTACTCCCTAAAGAGATGGAGACACCAGACCACTTTACCTGCCTCCTGAGAAAATTGTATGTGGGCCAAGAAGCAACAGTTAGAATGAGACATGGAACAACTGACTAGTTCAAAATTGGGAAAGGAGTATAACAAAGCTATATATTATCACCCTGCTTATAAAACTTATACTCAGAGTACATCATGTGAACTGCTGGGCTGGAGGAATCACAAGTTAGAACAAAGATTCCTGTCAGAAATATCAGCAACCCCAGATATGCAAATGTACCTCTCCAAAGGCAGAAAATGAAGAGGAACTAGTCTCTTGATGAGGGTGAAAGAAGAGAGTAAAAAGCTGGCTTAAAACTCAATATTCAAAAAACTAAGATCATGGCATCCAGTCCCATCACTTCATTACAAACAAAAGAGGAAAAAGTAGAAGCAGTGATAGATTTTATTTTCTTTGGCTCCAAAATCATTGCAGATATTGACCTCAACCAAAAAATTAGAAGATGCTTGGTCCTTGGAAGGAAAGCTATAATGAATATAAACAGTGTATTAAAAAGCAGAGACCTCATTTTGCCAAAAAGGTCCAGATAGTCAAAGTTTTGGTTTTTCCAGTAGTCATATATGAATGTGACTTGGACCATAAAGAAGGCTGAACACTGAAGAACTGATGCTTTGAATTGTGGTGCTGCAGAAGACTCTTGAGAGTCCCCTGGACTGCAAGGAGATCAAACCAATCAATCCTAAAGAAAGTCAACCTGAATATTCACTGAAAGGATTGATGCTGAAGCTGAAGCTCAATTACATTGGCCACCTAATGTGAAGAGTCTCCTCATTGGAAAAGATTCTGATGCTGAGAAAGATCGAAGGCAAAAGGAGAAGAGCACAGCAGAGGATGAGATGGTTAGACAGTATCATCAACTCAGTGGACATAAATTTGAGTAAACTCTGGGAGAGTGTAGGAGAGAGAAGTTGGTGTGTTGCAGTCCACGGAGTCGCTAGGAGTCGGACATGATTTACTGACTGAACAAAAATAACAGTTCATGACAATAGCCAAAAAGTGGAAGAAATGCCACTTGATGGATAAGGAAAATGTGTTCTCTAAATACAGTGGAGTCACTTGACTGCCAGGTGATTAACACAGTAGAAATAGATTCATAGTCTCAGAGAATGAATTTATGATTATCCAAAGGGAGAAAGGTTTGGGGAAGCAACAATTAGGAAGCCATGTAGCATGTACATACTGCTATATTTAAAATGGATAATCAATAAATAATCTAATTTATAGAAGCAGAAAGTGGATTGGTGATTGTCAGGGACTGAGGGACAAGGAGAAATGAGGAAATGCTACTCAGTCATACAAGTTGGAAAATTTCTAGACATAACTGTACAATGATGTGCATATAGTTAACAATACTGTACTATACACTTAAAATTTATGATAATAAGTTTTATATGATTTTTACAACAAAAAATGAAAAGAATGTTGTGTAGTTATTCTACACATAATAACATAAATATCCTAGGTATATGTGATTCCAATTATTTAAAAGTCAAAAATAAGTAAAAATAATTTATGTGATAAAGCCAAGATAACAGTTATCTTTGGGAAATAGTGACAGAGAAGAATGTATATACTAGTAATGTTCTTTATCTTGATCTGAAAGGCTCACATGTGTAACCAAGTTGCGTGCTTAACATTTTTACACTTCTCATAACATGTGCTATACTTATGTAAATTTAATACAGTAATTTTAACAATATAATATGCCAAAACTGAATGGAAGTGAGTCAACAGATCTGTAAGCTGTTTAATTTACAGACTTTTAGTAAGGAGCTTGATGCAGCGATATTAACTACTTTCTAGGCTTGCTACATTCTTATTTTATAGTATGGCTATTTTGATACAGTGTCTTCTCAGTGCAAGTAAATTTTTGATCATGGAAATGCCAAATATTTAACAAAATTTTCATTGTTTATCAGGAAGTTTCACATGTGTACTCAGTCATGTCCAACGCTGTGATACCATGGACTGTAGCTTGCCAGGCTCCTCTGTCCATGGGATTTTCCAAGCAAGAATACTGGAGTAGGTTCCCATTTCCTACTCCAGGGGATTTTCCCAATCTAGGAATCAAACCCATGTCTCTTGTGTCTCCTACATTGGCAGGTGGTTTCTTTACCACTGTGCCACTTTCAGTTCTTTACCACTGAAGCCCTTGGCATCATACATATACATATTTGACAATGTGCTAGTTATGAGGAACTATCTGTATCTCTAGTGACAACCTCTGGTTGTACACACTCTTTCAGATAAATCATGTTTAGCCTGCCAGCTTCTGACCCTCAATGACCCCACAAATTAATTCATCATGGCCATTTGTAGGGAATAACAGAAAAGTGACTGAAATGCACTTAACTCTAAATGGCAATCTCAAAGCAATCTTAAATGACATTTTTTTCATCCTTTTGAATACAAATCTGATGTAAGTCCACTCACAACAGTAATGGGCACTGATTTGCCCAGATTTATAATGAGCAGAGCAAGATGACCAACAATAAGTCCTCATAATACTAGTTTAGTATTTGAAAAATCTTTCAGATCTTCCTAGGAAAAGAAACACAATCTATTATCTAAACAGCCAAAGTCTGCAGGTTATCCACCTTGAAAAGGAACTCAATAACTGTCCTGGCCACGGTCAGTTTAAAGATGAGGCTACACAAAGGATAATGGTCTGGAAACCCAAATATAATTTAAAACAACCCTGTCTCCCAAATGGGCTAAAAGTAAAAAAACAGAAACAGAGTAGACAAATTACCCTTGTAGGTTAGACACGGTGTGGGGTGCCTAGATGCATTAAAAAAGAAGATGAAGATGATTTAACTGTCCCAAATGACTTAAACAGAAAACAGCTCTTTTTGTATGAACACAGGGAATTGAAATATCTATCTGTTGGTAGGTTTGTGAGTTCTCTAGAAGTGAGACATGTTTAGGAGGTGTTCTACCTCCTCTATTAGAAAACCTATGGTTAGAGCACAAGTTATGAAATTGAAGTTTTAAGGAACTTAGTCATAACTTTTAAAATTACCTAGCAGACAGTTGGTATTTTAATTTCAATATATATAAGTTTTAAATTATTTTCAAAATAAAATGTTCCTGTTGCATTATATGAGAATTTTCAAATGAGCACCATAATTTGTTTCGGTGAATAACTCTTAATATAGAGCTTCTCGTNTTACCTAGCAGACAGTTGGTATTTTAATTTCAATATATATAAGTTTTAAATTATTTTCAAAATAAAATGTTCCTGTTGCATTATATGAGAATTTTCAAATGAGCACCATAATTTGTTTCGGTGAATAACTCTTAATATAGAGCTTCTCGTGGTGCTTGCACCTTTGCTCCAATCAGCTCTCTACACCTGATTTTTTTTTTCATCAAAGGAATAATGAAGGTGGTTTCCTGCATTTTTGGAGATAATACTATGCAGGACAGTGGTTCTTAACACTGACTGTACATTTTTCTCATTCAGAAGTTTAAAAACACACAAAAAAATGCCAAGGCCCTGGCCTGACCCAAAGAGTTCTGAATTCATTTTCTGGGGTGGAAACTGGTCATTAATAGTCATAAAACTTCCTTAGGTGATTCTAGCATTGCAGATAGGATGCTGCCAACAAGTGTAGTGGTTCAGAAAACANTGCCAAGGCCCTGGCCTGACCCAAAGAGTTCTGAATTCATTTTCTGGGGTGGAAACTGGTCATTAATAGTCATAAAACTTCCTTAGGTGATTCTAGCATTGCAGATAGGATGCTGCCAACAAGTGTAGTGGTTCAGAAAACAGGTTGGAGAGTTAGATCAGTTTAGCTCAGATCAGGACTCTGCCAACCAAAGCTCAAAGGCCCAATCTAGCCAGTTGCTCATTTCTGTTAGTACAGTTTTTTGTTTGTTTGTTTGTTCTGTTTTTAAAACAGCCATACATTTAGTAATTTCTGTGCTTGTTTTCTCCCTATGAAGGCACAGTTGACTAGTTGTAACAAAGCCTATATGATCCCCAAAGCCTAAAATATTCACAATGGGTGCTTTACAGAAAAAAAAAGAAAAGTTTAAATTCTAGATCTTGTTTCAGATATCCTAAAATTGCTGCTAGTTGGAAAACATTTAATATGAGT